>CAIGQV010019951.1:10847055-10858710 GCA_903798115.1 Danio jaintianensis
AACTCTGGGGGAGTTGTGAAATGAGCCCATTTAAAAAAAAAAGTGTTCCTTTACATATTTCACTGTCCTACAAGTAATTATAGATCACTTTACATGACTAAAGCATTAGCTAAATGACAAAATAGGTAATAGTTATTCAAAGTAAGCAGACATATCTGTGTGTGTTGGCAGGACATGTTGAAAAACACCCCTGTGGGGCATCAGGACCGGCTGCCGCTGCAGCTGGCGCTCACTGAGCTGGAGACTCTGGCAGAGAAGCTGAATGAGCAGAAACGTCTGGCAGAGCAGCTCGCCGAGATCCAACAGCTCGCTCGCAGCATCAGCGACCGCAGCCTTAGTAAGGTCAGAGTTCATCACACTACAAACTTCAATGTGTTATCAACCCAACAACACAATGATTTGGCTTTACAACCTCATTTGGTTGGCAGTATGGAAGGACATGAGCTGTCAGTGTGATCAAACTGCTACTTCCACATTTCCTCTTTCTAGAAATAGCTTTGACAAAGACGTTTCCTTGTCAGGATGGCGGGTTGTCAGTGAAAGTAATTTTAGAGGGAGCTATTTAAGACCTTGTGATATCAAAATTGGAGTTCTATGGTTTTCAGTTCAAGTATGTTAGCTTTGAAGTTGTCCTTCGGAAAACAAGCCCCTTATTATATACATATATCTATATTTGTCATGTATGAAGTCATTTTCTCTGCAGTGTGTACAGCAGGACAGCATGTAAAAAAAAAAACGTGTTTGCATTTTTGTGTGCATTCCTTTCTACCCACTGTGGATGTTAAAGTGAAGTTTCATAAACGAATTTCGAGAGGAGGACGTGAAATGATTGAGCACAACTTTCTGCTCATCTGTAATCAGTATTAATCCAATCAGATTGATTCAAGCTTACAATAAATGAACCGATTTTCTCTACTCCTCTATCTTCGTTTTGGAAGAATCCCCCCTTCCACCCCATCTCCTCCTTTTCCTCCCTTTTCTAAGGGGAGCTCTCGAGACCTACCTGATCTCGGACCCCCTTATATGCTTATTGACCGGATGGGAGCCTTGGGCTCAATTATCTCCGAGCTCAGGGTTCTCTCCCGGGACAGCATGCCAAACCTGCTTTTAACGCCAAGCATATCTAAGTGGGAACTCTTAAAATACCTAATGACAAACACTTCTTAACTGCAATTATTTGGACTATTTATATACAATATGTTCTTTCCATAATTAACTGTCTTTTAAATTGTTATAAAGTAAAAATTTGGAATCTAAAAAGTGCCATCTGAAAACGACTTTTTTGTATAATTTAATTAATGAAAACTAAATTTATTTAGCATTATATATTATTATTGTTACATCACAAACCTGAAGACATTTCAATTTAAATTAATTTGGAGCGGTATTTATATATAGAAATTTTAATGGAACTGTCATTATTTTTAAAATCATTATTTTAGAAATGCATTTATACAATTTATTAAATGTCAATTTTTTTTACACGTTTGCATGCCACTGGGCATTTCCAGACTTATAGTATAACTTTTATACACAGATATACACACTTTTAAACCAAACCAAGAGTATAATGTGTAAAAAAGTTACTAAAATGTTTAGATATATATGTTTTTATAGAAGAGGAAATAAAAAGAAACTGATATTTCTGTTTTCATCTTGACATTGTATGTTTTTAGCATTTTAATTAAACTTGACTGATTTAATCCATTGGTTAAAACAATATTCAATATATTAATACTAATATATTTAAATAATTTAAAGTCAGTATTGCACTAAAGTGTTCCTGCTTTCCTCAGCAACCTCACCACACACATATATCTCACATTCATGTGCAAATAAGCAGTTTTTGAATCCCCAAAGGTTACATCACTCTAACCTCGGTAGATTTGTTCAACCGCACAAAGATGTTCGAGCGAGTGGGATTGAAATTAAAATGATGCAGATCAATGAAACGTCTCTTCAAAGTCAAGAGTCAAACTGAAGAGCACAGACATCCAGGTGATGCAAGGGCTCTGACATGGTGTGGATGTGTTCATTTACCTTTTGAAACAGTTTTTTTTTTCCCAACAGCAACTAAATTCAGATCAGAAGCAGTTAATTCTGTCTGAGACGTTGATTGAGACTGTCTATGGTGAGAAGGGTCAAGTCCTCAAGTCTAAGGAGCGCAAAGTTTTCCTCCTGAATGACATGCTCATCTGTGCGAACATTAATGTGAAGTAAGTAGAACACAATTCCTGTGTCTATGATTGTGAACATTACAACTCTGTCCTCTCTCCAAGTCTTTCATGAGAGAAATTTAAGGTGTGTCACATTTGTAGTTTGGTTCTCTTGGATTGTTTGGTCAGGACTAAATGGTACATTTACTACATGTTCACTTAGTGTTCACAATGTGATTTTTCTAAAGACTGAAGCTACAAAGAAGGGTTTTATGACATATTTTGCAGCTGAACTTATCGAACATCCAAAACAATGCTGTTTCCTGGGCTAAAAGTCCTCATTGTATGTTCAGTGTAGATATGTTCAATAGTATGTTTGTTATAGAATGTGTAAAAGAGTCAGAACAGATGAAGAAAGATGTCTTTGGTCTGTGATGTGTTCATATATAAGTCAAACATCACAAGAGTTTGTTTGGAATTGGAAGAAACTTTGCCAAATTTTAACAAGGTGTGTCAAACCAAAACCACCTCAGGTGTTTGTTTTTAAAATGCACTTTTTTTTACGTTTGGTGTTTTGCACATTGGTGCACACACTCACACTAGCTCCTTTGTTTACTCAAGAGACGTTAAATGTCTACTAACAGCGTGAGCAAAAATTGTCCCGGTGTGTACAGGCCTTGAGGCATGTTTTAATTTTCAGCGGTATCAGTACGGTTGTTTGTTGCGCATCAAGGCTCAGAATTTACACTTATTCAAGAATTTGTTTAAATAATCAAGTCAAAACTGCTGTGGCAGAAAGGGCATTCGCCGGATAAAACATATCCCAGATTACTTGGCCGTTCATTCCGCTGTGGCGACCCCTGATAAATCAGGGACTAAGCTGAAGGGTAGTGAGTCAGTGAAGTCAAAACTGCCAAATGTCACCACACCCTTTCAATTGTTGTATTATAATTAAAAAATATTGGTATACCCCAAAAATAAAATTATGTCTTCATTTACTCAACCTATATTATTCAGACCAAAAGAAAGTGTTTAAGGGGGTCATGAACTAGGACATCAAAATCTTATAACATATAAGAGATCATTTAGCTATAAAAAACATCTGGTATTTTTAGAACTCAAACTTTATTATTAGTCTTCAACAAAAATGGCAGGTTGTGGAATTTGCCCCTTTATTATGTAATAGTGTGGGTGAACTCTGCCTCTGCAGAAGAAGATCAAAGCATCACTGCCTGTTTGGCCAGTCCATCGATTCGCACTGCTGTTGGTAAATAACAAGAAAGGCAAACAAATGACGGTCTTCACAGAAACCAAACAACAAATATGGCTTTGAAGACAACAAGATGCTGTGCAGTTCCAAGTTGTCTTTGCAGTGCCTTCTATCTAATCCTAACATTAGGAAAGGGTGGATGCACTTCAATTATATTTTTAATTAACGCAATCACAGACACCATTAGTAAGAACTTCTTAAGTAAGTCAGTTTCTCACTTCATTTTACTGTGGATTTCTTTACAAACAAGGCACAAGTAAATGCAGGAGTTTCAGAAAGATTGAAACTAGATGGTGCTGTGCTGACTATATAGGAATCAAAAGTAATGTTGCATCACACAAGTGTTAGTAAATGCTTTTATTATGTGGAAACTTTTGCAATATATGTTTCAACAAATTGTTTGATATGAGTATTTCTGTATTTTTACCCTAAATCACAGCAGTGTGCATCTATGAAGGACGTGGGCTGTCAAATGTACATAAAAGTGAAAAAAAAAAAAGTAAACATGCAAACTTTGAGCCAATTGTACCAGTAGACCAATTGTACCTGTATATCAGAGACACAGTTGAAAGGTTCAAAACTAATTGAAAAGTTTAATATCCATCTGTCAAATACAAAATCCATACTTTTAATCCATTATACACAATTAGTGCTCTTAAAATATGAAATGGAGTTGTGTCAGTCTGGATTGAATTCTCTCTGGGTCCACAGTTTAGATCTTGTGAAGCTCTGCAGTAGACGTTTACTTCTGAGTCTACAATCTGTTTCAGTGGTGGGTGGGGGGTCAAAACAGTACAGAAAATAGACTACTTCTAATTATAATGTTTTTGATCTAAAGATATTGATAACATCAGGATAAGTGGACCTCAGAGAACAGTACATTTTCAGTACACAAAAAGGTAGATCATGACCCATTTAATGCTGCTTTATAATAAAAGTGCATGGTGGGAAGCATCAAGAATAAAAGTAGTCCATATGACTCATACGCCATGTTCCAGTTCAATCTAAAGCCACACGATAGCTTTCTGTTGAAGAAAGAACACATTAAGTTTTGTTTTTTCACTGACATTGTTCTTCTCTGACTCATTGCTCAGATTTCATTCGTGTTTTAATCTAGAGTGTCAAAACATATCAAACCATGTTTAAAGTCATTGGTTCCCTTGTGTTTTATAACCAATTGCAATGTCCCAGATTTAAATATCTACATATGCGTATTAACATATGCACATATTTAAATTGCACATGAGATTTGAGAGCTTTGGTGGCGGAGACATTTTTCTGTAAATAATGATCTTAAATTGAAGCTATCGCATTACTTTGGAAGACTCATGATATATAATGCATGAGTAGAATGATCTACTTTTGGAATACTTTAATGGCATTTGGAGGTCACCGTTCACTTTCATTATAAGAAAAAGAGTAGTGTAAACATCCTGATTAATATCTGCCTTTCACATTTGACAAAGGAATGAAAGTCAAAAGGGTTTAAAATGACATGAGGTTGAGTAAGAGTAGACAGACGTTTCATTTCTGGGCCAATTAAAGTGAATTAAGATGTTCAAATTGTAAAAAGCTGGAATTCAGTTACTTGCTCATAATTTATGAATTAAGGCCATCTTCTTTTTAACTCTCTCTCAACTGACTTCTAGATACATTGAATCGGGCATTGATAACATCTTTGACGAGCCAAGGTAACGCTCTCACGTCTGCCAGGCTTTTTCATTAATGACCACTGGGTCATGCTGTTTTCAAAGACTTCGGATCAGAACGATTTAACACTGGCTTCATTCCTCAATCTCATCCAGATGTTCTCAATGCAGATCATGCTTAACAGAGGAATACATGAATAATAATTTCCCCGAAATCGCAGCTGGGGGTATTTGGCTCTCTGAGAATCCTCCTGATCACAAAGCTCTAATTGCCTCCCTGATTCCTGGATCTCAGATCATTCAGATGTCTTCTGATTATGTAATGTTGGTCATTGTGAGTTGGGGTCTTCGGGTAATTGTTGCGCGTTTATTCAGGGGGCCTCCAGATATCAGCAGCCTCGTCCCCATTGGCCCCAAGTATGCGGTTAAGTGGACTGCCCCCCTGCCGCAGGTGCAAGTGGTGGAGGTGGGCCAGGAGACGCCGCAGCGCAAAGAAAGCATCCAGCAGAGCAGCAGCAGGCGTCTGAGTTCCAGCAACTCTCAAGGTTGGTATTTTTAAGAGTGTTACTTTCATGTCCTTTTTAAAAAGCTTTTTTTTATGCCAGTAAAGGAGGTTCTACGTAGGTTCAGATTCTACTGTTTTAAAATGTGTGCTTTTTTGGAAGAAGTGATTACTTGTATTCGATTTTTTTTATGAATGTAAGTGGATTGAACATAAAACAATTAAGTTGACCCAAAAAATCTGAAGAATTGTGTTTGAACAAGCAGCAAAAATCATATATGTGCATACATACACTACAGTTCAAAAGATTGGGCTTTTTTTGTAAGGAGTGAATGCTTTTATTCAGTAAGAATCTAAGTTGACCTTTAGTGACTGTATAAAAGCTTTTTTATGGTTGCAAAAATATAATAAATATAATAAAAATAATATATATATATAAATATAATTCTTTTTTTTTAATATAAACTGCAGCCTAGTGAGCAAATTAGCTTAGGAGATTTCATTCTTTAAAAACACGTTTTATTAGTTTTAACTGTTATTTTGTTTTAATATTTTAATTAGTCATATATTAAACAATAAATTCTTAATATTTTGTCTTTTGAAAATATTTTAATATAATTTATTTAAATATTTATAATATATATGAAAAATATATTTATAAAAGTTTATTTAATTAAAATATCTTTATCATTATAGTTTTCAATACATCTTATTTATAACAATAATATTTTCTGAATTTTAGTTTAAAATAAATTTTTTTATTTTGAATACTTTATTGGTAATATGCAGTAAACTATTTCAAATAATATTTAGAATTTGTTATTTACAGGTATTATTTACATACTAAATATTATATATGATACTATTAATATCTTTACATAGATGTCGTCACTGATTGGTTGTTTTACAAGACCAAAATTCATGACTTTTAATTCAGTGCATAAGTTAGAGTTATTCAAACCATTAACTTTGTGCATTTCATAAGAAGAAAAGGCTCATTAGAGTACGCTTGTTTATGAATTGTGAAGGAGCATAAATGTAAATTACTTAGAGTGGATTGTTTGTATTTGCGATAATATAATAGAGCAGGGAAAAATGTCAAATATTATTAATATTCATTCTCCTTGTGAATTAGTGTATAGATTTTGACTGTTCTCTGAGGGTGCTCAACAAAATACTTACTTTTAACAAATCACTCTCCCAGATCTAAAGTGAGCTCTGCATTCATCTCATTCAGAAGACCTCAGGTTTCCTTGCGTTAAACCCAGCTCATACTCTCAAGCAGGGGAAACATATACACTCACAGTCAGGGGACACAACAGAGGGTCTAATTCCAGGATGAACTGAAAGTCTTTGGTTGACTTTCTTTTTTTATATCAGAAACTTCAACCCCTTCTCCATGTCTTTCCTGCTGCGTTTGAGCTTTCAGCCTGATGCAAATGCTGCACAGAATTACAATGTTAGTTGAGCGCAGCCGGTCCGCTGCACCAATTTGCTGGAAGCGTATCATTTCAGAGCCCAAAGCTGTAATGTGAATATAATTACTGATTATGATGGAAATGCTATTTGTTCAGGAAAGCTGTTCCTGGGACCACCGCGGCTGTACCAGGAACTGCAGGAGTTGCAGCATGATCTCTCTGTGGTGGAGGAAGTCACGTTGTTAGTTGGCACCCTGCAAGGATCATACCAGGTACAATCCTTCATCATCAACAGTCTCACACACCTGGTCAGTTTTTGACTCTCGGAGAATATGTGTGAAAGCAGATATTTCTATAATTGATGAATCACTTGGTTGTATGAAAGAATAGTTGGTCTTAAAGAGACAGTTGAAGCGTTGAATCAGCATTTACTATCCTTCATGTGGTTTCTTTTCTTCCCCTCTGACCACAAAGGAAGATATTTTGAAACAATTTGGATAACGGTAGCCATTGGCATTTGAAGTTAAAAATCTATGAAAGTGGATGGCTACCAGGTTTTTTTCTGTTCATCAGAAGAAAGAAAATCAAATATGTTTAGAACAAGTGGAAGGTCAGTAAATGATGACAATTTTGGGAGCACTATCCCTTTAAAGGGACTATTTGCTGTTGATTTACTTATTCTGATAGCATTCAAGATGTAGTTGACCTTTTTTTTTTTGGTGGAGCATTAAAGAAGATGTTTTAGCTAAAACTGTTGTTCTGGCCTTTTACCTGAGGCCACGGAAGTATGGTTGCGGGCTTTGGTTCTTCGAAGGCACTTTACTCGATTTGCTTTTATTAAATTCTCTTGTTTATTAAACAGGTAATTTACCAATAAAAATGCATCAAAATTAAGATAAAAATTATATCCAATAAAAATCATTATAAAACAATAATCTATCACCAAACAGTACATGATGTGGTCAAAAAAGTGTGTGTCCGAGATACTTCCGTTCTTCTGGCTTACTGCCGTTTCCTGGTCAGATGAACATTTTTAATGAATCGAAATTCATTAAATTGATTTAAATGAAATGTAATGTGATTTACTGATGTTTGCACTTCTCGATTTATAGGTATTTGATAAAAACAAAAAGCATGCATTAAATGTTGCCCTAGAAATGGCTTCAGTTGTTGTTGCTGGAGGAGCTAGTGGTATAAGTAAAAAATTTTCCCCAAACATATTTATTTGGAATGCCAGAGGAACACATTGTCTGAACATAATGTGTGCCAAATATGTTATTTGCTTCAGTAATTAAAAGACAACTTGCAACAAACAACTAGGGTGAGTCACGTAATATCAGCACAATCTTAGTTCCCTTTGTGATCAGCTCTCCTTGCGCCTAAACTGTCAACATCTTGTGAACTATCTCACATAAATACAGTCAGATATGGCTTACTGTAAGTGAATGTATGCCGTGTGAACAGGAGTGCATGGGGGCTGTCTGGTTCTGGTCACAAGTCTTTCACATTTTGTATGTACAAGGTTTTTTCATTGTCTTGTGCTAAGCTTGTCTATTTTGTGAATATGTCTATCCTTTGGCCAACAATAAATAGGCCTAAATAAAAAAAAACTAAACTTTTGTTTAATATGTGTACTGCTTTAAACTAAAAATTTTATGAAGTAGGCTAACTTTGACATCTTGAATATTGATTATTTTCTTTACACCCCCACATATTTGTATATATATAAAAATCTTGCACAGTGGCTGGTCATAGTAGATCACCCGCACCTTGAGAGCAGTAATATTTGCGCTTTTCTGCAAATTTGCCCTGTTTGGTAAATCTAGCCCTAAATGTAATAATGTAGTAATAATGTTCAGTTTCTTCCACATACCAATTTTGCTTCATAAGACCTCTGGAATGTGTTCAGGAGCCACGGGTAATCAATTTATTTTACTTGTTCAAGTTGTTTTGACTCTCAAATTGGCGGATACATTTTATGAATCACCAAGGACCACAGTTTCAGCTAGAAACCTTCTGTAATGCTCTACTGAAGAAAAACAAGCCACCTACATCTTGGATGGCCTGAAAATGAGTAAATTAAGAGCTGTTTTTTGTGAACTATCCCTTTAAAGGTATATATCTTCCTCTGTGATCCAGAAGATAATGAGAATTTGGAAATTCATGAGAACATTTAATATATTTTTCTGTATGGGTAAACAAAATTTAGCTTCTTAGGGTGAAGTGTCCCTTTGAGGAAGCCCTCGGGCTGTTTTAAAGCTGTCTACACAAGATATTGATCAGAAGGGGTGAAGGAGTGTTCAAAAAGAGGCATAGTTACAAAAGCATCAAGCAGCTATGAAGGTTGTTTTAAACATAACAGACATACAGTAGAAGTCAAAGAAAAGTGATGTTTTTTTGTTTTTATTCAAACATATTGATGTTATGTTGATGTATATTTTCAGGATAAGGATATTGCAGAGTTGTGCTTAGAGAGTGCAAAACTTTTATATGTTCTTTGCATTTCAAGTGTTTAAGGATTGCTTATTGGGAAACATTTGTAACCGATTATATTAATATCATACATTATGCCCAAGACAAATCTCCTAAATTTTTTAAATAATTTTTTTTTACATTTGATCATTGAAATACCTTAAACAAATTTGTGTTTTCTTCTTCCTGAAATTAAATGTTCCACATATTTTAGTAGTTTATTTGAACTTGTAGGGTCATTAAAAAGCAAATATTATGCAAAAAAAACAAAAAAACATACATACAAAAAACACTTTCTGTATATTTTGTAAATGATTATGTATAATTTCATATGTGTATTATACTTCCATAATTGTATTGATAATTTCATGTCTCTATTGTTGCAGATTTGACTATTTTATGCTTTGGTTGTAAAGAATAGTCTCTGTTAACAGCCTTGTTTTGATTAAGCAAAAATGAAATATTGAAAAATGAAATGTACATAAACCCTGACTAAGATCCAACAGGTTACTGCCAGCTATTTTCAATATGAAATCTGCAACGTTTTATTTCACAAATCTAGTCGACACAAAAGGTGGATTATGCATACTAACAGAAACATTGCTCACAGCGGGTGATTTGAAGTCCGACAGTAATTGTCTTGAAATGCATTGTTGAAGACGGTGGATTTGTAAAGAAAAGCTCTGCTATGATGGCTGCAGCGGCGGTGCTTTCAGGAGGATGAATTTAGAGATGAAGCTTCTCGGAGACATTTTACCATTAAAGCACAGCACGCTGTCAGAATGCTAACACCCCTAACACTGAAACGTTTCCTCCGTAAAGTCATCGCATTTAAAGCAGGCCTGCTAAAAATATTGAAACTGAAGCAAAAAAAAAACAAAACAAATGGATGAGCTCACGGATGGACCCCGTGTGCTGCTTTCTCGCCCTTTCACCTCTCCCTGCACAAATGATGCTGTTAAAAATGTGCATTTTTGCTTTAATGTTACATTTAATTAATTATTTAATTTATACTTAAAATAATGATGTTGCATGTTTTGTCATTAGCATTTTTAAACTCTTTACTGTTCATATTAATTTTATTGTAGTTTTTAAAAAACTTTTTTTTAGATTTTTTAAGGTAACTTTTATTTTATACAAACTACAAAATGTGTTATTTTTATGTTATGTTAATGTGTTTGGTATAGCATTTTACTCTTACATTTAATGAAAATGATAAATTCTTCTTTTACCAACTTACTTGATAATTTTAAATTCATGTATATTTTATTTTGTTATATAACCATCTTGTTTTAATTAAATTATCCAAAATGTTTAAACCTTTTTGGTTGTAGTTTACTTTTAAAGCACAGCACACTGTCAGAATGACAACACCCCAAATACAAGAGACTTTTCATCAATAAATTAATCTCTTTTAACTACTTTTGATCTCACCAATCTCTGAACTAATGATGCTGTGGATGTGAAAAATGAGTATAGAGTTAGTATTGTAGTTTTTTGTTTGTTTTAATTTTCATATTCACTTAAGTAAATATTGCAATTATACGTATAAGTAATTATGTTGCATGATTTGTCATTTGTATTTTGTCTTTATAGTTCATATGGTTTTATATTGAAGTTTTCAAACTTTTTTTATTGATTTTATTTTAACTTTTATTTCATATAAATTACAAAACTGGTTTTAGTTTATTGTTTATAGTTTTATGGAAGTATTTTTAGTTATTTACTTTTACATTGAATGAAAATGAGAATTTTTGTTTTTCGGCAATAGCTGCAGTAAAATATTTTTTTTATAACTTTTTTTAATGTATAATTTATTTTGTTATGTAACGTTTGTTTTAATTAAATTGTGACCCTGGACCACAAACCCAATCCAATAAACTTTCAAATGATAAAACAATCTTATTTTCAAAATACAGCTATTTTAATATCTGTAATCTGAAGGTTAAAAAAAATCTGAATATTAAGAAAATAGCCTTTAACATTGTGCAATTGCCTTTAACGTTGCCTTTAAGTTCTTAGCAATTAACATATCTAATCAAAAAAATTGTTTTGATATATTTACAGTAGTAAATTTACAAACTATCTTCATGAAACATGATCTTTAGTCAATATTCTAGTGATTTTTGGCATAAAAGAAAAGTGGATAATTTTGACCCATAAAATGCCACAGATATACCCATGCAAC
>CAIGQV010019951.1:10862962-10875568 GCA_903798115.1 Danio jaintianensis
AGCTCCTCCCCTTTTTATAAACAGCCAATAGCATTTTGTTTTTATTATAGCTCTGCCAGTGAGAGTGGTCTTGAAGTGTCTCGAAGGAGACGGGGCATGCCAGATATTTGCATTTGATTGGTCGGAAGATTTGATGAGAAACTAAAGTATAAGGTGACGTCAAAAAAATTGTTGATCAATTTTGACGAAAGTAAAAAACTGCAAGCTTTTGATGTATATATCTTCTTAATGTGAATTTTGTCACTGTTTTGGAGCACATTAGATTATAAATATCCTTAAGACTAACATACTAACATCTAAAAAAACTTTAAGCCCACTTCAAAGGAGTATAAGAAATTGTACAGAAATGCAAGTATCCCACTAAAAAGTACTATAAGGAATCTAATGACAAATGCTCATTTATTTTGTCTTCAAGCTGGTGTTGTACGTCATGTTCTACAGTTCGTTAAAGTTACACCATTAACTAAATGCATAAAAGTCTTACATTATATTTTCATGTCAGATAACTGGTGAATTGACAGAATACCATGTCCCATATAAATTCTTGAGGCAGGTAATTTGCTTATCTTTTCCTGCGCGTCTGGTGTCAATGCATAACGTTATGATTTAAATAATTAAATGTTAAATAATAAATGTTGTTTTCTTCTACCTACATACATGAATACGTGTGGATGATGTAAATGAACAGTTTGCTTACAGTTCCCCTTCATATAGGAACTCCAACGTGCATCTGTTAACAGACTACGGGAGTACTTCAGACGACCAATCACTCTGAAGAGTAAGAAAACGGGCCAATGAATGCCAAAATGAATTGGCAGAGCTCAGCTCCACAGCTGACAGTGATTAGCCATTAGTGCTATATAAGCTGCCAGCTGAGAAGCGAGCACTAGAATTTAGCTTTCAGAGCCTCTCATGAGACTGAAGACACTCTATCTGCCAACCTGATTTCAAGACTGAAACCAGTTTACTCACCAGTGCTGGAGATGACGTGTCAGCGACAGTCGACCTGGGCTTCCTGTCCCCTGGGCGTTTCGCTGGTGTGCACAAAAGAGCAGTTTCCATTAAAAGAGCAGATTCCCTAAGAGAGCAACACAGTCAATCATCACGTCTTTTTCAAGACGCTGTTCTGACTGTGTGTTTCTGGATGCGGTGGTTCCTATCTCCGGATGATGGGCACGGGTATCACATCACAGGTCTGGGGGTCCAGCATGTCGATGCGGTGCTCGCGGACAGCTCATGCTCTCACTGTGAGGGCATGGCTGTTGCACAGCTGAGATCGCGGCTTCCAAGCCACCCCCGTTGCTCTCTGTGAAAGCGGTTAGCACGCGGGCAGATCTGAGGATTACAGTGGGGGTTTATCCGTCGCCTCCGGGCCCGCGGACCCCCCACTACTCCACAGTGCGCTCCATCCAGGCTTCGAGTGGTTGTGCGGTTCATCCCCCGGGATGCCCGCGCCTCCGCTTGATGACACCGGAGATCAGATGTCCATCGCGACATTGGAGGGCGAGCTGTCAAGCTCAGATGACAGACCGGGCTCGCTTCCATCCTACGGGGAGCAATGCGTAGTCAGGGTTCTCGAATCAGACATGATGGCTGCGCTTCCTGGGCTGCTCGGTGGTGTGGCTGGAGATGGCTTGTCCCCCAGTCTCACCGCCGGACCGACTAGAGGTGTGGCGTGCGGGCTGATGTAAGATGAATCTTCCAGCTCCCGTCCACTTCTTCCCAGGGGCGCACAGCGAGAGCACGCTGGCATAGAGGGCGTTTTTTCTCCACCCGGTCCTCGTGCGCTTCCACCTTCACCTCCCCTGATGGCGAGGTGGCCAGTGGGTACGAAGCTATTCCTCAGGTGGTTGGCGCCGCCACCTGGAGGGGTAAGCTGAGACCCCCGTCCAAGGCGAGTGGGTTTTCTGTGTCTCTCATGGCCAGAGCCCACACTGTTGCGGGCCATGCCGCTTCTGCCCTGCACCACGGCACCTGCTGTGCTGCACAGGGGCGGTTCTTCCCCAGGCTTATGCGTAAGCACCGCACGGTGGTCGACTATGCTCTCATGACCTTCAAGTCGGCCGCCCGTGCCCTGGGGAGGACGATGGCCACACAGTGGTCCGGAAATGCCACCCTTGGCTTACCCTGGCAGATATGCGCCGCGCCGACAAAGTACGCTTTCTTGGTGTGCCCATATCCCAGGCAGGCCTATTTGGCGACACCGTCGGGGACTTTACCCAGGAGTCCTCGGTGGTGAGAGATCAGCCGTGCGCGATGGAGCAGGTCATCTCCTGGTGGGCTCGGAAAACTTCCCGTACCCTCCGCGGGTACGTCAGCGATTGTTACGGTGATGCTGCTCGTTCGGACTCTGTCAGCCTGGTTAGCGCTGCTCAGCCTGTCGTAGTAGCTCACACGGACTCAGACTCGGCTATGCATTTCAATGCGCTGTTGGCCTCCCGAGTTCACGGGTGTGTATTTAAGCAGTCATCGCTATGCCACCCCTGTCTCGCGTGAGAAGATTGTTATCCTCCTGCCGAAGGATACAATCGAGCCGGTCCCTGCAGCCGAGATGAAGAGTGGGTTTACGCCCCCACCTCATCGTACCCAGAGAGCGGTGGGTTATACCAATCCTATCTGCGCGTTTTGATCTGTCATCTGTTCAGGATGCTGATCAGGATGCTCATGCAGAAACGCATCCCCAAGTGTGTCCGTCCGCGGGATTGATTGCAGCTATAGACCTGAAGGATGCTCACTCCATGTCTCGCTCTCTCCCTCCTTATAACCGTGTTTTTACCGGTGTGCGACGGGGCCCGAGCATGGCAGTAAATGGTCCTCCCCTTCGGGCTCTCCATGTTCCATGCGTGGAGGATGCCCTGTGGCTCTTTGGGGCACGCGCATCGGCATTTTTGATTATTCATTGACTG
This sequence comes from Danio jaintianensis, assembly GCA_903798115.1. Lineage (NCBI taxonomy): Eukaryota > Metazoa > Chordata > Actinopteri > Cypriniformes > Danionidae > Danio > Danio jaintianensis. The sequence goes on from CAIGQV010019951.1 coordinate 10,865,869, forward strand.
GGTTAAATTTTTTCAGACCTTTGAATTAGTTGATTATGCATAGGGACCTAGTGCTCCGACACCTCGGCCTGTTGGGGTTTCGGGTCAACTGAGAATGAGCAAGCTCTCCCCCGGGCAGAGCTTCTCTCATCTCGGGTTGGAGCTGGACCCGGTCTCCATCACGGTGCGCTTTTAGCGCGCTGGGCTAGTGCTGCCCTGTCCGTTTAATTCGGCAGTTATAGTGGTTTTACTGAAGTTTTTCAGAGGCTCCTGGGGCATATGACATTTTGTAGCCGCTATCACGCCGCTCAATTGTTCATATGAGACCACTTCAGTGCTGGGTTCGCGATCGGGTCCCCAGATGGGCATGGCGCGCGGAGACGCACCGGGTGTCCATCACTACGCTGTGTCTCCGCACCTTCAGCCCCTGTATGAACCTTGCCTTCTACGGGCATGGGTGCCCTTAGAACAAGTGTCCAGTCATGCTGTCATTCTGACGGATGCTTCCAGTACGGGCTGGTGGGCTGTGTGTATCGAGCATGCAGCTGCAGGTTCGTAAATCGGATTTCGGTTGCGTTGGCATTCAATTGCCTGAAGTTGTTGGCAGTGTTTCTCGCTCTCTTCCGGTTTCTACCGGTACGGTAGGGGACACACGTGTTGGTTAGGACCGCCTGCACGGCTGCGATAGCGCACATCAACCGTTTGGCTGATGTGCGCTACCGCTGCATGTCTCAGCTCGCTCGCCATCTGCTCCTCCGGAGTCATGCGGCTTAATAGCTGCGCGCCGTTCATATCGCATACGAGCTCTACCGTGCCAGCTTACATGCTCTCACGACAGTTACGTTTCTGGGAGAATGGAGACTCCACCCCGGCACAGTCCAGCTGTTATGGGCACGCTTCAGAGAAGCCCAGGTCATCCTGCTGCTTCTCCCGAGTGGCCCTTCACCAGCTGCTTTCCCTGCTCTGCACGGATGTGCTGGCTCTCAGCTGGCCCCGGGTTTATGCAATATGTGTTTTTCCCCAGTGAGCCTGCGCGCACAGACTCTGTGCAAGGTCGGGGAGACGAGGTGCGGGTCTCGCTAGTTGCGCCTCCTTGGCCCAACCGGACCCGAGTTTCCAGACTCACACTCCTCGTGATGGCCCTCCCTGACGAATTCCCCGGAAGAAGTACTCCTTTTTCTGCGTTCTGGAACCCCCATGGAGGGTTTCTAGACAGAGCGCAGTGGACTTAGGTGACCTATCAGTAGATGGTTAACACCGTCACTCAGGCTAGAGCACCCTGTATAGGCAAGCCTATGTCCTGTAGTGGAGTCTATTCGTTGTGTGGAGCTCTTCTCTCTGAGAAGAACCCCGGACATGCCAGATTAGTGTTGTGTTTTCTTCCTTCAGGATAACTGGAGCGCAGGCTGTCACCCTCCACACTAAAGGTTTGGCATGCTGCCATCCCCGCTCTCTGTGGGGTGGCAGATGGTAGCGCGCTGGGAAAGCATAACCTTATCAGCCGGTTCCTCAGAGGTGCGTGGCGCGAGATGGTTAATTCCATCCCCGCCCCCCTCTCTTGCCCTCTCTGGATCTCTCTAGCCCCAGCGCTTATGGTTAGGTCCGTTGAGCCACTCGACTCAGTATCTATAAGTTTTCTGTCCATGAAGGCAGCTCTGCTGGTCGCGTTGGTATCAGTCAGGAGGGTTAGGATTCCGGTGGCATTTTCGGTCAGCGAATCGTGCCAGGAATATGGCAGCTTGTGCCAAGGTTCCTACCACCCCTTTTAATATTAAAAGTGGTAGTAAGCCTGCAAGTGCTGTCTGTGGAGGAGGCAGACCCAACCCTTTTATTGCTATGTCTGCGCACTGCGCTTAATGTAACACGTAGAGCATACGTCTTTAAGCAGCTCTTTTCTGCTATGATCGGCAGAAGGGAAGTGCCGTATCAAAGCAGAGGTTGGTCCATTTTATAGTTATGCCATTGCCCTCGCCTCATGTGCCAGGGCAAGCTGTGTCCCCCGGAAGAGAGAGCACACTTAAAAAAACAAACAAAAAAAAAAAAAAACGGTGCCTCCTTTTCGGCGTGAGTACGCAGCGCCTCTTAACAGATTATGCAGAGCTGCGGGCTGGACGACACCTAACACATTCACGAGATTTTATAATCCTCGAGTGGAGTCGGTTTCCTCCCGATTACTGGGTCACTCCGGTCAATCAGGACGAAATTAAACTTGGTGTCAAAAACGCTTGCTGCGCCATGCTCCCTAACCCAGAGATACGTGCGCCTTTTCTATTCTGCTAGTAAGTTTCCCGCTTGGCGACTCCTAGAGAATTCCTCCTAGGCCCCCAGCACCCGACTCAGCGGAGGAGCCGGGTGCCTGGCTCAGTGTGATGTCTGGTATGCCCACTCTTGGTCTACCCACATGCTGAGGTTCGGTGCCAGCTATGCGTGGTCCCCGATGGTGATCCCATATGCTTATTTCAGCCACAGAGTGTTCCCCCTGACCAGGCGGACCCGTGTCTTCCCTACCCGCTAACCAGCTTATCATATGTAGCACTCCCCCTCCATAGGGCTAGTCCATATGTCCTTATTGCCATCAAGTCTCCCCTCTTGGGTAGCAGGTGGTCTCCGCTTCGGGGACTGGCACACTTTCCCAACGTACTGTCGTATTTCTAAAATCCCTAGACTATATTAGCTAGGTAAAAGCACATTTACGACCCCCGATCTAAATTGTAATTATTCCCATGTAATGGTAATTTTTTGGGCCTAGGGGACATTGGAAGGTTGCGCTCTTGGTGATGCTTGTGCGCTCACGCTATGCTTGGCAAACTTCACATCAGGAGCGTGACAGGCTTAGCTGCTGTGGCGTTCTCCATACAGTCTCCCGTAGTCTGTTAACAGACGCACGTTGGAGTTCCCATATGAAGGGGAATGTCCTGGTTACGTACGTAACCCACGTTCCCCGAATAGGGAATGGAGACGTGCGTCTCCACTGCCACAGCAGCTGAGTCTCCAGCTGTTAGCTGAGTTTTTTACTTCTGTCAAAATAGATCAACAATTTTTTTGACGTCACGTTATACTTTAGTTTCTCATCAAATCTTCCGACCAATCAAATGCAAATATCTGGCATGCCCCGTCTCCTTCGAGACACTTCAAGACCACTCTCACTGGCAGAGCTGTAATAAAAACAAAATGCTATTGGCTGTTTATAAAAAGGGGAGGAGCTACAGTGTCTTCATGTTTCAGTTCAAATTAAGTCACACATTGAACAAATATGCAGATTTCAAAGCACTTCATGGGACCATTAACATTCACTTTTTTAGTAGCAATCTGTACCTTTAGGGTACCAAAATGGATCAATTGTGTAAAAAAGGCACTGACTTTGGCCAAAAGAAGCCAATTTGTTCTGAAAATTGTGTTGTTAATGTTTTTTATTTTTATTTTGTGTACATATTTCCTACTTTGTTGGCGGCACGGTGGCTCAGTGGTTAGCACTGTCGCCTCTCAACAGATGGCCAAATGGTCACTAGTTCAAGTCCCGTCTGCATGTTCTTCCTGTGTTTATGTGGGTTTCCTCCGGGTGCTCCGGTTTCCCCCACAGTCCAAAAACATGCACTATAGGTGAATTGGATGAACTAAATTGGCCGTAGTGTGAGTGTGTGTGTGAATACGAGAGTGTATGGATGTTTTCCAGTACTGGGTTGCGGCTGGAAGGGCATTCGCTGGAATAGTTGGCGGTTCATTTCACTTTGGCGACCTCTGATAAATTAGAGACTAAGCCTAACTTTCTTTTTGTATTTTAATGAAGGGACCAAAACAAATGTGGATGTTCATTAAAACTTTTGCACAACATTTATGTTTCCTCACTTGCTGTGTCTTCATAACTGTATGTGAAATTTATTAGCAATTCCTGAGTGAAAATAATTTTTACACTTTTACATTTTTACATGCTCTTTAGTGTACCTTAAATCCATACAATTATAACCTTTTTTTTTTTTTGAAAATTGCATCTGTATCAAACATTATGGGTGGTTTGGGGCTTTCATGATGCCATGTTTTGCATATTTCAACAAGACCTTATCTGTGTTACCCAGCAACATTATATCACAGACAAAATCAGCAGCATTTGCAAAATCTGTTGAATACACTGCAAAAATCAACAAGCCACTCGCTGAGAATAAATATGAAACATTAACCTCAACACAATGGCAGTTCAGTGGCAAATCATCGCAGCGCTATAAAAGCAAAAAAACAAAACAATGGGAGATCAGAACTAACAAAGATCCCCCTATTCGGGGAACGTGGGTTACGTACGTAACCAGGACGTTTTGTGCTTATTTTCCAATTTCTTTGGGGAATATTTTTTACGCCTACCCTTTACCAAGCTGTTTCAAGAGATGAGGGGTCTATGACAGGAGACAAAACAGTATTGGGACTCAGACTTTGGAGGCCAGCTGTCAGGGTTTTAAAGTATCCGCTCTTTTTTTTCTCCAAATATGAATTCCCCGTTCAGCTGTACACCGAGAGATAATTATATAGACATTACATCACTGATAAAACAGCAAATCTGTAGCTCAATTAGTTGAGCATGGTGGTAGCAAATGCCAAGAATATGGGTCCAATTACTTGAGAAAGCAAAAACTGATGATAAAAGCATCTACTAAATCCATATATATAAACATAAATATAATTTTAAAAATCTACTTGTTTACTTTGTCTACTTGTACTAATTTGTGTTGACCTAAATTCATCTTAATGCCAAATATAAACAGAACCTAATTAAACGAAACATTGTTGCATTGTCAAATACAAAAATGCATTGCAAATTTGTTTATTTTTTATGTTTAATGCTGTAACTTAATTTTGAGAACAATGTTTTACAATTTCAAAAATATTTTGTGAAAAAAAAAAGACAAATTGGAATGCAAGCACAATACTGTACGAACACTTATCAGTGTAGTTATGGGCAGGTGTTCTTTGGATTTGGTTTAAATTTGTTCATTAGCTTTGTCTACCTGTGAAATGATTGTTTCAATGGCCTCTGTACTTTCCAAAATCCTTAACATCCCATATCAAGGATATGCCATATAGGAAGCAACATGACAGATGCTTCACAGCTGATCTGCTGCCGGTTCATCCATTTTACTATTCTCAAAATGTGATGCAATCATCCTTTAATGATTGCTTTCCATACCGCTCTCAGCTCGGGATGTGTGGCTGATGTGTCTTCTGGCTGCTTTGGGTGTCGCTCTTATCCTGATCCTGCACCTGATGTTTTTGATGTTTCTTGTTTTTGTGGTTTTGTGGATGTTCTTTTGCCTGCCACGTGTACCACTTTGAAGTCATTGCGTTGCAGTCTTTGGACCCATTGTTCGATGCCGGCAGAGAGTTTAGATTAAGGCCTAAATATAGTCCCTAGTATTTTGGTCTGTGATCAAATCAAACTTTCTCCCGAAAGCTAAGGCTTTGCTTTCTTTAAGCCTACATTTGCATTCAGTCAGTCAGCTGCGAGTGATTCACCAAGCTTGTATCCATCTCTCCTCTTTGGTACTGAACAAACCCTCATCTTAACCTAGCGAATGTGCATCTGCTTTCATCTGCATTCTGTCATCATGCTTTTTGAAGTGCACTTCAGTGCCAGCCTTGCCCAAAATGAGTTTGAATGTGTCACTGTACAAGTCCCAAGGAGAAGTATCTTCATAAATCACATGGTTTCTGTGGCTGATTTCAATCCTTGCTTTGATAACAACATTTCCATGAAGGTCAATATGCTTGCTTGCCTGAATATAATACTTGGAGTTAAAATGTATTAATGAAATGTTTCCATTAAAGTAGCAACAGATCTTTTTTACTGTACTGCAGGGCCATAACTGCAAGACAAGTGTCCCCCTAACTAGACAATTGTCCCCTGGAATATTTGATATTGATGTTGCTTTTTTTTCACTAGCTGTGTTTTCATCCACCTATTTTTTATGTGCATTTTGGAATATCGCATAAAAACAGATCATGTGATGACAAAAAAAGGTGTAATGTGCATTCATTGCATTTCGTATTTTCCATATTTTTTTTCGATTTTTGCTGCCAGTTTATCAGTAAGTGATGATTTTGTTCTCTTTGACTCATTGGATGGAAACTGTGCACTGTAAAAAAAAAAAAGTTGACTCAACTTAAAATTTTAAGGCAACCAGCTTCAGGACATTTTTGAGTTTACTCAACTTAAATCGAGTCAAGTGCAGTACTTTGAGTACACTTTTGAGTCAACTTTTTTTTTTTTTTACAGTGTGCTTTTTTTAAACAAATTTTTTCTGCAATATTCCAATTTTGAGCATATATCTATTTTGCACCTTTGGATGGAAACATAGCTTGTGTAAAAAAGAGATACGATGAAAAAGTCACAACAATTTATGTCTTTTGTTAATTATACTTATTTTAATAGGTTAATCAGGTTTTCTTCTTTTAAGGTGTACAAATTTTAGCTTAATGTTTTAAGTCAGTTTAATTGATGTGAGTTGAATTGACTTGTAAAGTTAATTTGGTTAACTTAAAATTTTAAGGCAGTAACATTTTTTTTATTACAGTGGTTATGTTTTACAAGTTAATTATTCAGTCTGGTCTAAGCTATTGTAAATACGTTGCAAAAAAAATCCTCACTTTGTCGTGCCACAAATGATCATGCCTTATGTGAATAGTTCCATGGAGATCTATTGTATTGATTCAATAGTATGGTCAAATACATTTTTATTGCATTACTTTCGTAACTTGTTGGCATTTAGTGTTTGTGTGGATTTGAGTTACATCTGTAAAACTGAGATACTGGTGCTATCATTTTTATGGTAAAGTTCTGGTGTAGCTGTCAATTTTTTACCATAGATTTCACAATTAACTTTTGTACAATACATGTAAAAAAATGTAATTTACCCTTGTAATTCAAAGTTGTGATCCTTCAGAAATCATTCTGATTTGCAGCTCATAAAAATATTCAGTATTATCAATGATGAAAACAATTCAGCCTTTTCTTAACAGCAATTTTAAACAGAAGTATTTAATTTTAAAGAGAAGGATGTCATTTATTCATGTGATTCAAAGCTGTATTTTTAGCATCATTACTCCACACTTCAGTCACATGTTCCTTCAGAAATCATTCTGATATGCTGATTTGCTGCTCATACAAATATTTAGTATTGTCAATGTTTTTAACAGTTGGACTTTTGTTTAACAGCATTTTTACTTTTGATCAATTTAATGCATGCTTTCAGTAATAAATTCATACTATTGCCAAATAAAAGTAGAGAGGCTTTTAGCTTGAATAATAGATATGCCGTCATCCGCCATCAAAAGCTAACTGGCCCATATTAACCAATCCTGACCCTTTGCTTACACTGTTCTCTCTCAGAGCATTACAGACTAAGCAGGAGCAAACCAATTAAATCGGCGCCACTGAATAATCTTGTTTATTTCCCAAGAAAAGTCCAAAGCTGAAGTGAACGGCTCGTCGTCTTCAAAAGGGAAAGCGTTTGCATACTGTACGACTAGAAGAATGTTTGTTATATTTTTGTAAATGTATGTTTGTGACAGAGTAGATCTGAAAAAGTTCTTAAATATCACTTGTATTGGGAAACTTTTTAGTGGGAAATGTTTGATGGTAAGAAGAGCGTGGGGAAAATACCTTCGTTACCGCAGATTAAAGAGCGGTGGCTCTGAAGAAGATGCAGGAATAGACAAGCGGATGCTTATGTGGTGTGAAGTGCAGCGAACACCCATGAGACAAGTGTGGCGGTGTCTAAACTCTGTCTAAAACCCCATCCACCCCATATTATCACAACATAAGAGCTAACAATGAGATGAAAATCTGTCGTCAGGTCATTAAGGCAAGACACTGCAGCAGAATAAGGTCAAATGAATAGTTATCACCATACCTCCATAGCTTATTGCCTTATTAAAGAGTTAGTTTAACCCAAAATGAAAATTATGTTATTAATTACTCACTCTCATGTTGTTTCAATCCCCTTAGACATTTGCACATCTTCAGTACACAAAATAAGATATTTTAGATTAAATCCAAGAGTTCTTTGATCGTCCATTGACAAAAATAGTCCTGAGATGGTCAAAGTTCAGAAAAGGAACCAAAAACCTTGTCAAAGCATTTCATTTGACTTCAGTTCAATCATACCTTGAATCACCTATGCCTTCCGCATCAGATTATAGTGCACTTTTACTATGTGCAACATGGCTCTTGTGCGTTGCGTTTCTGAGTTTAATGGCATTATGTCATATTGCCCATAGTAAATACGCACCCTGACCTGATGTGGTAGAAAACTGATGTGGTAGAAAAAACAAAGTGAACAAAGTCATTATTACAGTTTTTTGGGCACACAAAACTGTTCTTGGAGCTTCGTATGATTACAGTTGAACCACTGAAATGGCATGAAATGTTTTGATAATGTTTTTGGTTCCTTTTCCGAACCATTTCTGTATTTGGAGGATAAGAGAGCTCTCGAATTTCATCTAAAATATCTTCATTTGTGTTCTGAAGATGAACAAAGGTCTAAAAGACAATAATTTTCATTTTGGGTGAACTAAATTTTTTTCTGTTACCTATTTTTTTTATAATTTTATATGCAAATGCATTATTTCATAAATATTTGAATACATTTCTAGCACAAAAGTCAGAACTTTGGATGAAGTCAGGTTCAAATTTCATATTTCTTTTATTAAAGTCAAATGTTTTTACAGAGAGCGTTTTAGGAATCCCTTTTTTTTACTTAAAAATAATGTTGTGTAAAATCAGTCAAATTATCTATGGAACATATCCCTCAGCGAAAACCTTCAGAATTCAGATATTAAACTCTAGAAGTTTGGAGTTTGAAGTGAAGATTTATGACTAAAGCAAATACTCATTTTGAGACAGCAGCCTTTAAAAATATCTATTATTTGAAAACTACTGACACAAATTGATAAAATGTGAAAAATAAAAGGCCTTTAAATGTAAATTGGATGTTTAATAGCCTGAAAAAAAAGCAAAAAAGGGAGTTGACACATGAAAAAAACAGTTTTCTTGCAGTTTCTTGCCTTAAAAAACTCTAATTTAAGAGATTTTATATAAAGACGCTACAGTAAAACACATCAGCACAAGTTTTTCAGCCCATTCTGCAGGAAAGCGACAAGCCTGACACAGAACCTTGTATATAAATAATTCCAGTGGGCTAATTCATGTACATATTAAATATTCTCGGCTGTGTTTTTTTACCATGGAGTGGAAAATGTGAATAAAAGTCTTGGCCCCAAAAGATTGCTTAAGATGAAACGGGGCTTCATTCCCACTGTGCATATCCAGGAAGAGCGAGTTTTGCACATCAGAGCTCCGAGCATCAGGCTCACAGCAGGAGAGGGACAGCGCCAGCCTGCCATTCCCACGCAAGATCCAACTCAAGATCCCTCCAACACAACCAAACGGGTCATTCTCTTACCATGCAGCTGCGCTATAGGCTAATGTGTCATGAAAACCAAATGGCTTCTCATTACATAACAAATAAAAGCTTTCCAGTTTCTAAGATGTTGTTGCTTTGCTGGTCTGAAGTAGCTGTTGAGTGATACAATGGTGAATGATTCAATTGTCAGTGTACTGATAATGATAGATCATTTGCAGTGATAGTGATGATGTTGATGAAGTGAAATATTCATTCGTTTGTTCATTCATATTATATTATATTATATTATATTATATTATATTATATTATATTAT
>CAIGQV010019951.1:10875578-10910287 GCA_903798115.1 Danio jaintianensis
ATATTATATTATATTATATTATATTATATTATATTATATTATATTATATTATATTATATTATATTATATTATATTATATTCACCTTCATTGGATTCCGGGTTCCTTGCGTATACATTACAGGATACTAATTCTCACCTATATAGCACTTCCTAATCTTGGACCTACTTATTTATCAGACTTCTGGACTGTTCCTTATGATCTTCTAGTAATAGTACTATGGGAGCTAGGTGTTTCAGTGCTGTATCCCCCAGATTGTATAATACTCTTCCCCATGACCTCCAAAAAGCATCCTCCCTTCTCTCCTTCAGAACCTTGGGTGTTGAAAGGTGCAAAATAAAAAAATACAAAAAAATAATAATAAAAATATTATATTATATTATATTATATTATATTATATTATATTATATTTCATGCTGGTTCTTTAGTAAAATATTAATCGCAGAACTTTTTTGTTGAAAATTTTGCATTTTTTATTTATTTGTTTGTGTATTTGTCTGGTTGTTTAGATATAATAAACAAATTATTATAATAGCTGATATGTAAAATATTTTATGTTAATAAATATTTCATTCCCACAATTAGTTAAAATTTTTTAAAAATCATAATTTTAATTGATAAAATTTATTTATATATTTTACATATAATAAAGATGTTTGGGACAACTTGTAAATGTATTCTACAGAAATGTATTCTACAGCTTTGTCAGAGCTAAAAGCGGAAAACAACAAAATGTTTTTTTTACGTCTGCACTTCACTGCCATCACTGAGGTTAAATCACGGTCTCAACTAATGGAGAGTATGAAATGCAATAACAGGAAATGTCTTAATAATTGCCATCTCTTCAGCTTCTAAAAATGAAAAAAATAAGTGCAGTAAAAAAATAGAAGGCTTTTACATCAGTGATAGTCTCAGACAGGTGCTACATGAAGTTCACTGAAAATATGCATTCACTTGTTATCTACTCACCTTTCTGTCACCCAATCCTATAAACTCCACAGAAGTGACATTGTTAGCATTGTTCAAAATGAAGCAGTCCAAATTATTTCATTGTTCTGTGAATCTTTCTTTAATTGTTGCCCAGAATCACCCTACATTACTCTGTATTTTGTGCCATGTTCAACTTAATTAGATAAACCATGACATGACAATACATTCATAGCATACCATTATGCTGAAAACAACACCCATAAAATCTCTGTCATATACTTGTGATGCACTGTAATTATAAGCGGCTGTAATCGAATACTATGAGGCTACTACAGTATATGCTGATTGATGTGTTGTCTTGCTGTGGTAAACCGTGAACCCTTAATTAAGATTAACACAGTGTTGGCAGGGGTGCATTTGTCGGCAGCCATATGGGCCGCTGATGATTAAACCTGGAATAATAGCCTGTCTGGCTTATGCATAAATTATATGTGGAACGCAATGGCTGTTTAACAACCTTATGCCTGTCTGATTTGAGCCAAAACACCCCGCAGTCAATTAACTTCTTTTATTTTTCTTTCCAAGCCAAATGCTGGCCGCGGTCACCAGTTCTTTTAGATGTGCAGCAATGAGTGTCGCCACTGCTGCCAAAATATGGATGGCAAAATGTGTACGATTTCGAGAGTCTGTGCTTTCCCTGCCCTGAAACAATATGGATTGAACTGCAAAAATCCGAAAAGCAGTTTCTGCATGTCTCATTTTGAAACAGGGGGAATCAAAAGATGCGCATCATATTTATCATGCCCCATTTACAGCCTTCAATCCAAAATAAATAAATAAAAGTGTAATTCTGTTCTGTAGTTTAGATAATCCTTTGGCTCTCGGATGGCTTTCTGAACATTTTTTTCTTCTTTGATCCTTCTGTTGCTTTACTGATCGTGTTTTAGAATAGAATGTGCGTTCAACACAGTTGCATAAAGAACTTGATATCAAAATGTTCCCTTTAAGCAGTTCAGTTCACTTTGTGGACATTTTTGTACCAGTAATAGGCTTGCAAATACAGCTATATAGTCTACAATCGGTCGGGATTATGTTTAAATTATATTTTTTACACATGCATTGAGCAAACTGACAGTTCACTGAGCAGAAGCTTAAGGTTTGAGTGACTTGTTGGCGTTTTGATTAATATCAGGTATTGCTGTAGTCAGAAGCAGGCTATTTTTTAAAGCACACTCTGATTAAATGGAGCCTCAAGATGCTTACGTTGAGAGTAAACAGAATAATGTCTTGACTTTTTTGTTGATCGACTCAAAATTTTGCTGATTTCTTGTTAGTATGCAGAATAAAAGTGCAGTTGTGCCAGAATGGTTTACTACAGTTATCCAGAAGCAGAATTACTTAGACATACAAAGTGAGTTTAAAATTGGATTCAGGAAGGAAAGGGGTGCAACAGTACACAAAAATGACAGACCGTTTAAAGTGTTTTCAATACAGCAGGATGGGGGAAATCTAAAATTGCATATGTTTCCCCCTTTTTATTAAAGGAGACCTATTATGCCCCTCTTTACGTAAATAAGCCTCTGATGTCCCTAGAATGTGTATGTGAAGTTTCAGCTCAACACAGATGATTTTTTTATAATTCCTTTGAACCTGCCCCTTTAAGGCTTTGATCCAAATTGTGCCGTTTTGGTGATTGTTGCTTTATATTCAAATTGCTCTTTTCAAAAGAGGATGGAGCTACAAATGCCTGTGTGTCTAGGACTAGCATTATCTCTGTGAAAAACTGAAAATGTGAAAAGAAGTGTCACAGAAGAAGGCAGTCTATGAAGACTACAGTGTTCATTTGTGCATATATACTAAAACTCCACATTTTTGATGCCTCTTAGTAGCTGACTTTATCTTCAGCAGGTACAGTGTGAAAACGAATGGCTGCTTCTCACTCAGGGCTCTTTATGCTAATGAGAGAGAGATCGTCACTAATGGGTGGGGCTTTCATGTACATGTACAAAGGGAGAATGTCAATCAAAGTGTTTCTGCAGATTGTTTTTTAAGTGTGATTATAAAAAAATAGAATGAATAATTTTTTACCATTAGAGGCTGGCTATATTCACACACTGTTGCCATACAACTGTGTTTAAACCCCTTATAAAAGTGATTTTTGCATATAGGTCCCCTTTAAACAGTGGTTTACTCAACCAGTTCTGCATGTAAAAATACATCGTTGTAAACTATATAGACAAATCCTATTGCTTACACATTACTAAAGGCTACCAGTCTTTCCATGGTTGGAAAACTGATAAATGACTGCATTAGACTCGTATTGGAGTAGCAATTATTGTTGTATTATGAAAGATGAGACTTTGTTATAGAAAGCAACAAAACACAGAGCTGCATTCGATTATTGAATGCATGTCTGCTATATTAAGTCTAGTACCAATTTGTTCATTTAATAATTTATGCATCAACTAAACAAAGCATAGGCTGAAAGATTGATCTTGGGAGTTGAATGCTTGCTGCGATATCGGTGATAACGGTAAGCCGCAACACCGCTTTAGACACTTGCCCACTGTGTCACCACCACCACCACCAGTCATTTAGATTTTCTATAGTAAAAAAAAATAATTTAGTTATGCTAGAGAAAAGGCACTACAACATAAAACTGAACATGTTCCATCACAGATCAACAGCAGGAGTCAGATTTATCAGAGAGTAAGTCAGTGACAGGCATTTTCAGAAGCGGAGGAATCGGCAACCAGGATGAGTTGTCAGGATGAGTTGTCACTACTGTTGAGTTGTCACTACTGTTGTCACTAATTCGAAAGTGAAGCTCATTAAATAGTGCACATAATTTATAAACAATTTAAAAAGCCCCACCCCAGTGATACTGGTACTGGTGTTGTCATTTTGTCACCTCACAACCCTAGTACAAATGCAACCTGATCCATACAGTATTTGTGTGTTTCTGTGTGTGTACTGTAATTCTTGCTAAACTTACCGAGCTTCATGATTTAATGCTGAGTTTCACAAGTCATCTCTTCTCTTTTTGTTGCAGTTGCAGGCTGCCCTGTATAACCCAGTCCACTGTGCTCTTCTGGGTTTTTCTGCTGCCAGCACATCCTTGCCTCAAGGCTACCTCTGGGTATGTACATTTGCACAATGACAACATCTTTTCCTCTTTATAACTCAATCTTCCCACTGGTGCAGGAACATCAGTGTGTCTCTGTAGGCCTCTGATGATGACCACTTTCCTCACTTCAGCCCTGATGCACCTGAGGGGAAACAAATTACCCACATAAACATTTCAATAGTTTACTAATGACCAGGGCTTTCATCGGGCCAGTACAGCAGAGAACAGTCAAAGCTTAAATTCACTGACAATATGCTAATTTCACACACCGCCGGTTTCATCACATTTTACTAAGTAGTCATTTAGCAGATGTTTTTCTATCCACTTATATTTTTCTTGCTCGAAGGCACAATATAAAAAGTGCACAGATCATTCCTTGCAGGGTTTAAGTGCTGCACCATATTAAGTTTAATTTAATGGCCTCAGCAATACACAGTATTCAGTTTATATTTAATCACACAAGCAAGAGTGTCGTTGTTCTGAATATTCATTACACTTTACAGTACAGTAAGTAAAACAAATGAGATATTACACTTAAGTCGGTAGTCAAAGGTAAAGCGGTGTATATTTTATTGACACAGAGATGAGTGTGTATTTTGTAAAACATTTGCAAATGTTTTTTTTTTTATCAGCTGCACAGGTGAATTGTTACATAAATAATACTAAACAGTTACATATAGAAAATGCAATTTGAAAATAAAGCTCTGTTTAAACTTAAATAAAGATTGTTCCACATTTCAGCCAAATTAAGTGCTCAGGCCTCTGAATGATCCAGTGTTTGAATGAATAGGTTAAACAAATTATTCAATGACTCATTCATACTTGTCATCTACTGCACCAGTCTTAATGCCTACACTTGCATGTAACCAGTTATCTAGTTACGCATGTATTTTCTATATTTTTCATTTTAAAAAGTGTGAATGCTGCCATCCGAATCTTTGTGTGCACTATACAAGCAGATCAAGAACCGTCTCGGTCTCAGTCTCAGTCTGTTTTGTATGGCAGCATCCACATTTATTCAAATGCTATCATAGAAGATTTCTGGCTTATATAAGTGCAAAACTTTAGAAATATATTACATTTGATCAAACCAAACCAAATGACTTCCAAATAAACTTGCTCTCAAGTATTAGTATTAGGACAGGCTCAAAAATCCTATTGCTGTTGCACTAACTAACTTGTAACTTGTATAATTTGCAATACAAAACTTTCCAAACCATACATCAGCTCTCAAATCAGACTGAATCACAACTCTTGTATTGAAATTTACTCTTCTCTTATAGTTTTCTTTTGACTTACAGAGATTTTCCAGCAGAGGTAAGTGATGGTAGTTGCCTAAAAAAAACACTGTTAGAATAGCTTGATCGGCATTTAAAAGAAAGAAGGAAGCAGGATTAAAAGTTTCTCGAAAGGCAGCTCTAGAAACAAACATCAAGTATTCCACATCAAAAGACGTTCTATAAATCATTTATCTCATGGCTGTGCTTTCACGTTTTTCTTCTTCCAGCTTTTTTGCCTGCAGCCTCTCAGAGGGCCATTTCAGTGAATTGAGGCTCTGGATGTCCTCTTTCTCATGTTTGTTTTCTTTTTGTTGTCGACTATGCAGGTGGCTAGTAGGGGTGACGACTCTCATGGGCAGGTGGAGATTTTCTCCCTCAACAGACCCACTCCACGCTCCGTCAAGAGTTTCTCTCTCGGTTCCCCGGTGCTTTGTCTGGAGTATATCACAGAGCCCAGCACCGAGGAAGAACAGGAAACTCAGGCCTCTGAAGTTCCTTCCAAGATCAGCAACACCATCTCTGTAGGATTATTGGATGGAAAGTGAGTCAGTGTGTATATACGTACCTGTACTGGTGTGGAATAATGAGTATACTTTGCTAATAAAAAGGCAGAATTAATTTGCTTATTTTTTCAGGCAAAGCTTTTGAAATTGTGTATGTGTGTTTCTCTAGCATCCTGGTTTATGGGAGTGTGGACACCGCTGCTCAGTGTTTGCTAACATTCTGTAACCCCGAGCGATGTCCCGTTCTGTGTCTGAAACACTCGGACAATTTTCTCTTCGCTGGGCTGAGTAATGGAAAAGTTGCAGTTTACAACAGAAAAAGTGGAGGTATGAAAATTACATTTTCAATGCAAATTTAGGGATGGTTCACCTTAAAATGAAAATTCAGACATCACTTCACTCTTATGTTGATTCACAATTGTATGATCTTTCATTAAAGAAGCATAAAAGAAGATTTGGTCAACTGTTGGTTATCAGCATTGTTCTGATATTTTATTTTGTGTTCCACAGAAGAAATCAGGTTGAGTAAATGATTACAGAATCTACATTTTACGCTATTAGATTTTTAATATACAATGGATTCACTCAGAAGACTTTTTAAAAGGTCTTTGAAATGTGCATTTTTATTCGATGTTTGCGATCTCAACCGAAACACGAAGAGAGGGTGGGACATAGTGTAATCCTTCCCTTTTTCATACAGCCAAATAACGTTTGCTTTATCACCGCTCTGCCAGTGACAGTGGTTGAGCTCAAGTGCATCAAATGTGAAGCGTCTTGAAGAGGGCTGGGCATGTCAGATACTAGAGAGCATTTGATTGGTCACAATTTGATAAGAAACTGAAGTATGGGCTGACGTGAAAAAAAAACGTTGATCCATTTAGGCGGAAGTGACAAACTACAAGCCTTACATGTTTATATCAGTTTTATATCTTCTAAATGCAAATTTTGTCACTGTTTTGGAGCACACTAGCTTATAGATATGCTAAAAACTAACATACTGATACTAACATCTCAAAAACTTTATTTAAATTTCATGGGACCTTTAAGAAGGCAAGAGAGACTTTTGAAGCTTTTTTTTATTCTAACCCCCAAAGATCTTTTTTTTCTGCAACTGCGAGTTGATATCTCAAAATTCTGACTATAACACAGAATTTCAAGTTTATATTAAAAGTCACAATTGCAAGAAAAAAGTTTTCTGAAAATTTGAAGATAAAAAGTAATAATTAGCTTTTTTAATCAGTAGTGGAAATGGGCTTTAATAGGAGACAGTGGCTTCTAAAAAATAGAAAAAGAAAATATTCCATAGAACAAAAACAACTCAAGTACTACAAAATATAAGCTAAAATGAATTGCTTTTATAGGTAACAGAGCTCAACATGGCATCTCCCCTAAGCCCATTGAGTTTATAGCATGCTGCGGGATTGGTGAGGGGTCAATAAAAATGCAATGCAGAAAAGTCTCATAAAATAAATGAATGCCTCCATTGCTCAGTGACTGGATATCATTGGTTATGATTTGTATATTACTGGTTTGTACAATAAATCCCATCTCTCGTATAAATATATAGTATACACACCCTGTAATGACTTTACCTCCTTCAGAACCCTCTTGTACACCATTGCAGGAAACAATGTGTGAATGTTTGTATTTCTGCCTAATTTGGCATAATAATCTGCTTAAAGAAATAGCACAAAAACTTCTTTATTACATTAAATCTTTGTTAGATTGACAATAAAAAGATTCACTGGGCGGGGTGGAAAATGTTTCCTCTTTACAAATTGACTTGAGTTCAGCAGTATTTTTGGGATGTGTGGTTTGAATAGCTCTCCTGAGATCAAGCCAAAGCATCTCAGTCAGTTTGAGGTCAGGACTGGGTCACATCAGATGCTGTTTTTGTTGCCGATTAAGAGTCACTTGCCTGAGATCACTGTCCTGTTGAATCATTTGACTTTTGAGTTCCAGTTGACAAACAGATGACCTTACATCCTCCTGCAAAATGACCTGATAAACTTGGGAAGTGGTTTTTCTGTCAGTGAGAGTAAGCTGCGTAGACCCTGAGGCTGAAAGCCCCATGATGTCGCTCCATCCCAGTTTTTTTAAAGAGCTTCTGAAAACTTACAAAAACATTTGGCTGTCCACAGAATCTTTTTGCTAGTAGCAATGTCAGAACATCCAAACATTTTTTTTCATATACACTGAAAAAAAATTATTCAAAGATAATTCCTTGGATTTACTTTTTTTTTTAAGTGAAGTGGTTGTTTGGGCTGAATTTAAACAAACAAATTAAGTTGAACATTGCTAAATTTAATTTGTTTGTTTAAATTCAACCCATATAAATTGTTTGCAACAATTTTGCAGAAATCAGTCCAGTCTAATTGTTGGTATTCCAGTTTATTTAGTACAAATCTCAGTGGCAGTTTATTAACTAATGTATCTATTTTGATGTTTTGCATTTTATTGGTGGATTTAATAATCAAGACAGGTCAGCATGAGAGTGCAATCCTGTAAAAGTGTGGATGGAAGTGGAAAGTTCTGCAGGTCAATCTACTGATAAAAGATGTAAAGCACAAAATTGCTGACTTGCTTTTTTTTGGCTGTTAAATAATGGTACAAATGATTATTTACTACCACTAAAATTCTAAAATTTTGAAAGGGAAATGCATAATCAATAAAATCACTTTTTCCATGCCTTTTCATAACAAATATTTTTAGCAGTAAATTTTGACCTTAAACGGCAAAAGAGAATTTGCCCTGGTGTTGCCAAGCTGTAAATAAGGTAGTAAATATGGCGATTGATGACTAATTCATATACATTTTTATTATCTCATTCATCAAATTTCATATGATCTGCAAAAGCTGCACTGCTGCTTAGGTTAAGGCATTGACCCTCAGGCTTATATTTCTTCTAAAAATTGCACATTTCCATGCAAATCACATCCTACAGAAACTCGTCAGCCTGAAATTTTGTCATAAAAAATAGGAACCATTTTTACCATTTATTTTTACCATTTTTACCTATGAGTTTAGTTCACAAAACCCATTTATTCAAATCTGTGATTTGCTGCTTTCTGCATATCTCTCATTGATAATGAACTTGACATTTGCACTTTCCATGTGTGAAGCTACCAGCTAAATTCATTAATGGCCTTCCATGAATACTCCTATTTTTTAATGGCCACTGTGGGCCTGATTCCAAAACTGTATCATTTTCTTTTTTTCTGTGGAAAAAAAAGAGAAGATATGATTTTTCATACTATGAAAAGTCAACTGAAATTCTATTTATTCAGTACTTGTGCTACTTTAAAGAAAAAAAAAAAAGAATCACATATGTTCACATATGTTTTCCAGCATGTCTATACAGTAGTAATGCCGCATCTTTGATAATGTGTATTATTAATGTGCTTATGACAATACAGTAAAATAATTTTTTTGTTACTTTCTTTTTTACAAGTAATTAGAAATAAATAGAAATAGAGGTAAATAGTAAATAAATTGAAAATGAAGGAAATAGAAATCATTTTTGTTATAAATTGCCCTCTCTGAATCTAATGCCGTTTCCAGTAGCACCTCTAATTCCACCTTGCATTTTGCGCTTCCAGAAGGTCTGTGGGATCCAGATTCCTGCAGACATGTGGTTATTGGATACGCGCCCATCCTCAAGCTCCTCCGAATCGACCAGTGTGTGTGGGCCAGCTGTGCCAACCAGGTGTCTGTGATTGAGGGCTCCTCTCTCAGGACTCAGGTACACACTCGCACCTCAGACAAAAAAAACAGTGTAGGCAAAATGAAAATGCCTTCGATGTGATTCCACCGTCTTCAGACGCACTGCGCAACTGAGTCAAAAGAGCGATCCGTCCCGTCACCTATCAAAGATCTCTTCCGTAACAAAAGGTCGGTTTAGCAAAGCTTGAAATTATTCTTTTATTTCAGACTTTTACATTTGGTTTCCCGGTTAAGACGGCTTCCAGTGCTAGATGCATTATGAGAGAGCATCTTAAGCCACACATAAAAGGTATCCTCCCTGTAGAAGCCCAACAGCATGTTAGGGTGCTCGCCTTTGATCACTTCTGACAGCTGAGCCAACCTCTCTATTTTGCCGCAAGGAGCGCACCCTCCCTCTGCCTTCCTGATGCTTAATATCAGGATTAAATTCAGCTCGGGAAGTTGCAAGTTCAGTTCAACCGGAAGATAAGATGTGGGTGCGCATATGGACTTGTCAGCCTGTTTACATTTGCGAGTCAGTAGTTCTTTGCATCTGTAAGGAATGTGTTTGTCAGTATTTAGCTGCTGGAGAACACTGCTATTTCAGGTACACTGAATTTATATAGAAAAAAGTATTAATAGGTACAAAACATTATTTTGGACAACAAATATTATAGTTTATAATTTATATAATGTATAGTTTAAGCATCAAAGAAAAATGTTAAGTATATATATATATATATATCACAATGATTAAATGTATCTTTTCTGAGCACAAAATAATGACTGTCATTCATTTTTACTATGATTTATTAAAGACCCTCCCTGGTTATAATAGTTTATTAATGTATAACAAAAATGGTGTCAGACATTTATGTCAAGTTTCAATTATTTACAATATACACTCTAAAAATTCTGGGTTGTTTTAACCCAATGTTGGGTCAAATATGGGCAAACTCAACCATTGGTTAAAAGAATTGTCATTTAAATTGAATTGAAAAAATGAACCCAATCTTTGATTTGTCCATATATGACCCAACGTTGGGTTACAACAACCCAGCATTTTTTAGAGTGTAATGCAATATTCTATGATTATTTATTATTTTATGTATTTTAATAAGTAGGCTACACATCAAAATAAGGATGTTTCATTTGTATATAAATATATTTATATTTTAGGTACACTGACTGAGGATGCAACATTATTTTACCCATCTAATTTTAACAAAATCCCATTTACTTGCATTTTATATGCTTTATGTGTATATAAATATATTTTTCTAAAAATATAGGACCTTGTATTGACCCATATATATAAAATTTATAAATATATGCTCATTTTTTTGAGTATATTAGAAATATATAATTGAAATATCTTATATAAATTATTAATTAATTATTTCAGTAATAGGAGAGAGCAAATATACTGTTTATACCCCTACACACACACACACACACACACACACACACATGTATGTTATAAATGTTAGCTCTTATTACTATATTATTCCTGGGGCTGTAAATGAAATGAAGCATTTCCTGAAAATTTCTAGTGGGTTCAAGTGGACTATTTACACATTAAACTTACAAATGAAACATTGCCATTCCGGACTGTGCAGTAAAGTGTCTATCCTCTCATGCCCAAACAGACTTTAATTAGGCAGAATGTTCTCTGACTGTGAATTAAACCTACTTTGAGCACTACAGTCCACAGAGTTGGCCTACACTTTGATGTTTTTTTCCTCTTTTCCCTCTAAATCTACAATTCATCTTCCTCTTTCTTGTTTTTCGGCATTTTCAGGATGATTTTGTATCTTTTATGATTCTCAGAGTTTTGAAGTTCATCCAGACCCTATGGTTAGTGTGACCCACATGGTGCGCGCTGGAGGAGGGGTGTGGATGGCATTTTCAGAGGGATCATCCCTACGTCTGTTTCACACTGAAACACTGGAACACCTCCAGGAGATCAACATTTCAACACCCTCTGCATATTTCAGCTCTGGCAAGTCCAACATGTGATTATAGCTAGGATATTATTTCCGTAGTGTGATGGTTTTGCACTCAGGCTAAAAAAGGGGGCACATG
This sequence comes from Danio jaintianensis, assembly GCA_903798115.1. Classification (NCBI taxonomy): domain Eukaryota; kingdom Metazoa; phylum Chordata; class Actinopteri; order Cypriniformes; family Danionidae; genus Danio; species Danio jaintianensis. The sequence continues at coordinate 10,887,204 of CAIGQV010019951.1, forward strand.
AGTCAAGTGGATTCACTGTTTCAAACGGAATGAGCGTCTGGCAAAACAAAATACTAATTCAATTACATTTTATTTCATTTAAACTGAAATAAAACTAAATAAAATAATGAATAATAAAATAAATAACAATATATATTTTAAACGAAAACAATTTTAATATAAATAAAATATATAAACAAAATATGAAAAAAAATATATATAACAAAATTAAAATAATAAAAAAAATGTGACCTAAGACTGACCAGAAGCTGCTAGCAAAACAAAATAAAAATGTTATAAATCTAACATTTCTAACATAACGAATCTAATGAAATATTAAAAAATCTAATCATAAAAAATACGAAATATAAATAACATAAAATAAATTCAATTTAAATTAATAACAAATCAAACAAAAAATATTTTAAGTGACAATTTATCATGTATTACTGAAAGTTGCATGCAAAATACAAATTAAAATGAAATAAAATAATGAATTAAACAAGATAATTAATTTAAAAAATGAAATTTAATTAAAACAGAAGATAAAAATGAAACAATTTGTAAACCATTGACAATGACAAAAAATTAATTAATAAAAACAATTAGTAAATAAAAACAAATATAACAAATTTAAAAGTGACAATTTATCATATTTTCTTCTTGGGTCAAAAGTTAAGTGAAATCAAACACACACATGCACACTTGTGTTCCTTCACCTTGTGTGTGTGTGTGTGTGTACAATAATACAAATAAATAATAATAAATAAATAACAATAATAATAATAACAAAAATGACAAGATATCATATTCTCTTCTCAGCTCAAAAGCCGAGCCTGTGTGTAAGCAGCCTCCTCATCTGCCAGGGTCTGCTGTGGGTGGGCACAGCTCAGGGCATTATTGTCACCTTGCCAGTACCCAGACTGGAGGGCATCCCAAAAATAACAGGTGAGACGCAATTCAAACAAACAAGCCATTACATCTAATCCTCCTTTGAGTTGCCAAACACAAACTCTTCCTCTTTCCCTATCAGGAAAAGGAATGACCTCACTTAATGCTCACAATGGCCCTGTTGAATTCCTATTGGCCACTTCCAGCATTTTACCCCAAGACTTCCTCAAGCGTGACTCTGCTACGGACAATGTGGATTCAAATAGCAGAGGTGATGAAAAGGAGGTGACGAATTCCTCTGAGGAGTCGCTCCAGCAGGTGGACGCTACTTCTCAAGGAGAAGCCAAAAGCAAAGGTGTCCTTCTGCAATACCACCTTCGCTCCACCTCCAGACTCCCAGGAAAAATCCTGACGGCGCGGCCCGAAGAAACCCCTGACTCGGCCCAGGACACTCTGGAGCACAGCCTGGAGGACGGCTCCATCTATGAGCTGAGCGATGACCCTGAGGTTTGGGTCCGAGGACCTGGGACAACATCTAAGGAGGGGGGACGTCGGGAGAAGGTGACCTCGGCTGCAGTTATATCCGGTGGGAAAGGGTTCCGTCGATTGGCTAATTCCTCACACTCGGCGGAGTCCAGTGAAAATACGCTAATGGTCTGGCAGCTGCCCATTACAGTTTGAGGCAGGAGTGTGTGGAGGATTGCTGGATCACTGAAGGACAAACACACACTGTAAGCCTGTATTTGTGTGGCTTATGAGGATTATTCATTCCACTTTCTCCTCCAGAAGGTTTTGAAGGAATATTCTCCCGGATCAGTGAACATTAAGCTATGGCTGTGGTATATTGTTGATTTTCCACAAAAATTCTATTATTTTATTCTCAGAAATACTGGCTCTAGCGAGGTCTTTACAATGGAAGTGAAAGGAGCCAATCTGGAATCAGCACTCCTAAAGCTTGCACAGTCATACCTCTCTGAGGAACATTTCTTTCGCTAAATTTCACTTTTATTTCCATTTATATGTGATTGAATGTCTGATTATCACATTAGCTTACATTGTCTTATTATTATTATTATTTAACAGCAGTTGGCAAGACATAACAAATGTCAAGCTGTTTGACTAATTATTGGTTTTTAAGAAATAGCTCAGCAGATTTTGTTGTTCACTCAGTTTCTCTATTCAAAATTTTACTTGAATTATTATTTTGTAGTCGATTGATTTTGACTTTAAAGAAATTCGAATATTGATAACATAAATGATAACATACATTTGTTTTTTTGGTCTAGTCAACATTGGCCACTGAATATTGACTGCATTTAAAAAGAACCCCTAATTTGATGGTTTTAAAGTGCTGATTTAATATAATATATCTTCTTAACTAAGCCCAAGCCAGAATAGTAGTTCAACTTAGATATTATATATGTACTGTAAGGGAAAAAATCCTTTAACGCATGGCAAGCCGTTGATTATCCTGCTTATTCCATGGTCATTTGCTAAGTTATAGACAAGTTAAAATTAGTTTTGTGCAATATTTGACTGCTACTGATAATGCGACCATATATAAAGGTCAATATTATTAGCCTTGTTAAGAAATTATTTTATTTCGAGACAGAACAAACGTTGTTGTCCAATGACTTGCCTAGTTAACCTACTTAAGCCTACTTTAAGCTGAATACCAGTAACATGTACTGGCATCATGGCAAAAACAAAAGAAATTAGTTATTAGAAATTAAAACTATTTCACAGAAGGGCTAATAATTTTGTGTGTGTATATATATATTAACATTTATACTTATGAATTATGTGTATGTTTTTACACTATAGCACTTAATTGGTGGAACACAACAAGGAAGTGTATTTTTTGAGATGCTTCTTTTTTAAATCATTCTTAGCTCAGTTCAAAGCTATTGATGTGATAAACTGAGCTGCTCTGAGACACTGAAAAACAGTTATCCTGAGCTGCACGTCAAGCGGTGACATTGACATGTGCTTCAGATTATGTATTTATATATTTGCATTGCAGTTTTTATGATATGATAACCATGCAAAACCATTTTAATAATAAAAATATAATGCTTTACAAAGCTCTTTCTCAAATTGCCCTCTTTCACTTCCACTGAAAATGTCTCAGCAATTTTTGTTTTAAGAAATCATCTCTAAATCATGCGGCACAACTAAATATAAAATAACCACACCTTGACAGCTGACAGCACCATGTGATTGAATTTTACTACATCTCATCTGCATGTTTGGAATCAGGGTAAGTGTTGTCATCTTTTTTACTTGATTTTTTTCTCCCAGAAGTAACACAACGTAATCCTTAGTATGTATCAGAGTATTGGATGTGACCCAATTCTTTCTTTAAATGCTAAAACATTTTTTTGTTTTTATTATGCAGCACCACCAGAAAAGTGGTGCGCACTAAAAAAAAGTAAGGCATTAGAACATTCTGAGTCAGTCTATTTAAATGTGTTTTAATGTTGTTTTAGTGTGAAATGTGCTAGGGAGAAACACAGGTACTTGTTTCTGGTGGTTCTCGTTGTTCGCAGTGTCACTTTGTTAAAAAAATAAATAAATCATATTTACTATGATTGACGCTTGTGCAGTTTTTTTCCATTACTGTTTACTTTGTAAGCATTTAATTTGATTTGAAACTGACTCAACATGAAAATGGTTTTAGAAATGGCATTGTGCGCGAAGGCCTGCTGTAAATGAATACTGCAGAGTAATATTTTATGTTGAATCGCAGCGTATTTTCAGCCTTTTATCTCTGGGCAGCCACTGCCAGCTCTTACGGTAAACATATCAGCAAACGCAGTATGGCGCAGCTCAGGCAGCGGTTAATATATGCACACTGTGACACCAGCGCTACGTGAAGAGGATGCCAAATCACATATCTGGCAGACGCGAGTAAAACTGACCTGTCAGGATTTGAAGGAGCCGTCAGTCATCGTAATTCTGATATGCAAGTATAGGATATACGTGCTAATTTCTTATACTAATGTTATTGTGTTCTTGTGATATTCAGGATGTGTTGTTAGATATAAAAGCTAGCATGTTTGCAGAAGGGAAACTTTGGTTTACTTTGAATATGGTGATTTTTCTCTGTGACAGCAAGTTTCTGGTGAGGAGCCGGGTTTAGTTTGAGGAGCTGTAAACTATGCTTACATCAAAGGCTTCTAATTAGAGATGTTTGATTGCTTTGTGTCTTGTGGGAAATCAAGACGCTCATTATTGCTAATTGAAGGACTTGATCAAGATAAAGCCCCTCCTTTTGTAACGCTTAAATAGAAGCACCATGTTCATACCTCTGTGATTATGGAGGATGTGCCAGTAACTTTACTTACTTTTAATACGACTACTACTACGTGTGTTGATATTAAATGCTTTGTTAAGAAAATATAGATTTTTTTAGTTTAAAAAAATATATAATAAAATTCATAGCTATTATTTTTTATGTAGTGTGAACTGCAGTTAAACAGTTTTCACTCAAATTATTTTGTAAATTTGACAAACAATTGCAATTAACCAGCCACACTGTAAACAATTTGTGGTTGCCTTACTTTTTTTTTACGAGTCATTTTAACTAACATTACAATAAACTTATTAAAACGGCTTAAAATATAGTTATCTTTTTTGAATAAATTATATTAACAATAACATGTTGTCACAACTTATTAATCATATAATTCTTATAGTGCAGTAATAAATACATTGAAGGAAAACGTTTGCAGCAAAAAAACAGAAATATACGTTGAATTTTTATGAAAACGAAAACAAAAAAGCTGCCGTGAAAAGTATAAAAAGTAACAGGGGTGCCTATTATGCATGAAATAAATTATATTTTATATGTGTTTTATTAAAATATATGATATTCTTTATGACCTACAAAATACAAATTTGGTGTAGGATTTTCTTTGAACACAGTAAAAAAATGATTTACCTAAGAAGTCATTTAAATTTTTATTACATTAAACTGACATATAACACATTCTCAAAACCAACGGCATTATTTGTTTCAATTCCTCTGTTTTGCTGTGAAAATACATAAAATTTCTCGAACCACTCGAATTTCTCGAACACCTGATCTCGAACCACTGGACCCACAAAATCCTGGAGGGACTGAAAAAACATCAAGTTGAATCTTGTATTAATTAAAGTTATGTTCAAATATAGGAAACTTAATAAAACATTACAGTTTTTACTTATAATTTGAGTGAAAAAAAAATGCTCAGAAAGTGTTTATCCGGTTAGAAAATGTTAGAGATGTGAAACTTTGTGAGACCGAAATGGCATGCTTTTTTATTGTAAAATGGTGTCCAATAATTTGTTTTGTTTTTTTCAACTTAGAAGAATATTTGTGAGCAGTTCATATTATATACACACAGTTTTTATTGTTGTTACGGTATAATTGGTATAATTTTACATTACATTCACTTAATTATGTATAGTGTGGGTTGATCATCATATCTTTTTTATTCTTCTCATTAGCACAAATACTGTATAGCAAAGAAAAAAAGATCCATGCTGAGAGATGAAAAAATAACCCAGTTTCCATGGAAGAAAGTCTGACCTGATCAACACAATACACTGTGGGCTATTGAAATGTCACCCTTTAAAGAGCCCCTATTATGGGTTTTTGAAAATGACCTTCCATGTAGTGCATAACACAGCTCTAAGTGAAGTGAAATATCCAGCTAAGGCTTAAATCTGAAAGTGGGCAGTGTTTAAAACTATTGATTCATCTATAAAAGAGTCGACTCATAGTGCTTCAAATGAATCGTCTTGATAACGAGTCTTTAGCCGTGTCGGCGTGACGTCACTACAGAACTTAAGCCCCGCCCATTTGTTGCACGCGCAATCCTGGGAAAATTGAAACCTCTGGCCCCGCCCACAAACAGAGTGGCAGGAAGAAAAACACTGTAGCAGACCCCGGTTGAATCGTGTCGTGAAGACGCTGTGCTTAGCTGGATATTATTGGAAGTGTGAGGGAAAATTAGTGTTATTTTCCCTACCCAAAGATGAGGCTGTGAAGAGTCAGTGGCAAAAATACCTCAGCATTATAGCCCAGGCCTTGTGCTGTGTTTCTGACAAGTGCTTCAGCAATCTACACGCTTACAACGGGTGATTCGTTTGTTAAAAGAAGGATCAGAAAAGACTATTGATGTATGGGACTTTGCAGAGCTTGACAGGAACTTTACAGTACACAGTTCATGGACCAGTTTCTTCCTCCATTTCACAAGTGTAAGTAAGTGCGATTAAAATGGTTGCCTCCTTGTTTTCTCTAGCTTGCAAATTATGTATTTAATTGTGTTTTGTTACTTGTAACCGCTTGTACTGTATCTGGTTAACTCTTTATATTCTCTTATCGCCTCTAAAGCCACGTTGAAAACGCGACGCGTGCCACTTTGTTTACGGATTTAAATGCGTTTGTGAGCTCGCGTTCCACTGCCCTTTGTCTTTGTTATGGCCACCATCAGCTTTTCCTACACACGTGCGGCGGTCAAGTTTCAAAATAGTTCAGCTTTGCCACTGTGTGGAGTAATACTGAATGCGTGTTACTGTTTTTACTTATGGTTAAGAATAGAGCAATATACTGGTGTATGCCGGGAGAAATAACAAAACGGGAGGGTGGAGGGAGATGGGTCTGAAATACAGGAGACTCCCGGGAAAAACGAGAGTGTTGGCAGGTATGCTCACACGTACACTCTGCACTCTGACTACTTCAATATTGTTGAAGCCGTGGTGGGCATTTCTCTCGTGCTGAACGCTGGACCAATTGCAACAGACTGTCATTGCAGATTAACATCGCGCTAAGGAGGGGTTTGGGAACAAATGAATCGCTGAACGAATCATATGGGAGTCGCTGGGATAATTAGTTAAAAATAAATGCATATTATAAGACAATGAAAGTGTTTATTGACCTTGAATGCATATCAGCCTGTTGTTGGAGACCCCCAAAACCACAATATGACCCTTTTTAATGCATAATAGGGGCTCTTTAAGTGTGCTTCTGTGAGTGACTAAAATACATTCCATGCATTTGGCCTGCCACAGCAGTATAGTGTACTATCCATTAAGATCGTAAACCATGTGATATTTCGACATAAAATTATTTACACGTTAATAAAATATTAAAAATTCAATTGTGCTTATAACTATACTAACCTTAATACGTCATTGACATAGGATTACGTACGTGTTTATCACTGACAGTGATTTCTTCCACGGCAGAGTGATCGCGTATGATGTGTGTAAAGCGCGAATGTGTGTGTGTGAGTGTGTGTGTGTGTGTATGTGAGTATGAGAGTTAATGACTGCGCGCGCTCGGCCAGTGAGCGGAGCGCGCGCACGAGAGAATGAATTCATTCAAATCTGTTGCTTTGGTGAATCTCTCCGCCCGACGGAGCCAAGAGAGATGCCGCTGCTTCTGCTCCTTTAGAAGCACAACATGAGGGGAAAACCGCGACGAATTGCTCAATATTTCAGCTTTGAACGAAGGATGACATTAACATAGGTTTAATATGGAATACTGACACTGTTGCGGCATTGAATGATATTGAAATAAGTGGAGAGAGATGAGTGTAATTACTTTATCTTTGCTTCTGTGTGCTGACCTACTGGATTTCGTTATAGGTAAGTTTGATCTGAATTATGTATGACATGAGCGGTCAGCTGTTTTGAGAACAGTTATAAATGTGACAAAGTCTTGATATTTTAATTTTTTTGTTTATTTCTGCAACTCGCAATCACACTTTTGGACTTTATAGTGCACATTTTAAAATATCTATCAGTATCGCACAACAAAACCACATCTGTCATTTGTATTTAGCTACAGCCTTCAGAAAGTTACGAGATGAATGATTTCTCAATTGAGGTGCGTGTCCTTTAAACTTAGGTGCTGTTGTTTAATGATTGTGATGGGTGGCTATTTTGAGGATAAAGCTTAATCTTTTGTCCTGACCCAGTTTTATGAGGGGTTATCTGCACTCTGAAATAATTAAATGCCATTGATTGCTGAACAATAGAGCAGGAGTATCTAAGCTTCAGAGCTAGCAAATGTACAATATTATGTAATGGCTATTTTTTGATTTTGTAGAGTTTTTGTTCTTTCTTCTTTCATGCCTGTGCATGCATAAAAGAGAGTGCTTGGTCTTGGCACAGATTTGTAATTGCAGACATCAAACTCCTTACTGTAACTCAATAATGCTTGCTAGTATCATGTCATGGCTCATTCCCTTGAGTCCAGCACTTAATGTCACTGGTCAGATCATATTAGAGGTACAAAGGTTTTAGGAAGTGCATCGTTGGCTTTAATGATATGAATGTGTTAAAAGTGTTTACATTTTGTACATTCTCTACTACAGGCTTGGGTAATTATTCAGACTTCACTATTGTTTTTATAAAGTTTTAAATGAAAAGTTATTGAAAAGCTATTTCAGTTACAGATAATACACCAATTTAGTAAAGACTTTACTGTAGCAATGTAACTGAATACTCAAGAAGCAAACCAAATGTAAAGGTTTAGGAGGTAATTAAAAACCCATATTTACAATAAAAATGTTCTTTGGTGGCAATGATTCATTGAAGAGTTTTTTTTAAGGTGAAAAAAGGTTTTCAAGATCATTAAAATATTTTTTACTTGAAATAAATGGTCATTTTAAGAACTGCTCCCTAAAAGGTCTTTTTTTTAAAATTGGTTTAATCATGGCAAAAAAAAAACATCTTTCTGAACTCTTTATTTGATCCCACAGAAGAACATTTTCGGTTCCCCAATCAACCTTTTAATGAACGATTTGTAAAATTATTTTCTTTGACTGAAAAACATTTTAATGTTCTAAAAAATGTTTTGTGCAATGGAAAGGTTCTGTGGTTCTTAAAGGTTATTCATTGAACCACCAATGCCAAAAAATAACCTTTATTTTTAAGATTGTTCTCTTTATATTGGAATATTTCTTTAGATGTTCTTTTATTAATTGTTAAAAAATTGGATTCTTGAAGATTTTGATTTTGAAATGATTTTTCAATGGCCTCATTCTGAAAACTCTCTTTAGGAACCTTCATTTTTAAAAGTGTGTTAAAATAATCTTACTTTGTACTTTGTGAACCAAAAAATCTATCTTCTATGGCATCACAGTGAAAAACACCCTTTGTAACCTTTTATTTTTAAGAGTGTTAATATAACATTAATGGGAATATTCTTGTGAAGGATCCACATGTCTATGATATTTTGTATGATGTCTTAATAATCAGTGTTTAACTGATAATGAGTCTGATAATCTTTGCTCACGATCCACTGGAAGTTTCAGATTGCGTCATTCCTTTATCATCTTCATGGATAACACAGATGGCAAACATTCTACCACACTAGACATCTTTAATACTAACCTTTGATATGCTTTTACGCGTGTTTACATAATCAAATAGATTACTGAAATCATCTCAGTGACCCAACTAATCCTTGCACATCACCATTAACATTCCCGGCCAACTTTGACATTTGACCACAGATTGATTTTCAAGATTATTTCAGTCTATAAAATGTGCTTATGGGATGTGCAATTGCTATAAACCCTAAAAAATGTACATGCTCTCCACTCACTAAGCTTCCTAAAAGACATTCTGTAGCATTTGTGGAGAGAATGACGACATGTGGAAGTAAGTGCCTGAGGGTCACAGGACATCCCAGTGTCCTGTGCTGCATGTGGGACAGAATCACTTGGTTGATGGGGAAAAAAATACCATGGATTAGGCAAAGAAGAAAACACATAGAAAAAAAAATAATCCATTGGCTGACGTCATGCTTTAAAAAACCAATACGGTGAAAGCGGTGGGATTTTGTAGGTCAGTGAATATGTGACAGATTATAGGCCGATTGCCTCCCACTCTGATGCCTGCTCTCGGTACATGGTGACTGTTTCAATGGAAGTGCAGCACTCAGCAACACGGCTGTTTTCTGCGGTTGTTCGAGATGGGGAGGCATTTCATGCTTCCTGTCTGATGTTGGTAAAAAATTGGAGTAACATTTGTAAACTAAGCCCCATCACTTTATTAGGACAGGGACACAGCTCTGGCAGCAGTGATGGATGGAAGACGGAGAAAGATGAAATGTAGCTCTGGCTCTTGAAGCATCAAACTACACAAGGAATCAATCCTTCTGACAGCCATTATGTAATACTGTAATGTGCCGAACAATGTCTGTGTGTATGTGTGTAACATCTTTTTAAATCCATTCTAAACAGATGGGTGTTTGACTTATAGTGTAACATTTATAGTCTCTTTGTTTTTGCTTTGATGTTGAGTTTTGTTTTGTTTCACTCTTATTCTTTTAATTTGACTTTGCATTTCTTCACATTTTGTCATATAGGAGTAGTAGTGTTATCTGATTTGTTTAATTTTTTTGCTTCACCTTGCTCCTAATTTGACATGATTCGTTGCATGTTGTTTATTAATGTAAAATTTGTAGTTTATTTTTTTGTTTGTTTTTTTGCTTAGATTTTTTGTATATTGTTTATTTATTTTGTGTTTGTTTTTGTCACTGCTTTCAATTTCACATTTTGTTTTATTTTTTTATGCAACATTTGTAGTCTATTTTGATTTCTTTTGTTTTGAGTTGAGTTTTCTGTTTTGTTTGACTTGCTTCATTTAATTTGACTGTTTTCTTTCTGTACATTTTTGTTGAGTATATTTACTTATTTAGTTTTTACTCTGCTTCTGTCAATTTCACTGTTTAGTTTCTTTTCATTTAAGTTATTATTATTATTTTATTTAAAGAGAGGTGGAACAGGAAAGATGTGCAGTATATAATATTAGTCATACCTGTAGAAATGAAATTAAATTTATTGTTTCGTTTTTTTATGCTTGGCTTTTTTTTTGGTTTTGTTTAATCACTAAAAAAATGTTTTATTATTGGAATGGTTTCTGCAATACATACATTGTTTTTAAATCAGTTTTCTGAATCTGTTTCATTAAACTGAATAATTGATAAGCAGGGATACCTGTTAATTTTGCTCTGTTTTAGCTTTATTTTTGTTTAGTTATTTTTATGTTTTTAGTTGTTTCGCTTTTTCCTAGAAATGCAAAAAATATATATTAACATTATCTGCAATATAGACATTACCTTTAGAAGAATTTATGTGGATCGATTTCATTACAAGCAGAGTTTGGTAAATAATGAATAATAAGGGATATATCTGTCAGGTAAACTCTGATGAAAGTTATTTCTTGCAGCGAGGAGATTAAAAATGAATGAAACAGAGCACTGCTACTATGTGGACTCCTCACAACATTTGTTAATACCGTTTTTTGCAATCATACTTTTTGATCTGAAATATTCAAAGTTGAATCAAGAGCTCATTATGTGGTATAATTCCGCTGTCATTGCAGTGTGACCTCTCTTGGGGGAAGCTTTATATTGGGTTCTTCAAAAGCACTTAGTTTTACTAACTTGTGACTTAATGCTTTCAGAAATGAGGAGAGCACTGTAATTTTGCCGGGCCTCATTGCTGGTAATTTGGATGGGATTGTTAAGGAGGCCGTGCAATTTGCGGATGTAATAAAGCATTGAAGAAATTACACTGCTATCTTCTTCCAGGTTATTTAACAGTCACCATTGAGCCTCTGCCTCCTGTGGTTATGGGGGACACAGTGACTTTGAAGTGCAATTTCAGGACGGATGGCAACTTACGAGAGATTGTGTGGTTTCGGGTAAGTGGGGTCCGAGCTTCATCTTTCCATGATGCGCCATTTATTTCAGCATCCTGGAAAAAAATAATCACTTGTTTTTCACTGTGCTAGTTTTTCAAACTCTAGTCTTTTCTGTTGGCAAACTGACGTTGTGAGAACAGAAGCTGTCAAAAAATATGAAAATATATTCAGGATTAAGAGTGAACGGCTCAGTGATTTTAGGACAAGTGGTTTTCATTTTGTCGTCACACCGAGCCATAAGTGTGGCAGGACTGATGAGCTAACGGATAAAATATTCCATTAAAACATATCAGTTTGCTGACAGATTTCCGTGACATTTAAAATAAAACTCTACCACATCATGTGCAATGTGTCACATGCTTATTTATCACTTAGAAAGCCATAAATTTGGTGATTTTTCTGTCCCTCTGTTGAAAATCAAACAAAGGTCACATAATAATAGTGGCCACAAACGCTATTTGGGCACTTACGCCACAATTATAACGTATAATTGTTTTGTATTGAATAACAAAACAGGACATAATTTCAAATAGTTCTAAAAGCATCGCACACAAGGTCATTGATTCGATTTCACAAGGTCATTCGATTCGATTTTGAGTTGCTGTTTTTTCTGTTAAACACAAAAGAATATATTTTGGAAAATCTGTAAACCTCTTACCATTGACTTTTGTAGTATTTTCCTACTATGGAAGTCAATAATTACAGGTGTCCTAAATTTTTAAAAATCTTCTTTTGTGTTCAACAGAAAAAGAAAAACTCATAAAGGTGTGGAACCACTTGAGTGTGCATAAATTTTCATTTTTAGGTGAACTATTCCTTTAAATAGAGATGTACTTCCTTCAACTCTCTATTACCCAATTCTTGATGCCATATTGTGTTTTCGCAGGTTACAGAAGGTGGAACCTCAAAGCAGAAAATTTTCACCTATGACGCCATGTACAACACCAATTTCTCTCACATGGAGGACTTCCGCAGACGAGAGGACCTTGTTTACCAGTCAACTGTCAGGTTATAGTTATACCCAGCAGAGCTTAGTTTATAGTGGATATTACATAGCTTTTCTCTCAGCACGCACCATGCTATTTTTACGACTGCTATTATGTGTTTAGACAGATTGTTCCTCAATGTTCGCAGGCTCCCTGAGGTTCAGATGGAAGATGATGGACCATACGAATGCCATGTGGGGATCTACGACAGGGCGTCTAGAGAGAAGGTGGTCTTGGCATCTGGGAGTATCACTCTGAATGTCATGTGTGAGTGCTGGTTATACTGAGAAAAATGAAGTGATGTGCTTCAGTGTCTGGTTGCTTTAACACGAAAGCCATTGTAACTGTTAGTGGCTGTCTTTTATTTTAAGACATGCAGTCAAAAAATATTTTCAACTTAAAGGTAAACAGAAGAACTCAGAATATAAATACGCAGCTTTTTCTTCCCATAGAAAACTATTAGAAAGACAACACAACATTTAGTATGTTTCCTTAATTCTGGGTTCATCTGTTTAGCTGTTAGTGGTGAATATTTTTAATAAACTGTATACCAAATTTTTTTGTTATATATCAAAGACTATCTGCACACCTGCACATAGAACATATATAATTATATGTATTTACTTATTTTTGCCAACCTGATTTCACCAAGTAGGACATCTATGTTGATCCTGGAACAACATTCCAATCAGCCAATTAGAATTAAGGGATACATTTACCGTTTATGTTAACTTTAGGCTTATGGTTAGGTTTATGCACTTCTACATGATTGTTATCCAACTATTATTCCCCTCTGATTTTGGGAATAATTTACAGTTATGGTTTAGGGGTAGGGAATAGGTATGGATTACATTTTCAAACAAAAATGATGATAATGTTCAAAGTATGTTCATGTTAACTTTCAGAATGTCCCCAAAATGGTTAATTTGGTTCTACCAGTTAATCATTTCGGGTTTTAGGGATGGCACATGGCTCAGTGGTTAGCACTGTCACTTCACAGCAAGAAGGTTGTGGATTTGAGTCCCGGCTTGAACAGGTTCATGAGTTAGTGTGCTCTCAGTGCTGAGTTGTGGCTGAAAGGGCATCCGCCGCATAAAAAAAAAACATATGCCTGAGTAATTGGCAGTACCACTGATAAATCAGGCAGTAAGCTGAAGGAAAGTGATTGTTTGGGTTTTTTAAAGGCACAGTATGTAATTTTTGCCACTAGAGGGTGGCATATTTACAACATACTATATTTATTTACATATATATTTACAACAGACTAAAGTTTTTTGTTGTATTTTGTTGTATTAAGTGTTCTGAGTGTGGAATCATGGGAGTTGTTGTCTTCATTACATACAGGACTCCTGCAGGAATCATGTTCATGGATGAGAAAGTATTCTAGATTCATTATCATGGTAGTATGAGGAAGAGTAAGGCCATGGAAGTGAAATGAAAGCAAAAGCAGCAGAGCTTTTATTATTCCACAGTCCACTGCTTCGGGTTCTTTCAATCATGATCAAATGTGGAAGAAGCAGCACTGTTTTATCATACTAAATACATTTTAGGGTTCTGTTATAATGCTGTTCTGTGCAGTCTAAGAAAAAACACCATTTTTGCTGTTTCCTTGTTTTCTATAAAACTATACCGCAAATGAAGGGTGTATGACATCATTAGCATGATGACACAGAGAACGGTCTGTCTCAATAGATAAAATTGCTTATTTCTCTGGATTTTAACATTCTTTGAAACATTTGGGATAATGTAAGTACATAAATCAGCAAAATGCTGTTCTAGTGGTTTTGCGAAATTTTTATTAAAAAAATAAGAAACATATTGTTCCTTAAAGTTTATTATGGGCTTGTTATTATTTGTTTTTTTTTTCCTAGTAAGATCTGGCAACACAAATAAGTCAAGACATTTCTTGTTCCTTGGATTTGTTGCACTATGCAAACAGCAGAAAGAGCCAAATCGCATCAACTTGAACATCATTTATAAATAGTCTGGTTCTGTAAACAATGCACAGCATTTTACTAAATGCAGTTGTCACTACCTGCATTTTTTAGGAGTTAATTTGGTTGTTAAATGTGCTTGTCAACTAATAATTACTGAGCTATATGTGCACAGAATAGAATGAAGCACTAAAGGTTGAACTGTAAAACTGAATTTAGCTGCAGTGTATTCATGGCCACAGATGTCATTCAAGCTTCTGTGAAAAGCTGCTATGTGAACTGGTCATATCAAGACTCACACTTACAAGTAAATGTGCTTGTCATTCCCAATCACTGACAGCTGAAACCCAACCACCTTGAACAAAAATATCTTCTTTTGTGTTCCACATAAGAAAGAAAGGTTTGAAACTGCACAGGGGTGAGAAAAAGATGACAGAACTGACATCCCTTCAACCTCAATCACGAAAAAAAAAAAAATCAGTGAAAAGTGAGTGCTTTTTTTCCAGACGCAATTGAAATTGATTAGATGGAGATAATCAAATGCAATAACGATAATGGGAAATTTGTGATTAAAGGGATATTTCACCCAACAATAAATATTCTGTCAAAATTTACTCATCCTCTGCTTGTTCCAAACCCGTTAGAGTTTTTTTTTCTTCTACTGAGCACAAAGGAAAATATACTGAAGAATATTGTACATAACAGCCAATGACTTCCATAGTATTTTTCTTCCTACAACTGATGTCAATAGCTGTTTTTCCAACATTCTGAAGAATATCTTGTTTTGTATTCAACAGAAGAAAGAAATTCATAAAAGTTTAGAACCCCTTGCGTGTGAGTAAATGGTGACAGAATGTTAAATTTTTGATGAACTGTCCATTTAAATACAAAAAAAAATATGGTTATTTGTACTGAACTGTTTTTAGCTTAATAATAGTGTACCAAAGGCAGAAGATTTCAAGTTGTCAATCACACATTGGTTTTTTTTCATTTGCCTCTGCTTGTACATTCATGCCCATGAAAGTCTGTGAATATTCAGCAGGGAATTAAGGCAATTTACATCTGCATGCACTTGTAAATTAACAAGTTTCAACAGTAATATGGCATGACGTGTAATTGAGATATGAGTTAGAGTTAATTTAATGGAAGCTAAAAAACCATCTGAAAGATTGTCCATGGATTGCTGACTTAAAACAAGAGATTGTGCTATTGTAAATCTTGCTTACTAATGCACTTTGAGCTCACTAAACGAGGATCTCCTGTCTTGCAGTCTGAAGCACCAAAATGCCCTTTAGGGAAAGATACTCATAATTACTTTGAATGTCGCACTGTCATTTCTCTTTATCTCTTTGAATTTCTGTAGTGATGCTATCGATTTATAATGAGTTTTCAATGTCTTTGTTTTTTTCCCCAGCTCCACCAAAATCAATATTTGTCGAGGCAGCAAATCAGCCTGCTCGATTCAATCGCTACGAGGCTCAAAACTTCACGCTTGTTTGCATTGTAACCGGAGGAAAACCTGCCCCCGTGGTTAGTAGAAGAATATAATACAAGCTCTAAATTAAAACTTAAATAAAGACGAACATGTGGGAAGCAGAGGTAATTTAAATGAAAATGTGTTTCATTGCCATTTAGTTGCTTCTGAAGTAACTTCTTGTAATTATTTTTCTCAAACTTAGGTGTACTTCAAGAGAGATGGAGAAGTTATTGAAGTCCATCCATTTGCGTCCTCAGAGAAAGTGGAAAACAGAGGTTTGCTCGCGCCTAAGGATAACCAGCCGCTTATCAGCCGAGAACTCGATGACACAAAAGTCCAGAAGTCGCTCTCTTTCATGGGCCCTTACAGCGAGCCTGTGCGTTTGGATAAAGATCGGCCCCAGCGCAGCTACACGTCTGGAGCCCCTGCTCATGAGGAGCCCAGTCCCACCACAGAGGTCATCCCAGAGACTGTGATCAGCCGAGAGTTTCCCCGCTGGGTGCTTAGCTCCAGCCCGCTCTACTTTTTCAACCAAACACAGTCTGAGCTTCATGATGGCACTCTGGAGGTTCAGGCTATGCTGACCTGGCACCTAAATCCACAACTAGACAATGAGGCTCTTTTCAGCTGTGAAGTCAAGCACCCGGCTCTTTCCATGCCTATGAAGGCTGAGGTTACGCTCTGTGAGTGTCGGCTTTTATATCTGACATAATTTACAGTTTATTACAGTTTATAGATATTTGTCCAGGTACATAACAGTCTGGGGGTCTGTTTGTTATATATGTTTTTAGGGATAAACAATTTTCATACTGGTTATCAGGTAGTTTTTGGTAGCACTTTACAATAGGGTTTTATATATTAGCATCAGATAGCTTTGGTAGTTACCATGAACTAAATACAGGACTTGTCAGTAGTAATTTCTGTATTTACTTAAGGATTATTAAAATACAAAGTTGTGTTTGTTGCTGTTTCATAATAAGTCATTCATTCATTTTCCTTCAGCTTAGTCTCTGATTTATCAGAGGTTGCCACAGCGGAATGAACCGCCACCTATTCCAGCACATGTTTTATGCAGCCGGTGCCCTTTCAGCCGCAACCCAGTATTGGGAAATAATATGAACTTAGTAACTAATATTAACGAAGTATAATTTGTTAACTATTCATTCATTCATTTTCTTTTCGGCTTAGTCCCTTTTAATCTGGGGTCGCCACAGCGGAATGAACCGCCAACTTATCCAGCATATGTTTTACGCAGCAGATGCCCTTCCAGCTGCAACCCATCACTGGGAAACACCCATACACTCTCATTCACACACATACACTACAGACAATTTAGCTTACCCAATTCACCTATAGTGCATGTCTTTGGACTTGTGGGGGAAACAGGAGCACCCGGAGGAAACCCACGCGAACACGGGGAGAACATGCAAACTCCACACTGACTGCCAACTGACTCAGCCGGGGCTCAAACTAGCAACCTTCTTGCTGTGAGGCGATTGTGCTACCCACTGCGCCACTTGTTTACTAATGTTACCAAAATTTGAATGCAACAAGTTAACTAACATTATTACACAGCTTTCTGAAATACTTGATTCTGATTGGTCAATCACGACATTCCAAGATATTATATTCCCAGATAACAATCACTGAAACTGATAACACTTTGAATCATCTTCACCGTTAATGATTACATTCAAATACATATTTATATGCTTATCTTTCAAAACGCTGTTTTTGCTTGATTGGCAACATCTTGGGACTCAAATATACATAGATTACGTAGGCTGTATTCAGCCATTTTTCTTTCTGCAAGCTTTACCATTAATTGAAGTGTTAGCAAATTATTACGGTTCAGATCAGTGTTTTGTGTCAAATCACTTCTGTTGCAAGTAGCTGTGTAATAAGTTGAATAAGTGGTTTTCACACTGTAAAGCTCTTCAGTCTTAACTGGCTGCTGGTAAGCTTGTTGGGCTTTATTCTGTGTGAACACCTAGATGTATATTTTTCCTTACTTAACAAAAATGATAAATCCTTTTTAAAAAATCACTCATTATTAGTCCATTAGCTTACTGTATATAATCATATATAAGACCTTATAGGGGGCAGTTTTGCTGAGTTTAATATATTTAATTATGCATGCTTTTATTCCTTTTTTACATCTATATAAATTTTTCTGCAAAACAGAAATTTACAAACAGCCTTGTTAAATGTAATGTACATATATAATCTCTCTCTCTCTCTCTCTATATATCTATATATATATATATATATATATATATATATATATGTAGTTTTATTTTAGTTTAGGAAATTAAGTGTATGTATTTAGTTTAGGAATTATTTGTATGTGTATGCAATGGAAACCTTGAATAACTCTCCAGCAGTATGACACAATAATGACAAAGCTGTTTTTCACTGTTTACAAGCTGCTCCAAAAGGCCCGAAACTCTCTGTGGCACCAAGCAGAGCGAAAGTGGGAGACACGGTTCGCATCAAAGTGGAGGGATTCCAAATGGGGCCCAAAGCGGTACAATCATGAAAGGAGAAATGTTTCTGGAATATGAAGTGGTGCAAAATAATTATTTGCAAATAATACAACTTAACAGTAGCAGTGATTCATGTTTCTGCATGAGCAAAATATGACTGCTCTAATTTGAATGCACAGCATGTTATTTTTATATTTGGCTACGGATAGTACTTTACAATTAAAATGCCTACCAATGCCTTTTGTAAATGCTGAATATAAATTATTCAGGTGCTTTTGATGTCATATAGTAAACCTTAAATGTCTTTAGAAGCTTCCTTTGAAAATTGTTTAATATTCTGTTCAAGTATATAATATATGAACAAATGGAATGCTAACATTTAGTAAATGTATATAAATTATTAAAAAGAGGATATAAATATTTTAGCTTTGTAATTTTTAACAGTCAATACATAAAAATATGCACTGTATACTCTATATAGCTGTGCTCAGTATTACCATAGTCAGTATTATAAATGTCTGCTGGTATGAATATTTTGTTTTTCTATTTCTGCCACAGAATGAAGTGTTTCCTGAGCCTCTGTTCACATGGACATGTGTGGGAGGACCTCTGCTGGATGGAAGTGAAGAGAGATTTGGGAAAGAGCTGGTTCTGGAGAGAGTCCCGGCAGAGCTCAATGGCTCGATGTACCGCTGCACGGTCCAAAACCCTTTGGGATCCACCAACACACACACACGCCTCATAGTGTTCGGTCAGTATACCAGACGCATCACATGCAATGTGCCAATATTCATATCCCTCATTGTGTTCAGCTTCCACCTGTGTGCACTTCATAAAGCTGGATCCACATCTGATGCTCAGAGTGTTTAGGCTTTATCCAGCACTTGCATAACTTCAAATGTTCAAACCATTCCCAAACATCCTTATTTTTTCACAGTGTTTTGTTTTTGCATCCAATAATTAAATGCCCCATACTGTTCACTAAGATTCAATCGCCGTAAGCTGTTTATTTCCAAAAGCTACTGCAGTGTTTGAACAGTAGGCAAGAAAACATGGAGCACTCATAATGTCTAGTCAGTTGTAGTACCAAAAGGCATCAACATCAATCATAAATCTACCAATGAAATATAGAATGCAACCATTTATTGATTTAAAAGGACAGTTCGCCTCAAAATAATAATAAAATAAAATGGTAATGTACTCACCTTCAGGACATCCCAGATATAGGTGAACTTTTTTTTTCTTCTTCAGTAAAACATTAAAGAAGATTTGTGGTCCTTGGTCATTCCTATAATCAATCGCTTCTGCCACTTTGAGAACATAATGTATACAGGCAAAACAAAGACATTAAACCAAGGTCTTATGAAGCTAAATGAATGGTCTATGTAAGAATCTAAAAACATTATTACCTACTCTCAACAAGCAGTCCTGAATGTATTTATGATATTCTGGAGTGCAAGCTTCCTGTCACATATAAAAAAAATGAATTTACAATTCTGTACAATCAGAGGAAGAAGCAAAAGACTATTAAAAAAGCTCTTTTTAGTTTTACATAGAGCACAATCAGTTCAATTAATCAAAACCGAATGCAAACTGAGCATTTCAACAATGACAATTAACTAATAACTAGGCCCACACGGAATATGCGCTCGCAGAAATCCGCAGATTTCCAGACCATCATTGAGTTTATGTATTTACTTGTGTAAATGTATATTATTCAGTTTTTAAATTAATTTCACTAATATTATTGTGATATAATAATAGTAATATGACAATGTTCATATGATTTATTTACAATACAGTTTGTAAAGTAATATTTTCTGTCTTTTAGTAGATATATTATATGAGAGACTTGCTTTGTTCGCCAAATAAGTGGATCTAATTGGATCTACATTGTAAACATTAAATAATAGTTAAAAAGTATTATTTTTTTGTATTTCATAAATTAAGTTTTTATTTATGATACTCCTAAAATCATTCCACATAAACCCACAGATTTTTTTTACAAAATTAGCAGATTCTGTCTGGCCCTACGAATAACTTGCTTTTACATGATGTTGGATCCACACCACAAGGTGTCAGTATAGATGACCAAAATATCACTAAAATCTAACAAAACTAAAACATTTATGATGAATTTGGAACCTCTTAAGCATAATATATAATTCACCATGAGTGTACTTTGCATTTTTAAAACTGCAAAAACATTGCATACACGGGTTGGGTAAAGGCTAGATGGGATACAGCTGCAGCTACTGGGCATACACACATCAATATAGCATAATATTTGTGAAACTATACAACAATAATTACTGTTTTTGCATTACTGTAAGGGGTAGGTTTCAGGTTGGGGTAGGTGTAGACAAAAAAAAAAAAACAATAGACTACTGTTAGGGATAAGTTTAAAGTTGGAGTGATGTAGATGTAATAAAACACAATAGGTTACTGTAAGGGTTAGGTTTAGGGTTGGGGTAGGTGAAGACGTTAATAAAACACAAAAGATATTATTTTATTGACATAAAATAAGTCAATCAAAAGCCCCAGTAGTTGTTTTAAGAGATTGAGTCTCTCCTATTTGGAGCTGGCTTTGGCCAACTTGAAGAGGAGCAATATTATGTAGTATAACTCCAATTGTTTAATTGATCTTTTCTGTGTTTTTGTTGATCCTTTTTACAGTTTATTTTAACATTTAACAATTATTTTAACAGAGAATCCCAAGATCAAGAAAGAGCCAACACATAGGAATTGTAAGGCCCAAAAACACATCACATCATCAAATATCGTGCTCTATTCTTGATAAACTCTGACAATGACTGTTGAATATTTTCAGTTGGCAATTCTGCCCGAGACATGCTGGGACCCTTGCTGATGACGATGATGCTGTTGTCATTGACTCTGGAGTTCACATGAGAACTATGGGATGCGTTTTCCCATTAGTACCCTCTTTGATACTCAGTCAGCTCCTCTGCCATCTCTCTCGCTGTCCAGCAGCTACGCTATAATCCAGGACTGAGATTGCAGCAGAGAAATGTGTGCTCAGAATGAGAACGATAAGCTCAACCCACCCTGACCACCCCAACCATGTGACTACAGTTAAGCTCAGTTTGTTCCGCACCTGTTTAGTCACAATACAGTGACAAATTCATGCTTCGAATTCATTTTCTACATTGTATTTGTGCACAGCTGCGTTGCAGAAAAGGATTAGAGCAAAGTGGAATGGGTCGGCCCACATACAGATAATCCTGGACATACATTACAGCTTTCATCATTCTAAACAGCTTATTGTAATGTCATTTCATTAATGTTGTTCCTTAATATACCCGGGCTGCTGAGTGCAAAATTGCTTACTTGCTTTCAGGGCTGAAGCTATAGGAACTCAAGGATCAGATTCACCTACTGCATATGACCTCTAGATGACAGTGTAGATCTTTAGGTTGAACACATTTTTTTAAAAGTCCATAAACCCTATTGGCTGGTGTGCACCGAGATGTTTCAAAAAACAGTTATGTAATGCATTATAAAGCAATTGTTTTTACAGAGAAAATGGAATCCAGTTAACAAGGTGTGTTGCTACACTTTATAAAGAATAATTAAAGACAAACTTTGAAATAGCCTCACTAATTGCTTTTTCCCCCCAGAAATGTTCAGAATTGTAAGATTATTTGATTTGATTTATATTTTTAACTTTGTGGTGGAAACAAGTTTAAATATTGCTTGTGAGTGGAAAAATAACTTTTAACATGTTTTGCATTTATTTTGTTTTAATTTCTGTTTATGAATTAAGTTTTATGCATGGAATCTAAAATATGTAAAAGCTAGATAAAATCTGTTGTGGTATTTCACATCAAGCATGCCCTTTTGGTGTTTTAGGCTACATCAGAATTCTTAATTGGGATATTGCTCAATTTATATTTCTAAATAATCTTTTATTTTATTAAAGGGATAGTTCACTCTAAATGAAAATTCTGGTCAAACACCCCTAACTTTAAACTTCCTTTTGGTTATTTTTGTAAAGAACAAAAAAAAAATTAAATTCTTTTAGGATTTATTTTTTGCAACTAAAAACATTCTGTGAACCAAAAATTGTTATCAGAAAATGTATATGTAGAATATTATGTATATATATAAATTTCCCATGGCTACCATGGAAGTCTGAGGACCTGGAACTGGTTTCTCAATAATAAAAATATCTTTTGTTTTCAACGGATGAATAAAAGCAACTTGAGGGTGAGTGAATGATAACAGAATTTAATTTTTCATTGAACTATCCTTTTAAGAGCAAAGAGCAAGTCCATCTGGAACATCAAATTTCAGAAATGCGCTAAATGAATGCCGCGTTGCAAAATACATGCACATTACTAATGAGACCCCCAACAGTGCTCACGATGAGCCCCTTTAAGTCTTTAACACTGATCAGCATGACTTCACATATAATGAGAGGATAACAGTGTAGCATAAATTATGAATAAATGTTTCACTAATTGTCTCTCTCAATTTACCAACGATACTTGTAAAAGTCCCGTCCCGCCTCTTGAGATAAAGCGCACAGAGACACGATGTTCTTAAACCATTCTCCTAGAGAGAGAGAGAGAGAGAGAGAGAGAGAGAGAGAGAGAGAGAGAGA
>CAIGQV010019951.1:10910297-10921732 GCA_903798115.1 Danio jaintianensis
AGAGAGAGAGAGAGAGAGAGAGAGAGAGAGAGAGAGAGAGACGTCTTACATGTGACAGTTGTTCACTCGCAGATATTGTAGGTAAGACACTTGGCACACTTGAGTCCTCTGTTAGACTCAAACTTCCAGGACGAGGAAAGCAGGACGCATTTCCAGTTTCTCCAGCGTGCCCTATGACAACTGACAAGTTACAAACACTCCCTTCTCACGAGCTGCTGTATTCCTCAAACTCGATAGAAAGCGTGAACTGTCTGAAACCCATGATGCAGATGAAGGTGTTGGGATGCGCGTTGCTTTTCCCATTCCAGATTGTCTTGAGCATTTTAAAGGCGATCGTGCGCTTCTTCACGCGCCAGAAGCGCAGAGATCTGGGCACCGATGTGGTGCTCGTCACTGGAGGTGGAAGAGGAATCGGCCGTCACCTGGCCAAAGAGTTTGCCAAGCAAGGAGCAAGAAAGGTAAGGTTTCTACCTCATGTATGAGTGGTGTTATTCGGCATTGTGCTATTCTTTACTATGTTAACAGCGCATTTTGCCAGTTGTAGTTTAGCTGTTGTATCGATCAATGTGCACATTATAAATTAGCCTTCTGCTCACACTTGACTTGTAAGACAGTTGCCTGTTGAACGTCTTCATAAATATTGAATGTATTATTGTGACAAGGATTATTTCAAGATTGCATAAGTGTCAGTGCGCAGTGTGAGGTTTGGACTCGCGCAGCGCAACTTGTAATTTGGCGCCACTAATAACGCGGATAGCTAAACGTCAGTTGTCTAACAAACGTTTTCATAATGTTATTTTGCCCTAAATCTGTGATCTCCCTCCCCCCTCTATAGCTGAAAAAAACGCAATGAGGCTATTTGTGATTCTTAATCTATGTTAATGGAAAGCGCGTGCCTACCGCCATTGGCGAAGGCGAGGAGTTTGTTTGACGACAGGTGAAAATAAGCGCTTGTTTTAATATTAAGCTCAAGTCCAATGCTCTCCTGAAATGTTTACAAGTACCAATACATTAGTAAGTGACAGTTCGCAAATATGAAAATGACCTGTTAATTAACGTTAAAATGTGTCAATTAAAGTTCCTCTGTGATTGATAAAATATAAATCAATGGCTAAAAATATATATAAAAATAAATCCATTCAAGACAAAATTAATACCCATGGCTCTTAATGAAATCTTATGAAACAACCAGTGTGTAAGAAACAGAACGTTATTATTTTAACTTTCATCAGCTCACGCGTGAGTTTACCAGCACATGCTGAGGTTCCGCTCCAGCCGTTTTGGAGACCATTTGTGGAGGCTGAGGATTTAAGGTAACAATGCAAATAATGGTCAGTTTCTTGCTCGGACCAATAATTTTCCTTTGTAAGACTTCAGTGTATCATCAGGAGCCATGAGTTTTAATTTAGTTTGCCTGAATATGTTTTTTTGACTCTCAAAATGCCAGTGACCATTGACTTGCATTTTATGAATCACTAAGGACCACAGTTTCAGCACCTGTTCTACTAATGAAAAAAAGCCATACATCCTGGAAGGCCTGAGGGTGAGTAGCCTACAAAAAACCCCAGCAAATTTTCGGGTGAACTGTCTATTTCAGTGACAAAATGTGAGCTACACGCCATTATTACTTGGTTTATTTATTATTTCTGCATTACTAACAATTGTGTTTATCTGAATTATTCACATAGCAGTAAACACACCTTTTCAGCTATGTAAATACACTTTGAAATGGCCCAGTGTAGTCAACAGAAGGTACAGTGACCTGTCGCTGCCCTCATCTGAAGCCTTGAGCTCTGTTTCATATTCCTCCAGCACACAAACACAGGTGTTTCCTAAGCTTTTATGTCTTTACAAATGCCCAACAATGGGCCGCTGACAGGCAAGGCTGTTTTGTTGAACTCAAATCATGTGTGACTCTTTAACCTTACAGGGAAGTTCATACTTCCCTACCCTGAGTGAGGGAAAACATCCAGGATGTGCTGTCTGTGATATTTATTATGATTAATACTAACTGATTTCAACTCCTTATATCGGTCGTCTCAAGAATGGAGTAAAAGCCAGGTAGGCTTGTCAGGAATAGCTGCTTTATTTTGACAGTGTGTGCGTGTGAATGTGTGCTCAGCATGTGTAGGTGTGTGAATGGATCAATTGCAAGGGGGTGTAGTAGGCAGAGAAGCACCTTGCAGATTGGTTACCACAACCAAGTTCATTGTCAGGTCAGCCAGCTTTTGCGTAGCAGGCCTGATGATGTAATTTGTGTTATTGTGTGGGCTTCTGAGTCCCAGAGGGAAAGAATCAAACAGAAAGCCAAACGAGCTGAGGCTGCGGATAAAAGTCAAGTAGATGCAAGTTAAGCTCCTTGCTTGTATATTGATTAATTATTGACATAACTTTCATTTCACTGTGAGGGGATTCAAATCGTTCAGTTCTCCTAATCTGTTCCCATTACATATACATGTACACTCGGTCAAAAGTTTGGGATTAGTAAGATTGTTTTTGTTTTTAAAAGGAGTCGATTCTGCTCACCAAAACTGCATTGATTTGATTAAAAACAGTAAAATTGTGAGATATTTCTTATTATATATCTGTTTTCTTATTGAATGTGAAAATGTAATTTATTCTTGTTATTCAAAGCAGCATTACTCCAGTCTCCAGACACAAACCTTTAGATAATATTCAATTATTATATTTAACTTTTTTTGTGCTATTGAATAATTGAATTGTGAGCAGAATAGACAATTGCTGTAAATGATCATGTATGAGGAGTAAAGGTGGGAAGGTGTAGGTGAATGGAGGCTGGTTCCCTGATGCTCCCAGCTGGGCTTTGGCCCAAGTCTGACCCCACTGGGCTTGCACTAATAAGGGGGCGTTGGGCTGCCCCTGCCCATGTCTCCTGGTGGCTCTGTTGCTTGAACTTTTACTGATAATGGGACACTCACCATGTGCTGTTTGTGACATTGTTGGGACATGAGACAGGCAGTATCTCACTTGGCACATGAGAAAGCATCTGTTGCATTGCTTATTTTTATATAGCCAATTTTAGAACTGCTTTTTAATAAAAAAAGTTTTAGGACTATTTATTTTTTTAATTGTAAATTAAAATTATTATTTTTTTTTTTTATTCAACCCAATCCATAGGCAAGGCTGACGAATTATGCTTTATTGATATCTGCAAAGAAAACTTACTCAGTGGACTATTTATTTAATTTTATTGCTATAGATTATTTTGGATCATTTATATTTATGGATAATCCTTATTTATGGATTACTTTAATTTAATGCATCACATTACATTAGACAAGAAAACATTGATGTTTTTTTAATAATACAAAATAAAAATATATATTTTATTTTAGCATTTCTCAACAAAGTTGACTCTTCTCCCATTACAGTAGTTCAAATAGGTGGATAACATTCTGTCACAATGCCCCCCAAAACGATCTTGGCAGGTTTTGTGAGCTTCACCCCACACAAATTCTCTCCCCTGAGAAGCCTGGAGTACTGACGGGTTCCTCCAAAGGTCAGAGCGAGTGACCGTTTTATGTGTGTATGTTTGTTTATGAGCTAGATTGAGATTGACAGACTGGGGAGGAGACGAGCTCATCCTTGTGTTCATTACCTCTCGCTGACCTTGTGGAGTGATGGATCTAATAGACAGAGAGTGAACCGACCCTGTCCTCTATCACTCTCACTCGCTCTCCCTAAAGCCAGCAATAAAGAAATACTCCTAACAGAACTCAGCCTATACATCAGTGTGGAGCAATTCTGCATAATACATCACAGAGCTGGAAATATAGTTCCTCAACTCTCACTCCTGTTGACTTGCAAATTGGACATTTGTTGTACATAAATCATGTGTTTGCTCCGTCAGGTGATTTTGTGGGGCCGCACAGAAAAATGTTTAAAAGAGACCTGTGAGGAGATCTCCATGTCTGGAACCGAGTGCCATTATTTTGTTTGTGATGTGGGCAACAGAGAGCAGGTTTACCAGCAAGCCAAAGTGCTCAGGGAAAAGGTAAGATTATGCTCTGCATCCTCAGCTACTGTATATATGAATCAATAAATCTTTAGCACATCTCGTTTGACATTTTATGTTTCAGAGGGGTGCTCTCTATAGCGCACCCTTTGTGGCCACTACTTGATTTTTATTTATTTTTAAAATCTCTTGATGCCTAAGACCCCTGTAAATAATGATTACCTTGCATGGCACAATAATATAATATAATATAATATAATATAATATAATATAATATAAATTTACTGTTGTTATTATTATTTTTTTAATTTTATGATTAATTTATTTAGATGTAGTATTTAATTTAAAAAAAATTGCATTATGACAAAAAAATTATTATATATAATTTTCTCTGGTACCTATTTTATTGTATTATATTTTAAATTATATTAATTGTATTCATTTATTTATTAAATTTTTTTATAAAACATATAACATTTACTCTGATATTATATAATTACTATAATTGCAATATCAACTTATATTATTATTATAATTATTTTATTATATTATTTTGTTATTATTATTATTATTATTAAATTGTACTATTTTATATAATTTTTCCTTTGATTTTATAATTGTTTTCTTAGTTAAACAAGTGCTTTGTTATATTATTTTATTTGTATTATTTCTATACATTTTGTTATATATTATTATCATGATTATTGCTAGTAAATATTTTTGGATTATTTGATTATATTTTTCTCAGCCTTGGTATCTATTGTGGTATAAATAAGTAAAATAATTTCATTTTGCACAGGTCGGGGACGTCACCATTCTTGTAAATAATGCAGCTGTTGTCCATGGGAAAAGTCTAATGGACAGTGACGATGACGCACTCTTGAAGACTCAGCACATAAACACACTTGGACAGTTCTGGGTAAGAGACAAATCAATACTCCAACTTCCTCGCTGTTCTCATGGCTGTCAGTTTATTACAGTGCAGCCAAACTACAGTAACCGCTCAATGAACCCAACATGAACTCCAGATACTCCTTTGTGTTTTGCAGAACATTTTTTAGTTACTTAACGTTAAGTCACTTGGCATGCTGTAATTTTTGGAAGCCTTCCTCATTGTTTAAGCATGTTTTTGCCAAGAGAGAAAAAGTAACACTGCATTCCTCACATAGAACAGTCAGAGACAAAAATACAAGAGAGACTTGTAAACAAAAGCAATGGAATGATCCGTAAAAAAAAGGCGACTCAGAAAAACTGACTCCTTAGAAGATCTAGGATACGCAGTCATGCTTTATAGGGCACATTCATAGTCAAAGACAAAAAGAGCTGATCATCTGAGGCTTTAGCTGCAGTAGTAGCTCACGCTGAGCATTTCTGTAGTATATTGTTGCTCTAATTTCAAACACATGCCGTTTCTGAATGCCAGATGAAATAGTTTTTCAGAGAAGCCATTGTCAGACTTCAGATCAAACACTGAATGCCAGAATTGTGTTAAAACATTTAGCAGTGTTAATCCTGATACCATCCAGATAAAACGTGTGAGATGTGTTAAATAAGACTAGAATTGTGTTAAATCATAGTAAAACATGCTACTAAACTGTTACAGCATGCTAACATTGTGTTAGCAACCCGCTAAAACATGCAAGAATTGTGTTAAATCCATCTAGAAACATGCATGCAACTTACAGCATGCTAGAATTGTGTTAAATAACGCTAGAAACATGCTAACAACATACTAAAACATACATAACATTGTTACACACAGATAAACCATCATCCAACTTGGTCAAGCACTGAATACCACCATTTTGCTAAATCATGCTAAGCATACTTACACATTAGCAGTTTTGAATCATGTTAGTTACCTGATAAAACCTGTCAACACTGATAAACCATTGTAGCAACCTGCTAAACATGCTTGTCTTAAATCATCCAAGATTATATTAAAGTAAACTATTAAAACATGCTAACATTGTGTTAGATCATGCTAGGTCTGCTAAAAAATGTTTTACAACCTGAAAAATCTGTGAGCATTGTTAAATCATACTAGAAACATGTTAATGCATGCAGTGTTAAATCATGCTCAAAACATTCTAGCAATCTGTTAAATCATGCTAGCATTGTGTTTCAGAGCAAACACTGAATACAAACATTTTGCTCATTTTTTCTTGAATTATGTTAAAACATTACCTGTGTTAAACCTGTTAGCAATTTGATAAAACCTACCAGCAGTGCTAAATCACACTGACATTGTAAATACATTTCATAAATTCAAAAAACATCTCAATTTCAACCACATGGCTCTTCAGAAAGCCCATTTTAAACAGAGTTTTGTAGCCACCATCTGACTCAGATCAAACACCGAATGTGGGCTCATATTTCTACTCAAATATGCTTGTTGACTTTCACTGAAGGTAGCCTAGAGAATCCTAGACAATTAACACATTCTCGACCCTGAGGTTCTGAAGCTCTCATTGTTATTGTTGGATTTTCCAGAAGATGATTGAGGGAACCGAACAATGTGTAATTGTGTCTGTCTCCCCCACAGACCACGAAAGCATTTCTGCCTCGCATGCTGGAGCTGTGCAACGGCCACGTGGTGTGCATTAACTCCATTCTCTCCCTCTCCTCCATCCCTGGAGCCATCGACTACTGCACGTCCAAAGCCTCGTCTTATGCCTTCATGGAGAGCCTGACGCTGGGCCTGCTGGACTGTCCTGGAGTGGAATGCACTACAGTGCTTCCCTTCCATACAGACACAGAGATGTTCCAGGGCATGAGAGTAAGGTAATGAACTGCTGCTGGTGTCAATAAACATCAAGATCTAGACCGAATCAATCAATCAATTATTTCTGAACTCATCTTTTAGGTTCCCTAAGCTGTTTCCTCCTCTGAATCCTGAGATGGTGGCTGAGCGCACTGTGGACGCAGTTAGGACCAACACTGCCTTTGTTGTCCTGCCATGGACCATGCACTTTCTTGTCATTCTTAAGAGGTGAGACCATCACTGTTTGTCATGAATTACTATTCATAAATTAAGAAATTATTATTCATCTTAGGAGGACCATGTCCTAAACATGTTACCTCTGTGATGTTCCATGCTAGCAGCGTGTTAAATCATACTAGAAATAGGCTAATGCTTCAAATTATTCAAATTTTTGTTTACAAATTGTTTTAACATGCCAACATGTGAATGAAAAAATACAATAAATTACGTACCATTTTCTTACCCTCAAGTACATAATGTCAGTATTTGTTTTTTGAAGTGAACTGTTCCTTTAATAACTTGTGAGAATGTATTTCCATATGCACAGCTCTATATATGTGGCAAATGCAGTCAAACTCAGAATTCAGTATTAATAACTGGCTACAATTTTTTTCTTGATTTCCTCTCAGCCTTCTGCCCCAGTCTGCTCTGGAAGAGATCCATAAGTTTTCAGGAAGCTACACCTGTATGAACACATTTAAAGGACGGACTTAATCTCAGGAGCTGCTTGACTGTTGATTTTTATTCAAAGCAAGCACTACGTCCAGGAACATCAATCTGTTTTATTGTGGACACAAAAAAATGACTGTGAAAGGGTCATTGGGATGAGCGAATCAAGATGGCTTGTTGTCCCAAGAACTGTTATGTCTGCGAGTCTTACGTGGATGAATTTGGATTTGGTTGCCCTATACTGGACTGCACAAAGACATGTAGGAGAAAATGTTTCTCGGATACTGTGATAACGGAGCACAGACTGTTGAAAAAAACATGTTTTTTTTTTTAGAATGCTCTGAACTATTCATAAGGGCCCCTAAAAGGCTGCCCTTGGATTTTATAGATTTTCACTGATTTAAAAAATAAAATGATTTGTAGCACAGGTCAATGCAATTTGACTTTTCAACTGCATACGGCAAATATATATATATATATATATATATTTCAAAATAAGTTACTAATATAGATGTAAAAATGCCCATTGCTTTTCAGTCAAAATGTTTTTCATTATTCTAAAATAAAAAAAATTTCCAATCACTTTTTTTAAGATTGGAAATGTATTTTCTTGCTTCTTCAAGTACATTTTGCAGGGATGCAGCAATATGGTAATTTTGGCCGATATTGATAACTGAGTACACTTTGTATATGGAAACTGATAACTAAGATATAGGGTGATAAAGACAAATTGTTTCTAAGCCTAGTTACAAAAACAAAATTTAAACAAACAGAATATATAAATTATTGCAGAAAATTGGCTGAAAACAGCTAGATGTTTCTCAAAATCATTTACAAACTGCAATTCTGAAGGTTTTTTTTTTTTTTTCCCCCTCTTCTACAGCAGTTAAACTGGTGGAAATTAACCACAATTAATCGGCAGATAATACATTTTTTTGTATCAGGCAATAATGTTAACATTAAAAAAAAAAGCATTTATCAACCAATAACGATATCGCCTCTGATACTTTTTACAGCACTAACATTTTGTAATATATTTTTGTTTGAACATAAATACATTTTCTTAAACTACAATATATTTTGGCCAGAAACAATAAATCAAAATTTTTTGCCATATGGGACATTTTAAAAGTAATTCCAGCATGTCTATCTTCATATTAACATCAACTTCAAAATAAACAGTATTTGATCTTAAAAAAAAAAACTCGGGTGAGTGTTATTTTGTGGGTGTTCGTGTGGGTTTGAAAACAGGGAAGTGTTGGTCCCTGGCAGTGTGCTTGTTCTGTCTCTGCCAAAACTCACAGGCATTTCATGGTCAGCATTCCACCACTGCAGGCCAGCCAATCGTGAGCTCATTGTGCACTAGGCAGGGTTGTCATAACACTAACTCTGCTTAACAGGAAAGCACACAGGAGAGGGGTCAGCCACTGGAAAACTAATAGACAAATGTAGAACTCCTCAGCTTCGCCATTGATGTTCGCTGACTATACAGCTGTATCACACCGAACAGATGGGTAGGTAATGCAAAGTCTGTTGACAATTTTCTCATACGCCTCGATTTGCCAATTTGGATGTGAGATCTAAGACTATGTAACCTCATAAAATCAAATCTACAGGCAGATGGTTTTTTGTCTCTCCTTCAAATTCTTTCCGTGTGGTGCATCCCTGCTGCAGTCCTAAAGACAATGGAGTGTTATCAAAAAGCACACTTGGGGCTAAAACAGGCACAATTACGTGATTGCCAATTCACATCACATTCTTCCCTACATGTTGTGACTGAAACGAAGAAGAACAATTCTGGAAAATAATAAACAACGTACGTTCTGGGGCTGGGGGAATAATCACTGAAAATGTTGTATAACGCAAATGGCAAAAACTGACGAATGAGTCTTGGCATGTCTCGCTGCAATGATGGACACTGTTGAGAGTGGGATCAGGACATGAAAACTGTGTCATGGAGTGCATGTGTGTTGGAGAAGTCAGCTCAAATCTCAGGGGGTGAGTTCAGAGCAAGGTTAGCCAAATAGTAGATAAATCTGAGTAGGCTGTTGGACAGGCAGCTCACCCTGTGATGAACCCTTTGCCCAGAGAAAAGAACAGCGAGCTTCATGTGACCCAGCACAGGTGGAGAAGAAGTACAACTGGGTATTGATAAGGCATGTGGTAACCACGATGATGTTGAATGTATATGTTAGCATTTTCATGTTTTGGAGTGAGTTCCTATTTGAGCCATATTTGTTGTGTAACTGCATATTGTAATTACTTGAACCCATCTGTTTCTTATGACAGCACTTTATGAGTTGTGAATGAATGCTAAACTTTAGCAATGATGTTGTTGTTCCTTATAGACATTTTCAGTGTTAGACTCGTCTAAGCAGCTTACGCATGTGGACTGTGAGGCCTGGGCAGTGGGCACATCCATATTTAACTAATGAGTGTGTCAAGGCAGAGACCCTTGATCTGAAGTCATACTGTCAAGAAGAAGGATGTAGACAAACACTACATCAAAATATGCTGACGTTTTTTTTCATACAATATAGTAGACGAAAAACAGTATGTGAAGTGAGTATGTCCGGATACATAAAGATTTTAGCAAAAAAAAAAAAGATTTTTAGTGCAAATACAATGGACAATTCACTATGCCATAAGGTCATGACGGAAGAGGATTTTTGAATGGCAAAAAAGTTACATGATAGTTACAACGTAATGGACGTAGTAGGCTGTTTTTATTTAATTTATACTACACCTTACCTTCAGCCTGACCATTCCAATATTGTGCTTTTAAATTTCACTCTGGTTAAGCCGTTAATGTAATCACTGCTGGAAAAAAAAAAAAAAAAATCCCTGCTTAAACAAGCCTAAGCTGGTTGGCTGGTTTTTTTTTTTTATTCTGCTCGACAAGGCTGGTTTTAGAGTTGGTTTGGCCACTACCAGGCGCATGAAATGGCCTGAAACATTTACTGTGCAGGCTCAATCAAACCAACAAAACCTGAGCAAAACAAACTTTCAGTTTGTTGCTACAAAAAAAAAAAACACCCACCTTAAACCTGCACTCAATTGGATTGGATTAACAATTTAAAAAACGGTTTTATAAAGTCACTTTTTTAACGTGAGTTCTAATCTAGGGTTCTAATAAATACCAGAACAGGGCAGATTACACAGAAAAGTTAGAAGAAGTGTTTGGAAATGCAACTATTTAACAAAACATAAAACAAAAAATGACGCCTGCTGGAAAACAATAACGGCGACAATTGCATAGTACGTTATTGGTTTCCAAAACAAAAATAACTAAAAACAAAACCAAATTTTAGCCATTAATACCAGTCCGTTTTCTAGTTTGTTTTGGCACACTGAAAGCAAAAGAGACCCCAGCCCATTCACTTTAAAATTCCCATTGAAACCACTAACAGTTACAAATTCTGAATGTTTCAGTAGTTTTTGTTTTCGGCAGGGAAATGTTACAGAGAAGTATAACGCCAGCAGTTTAATCCCATTTTACATTAACCCCTTAACAACTATCTCTAACAAGTAAATTAATTAGCATTTCTTACCTCGCGTGATAAACTCCGTGCATTAAATTCGCGCCATTGTACTTGGCGCGATTTACTGCAGCAGAATCACGTGCCTTTAAATAGATGATAATTGTACAAATGATAATTATTCATTCATTCATTTTCTTTTCGGCTTAGTCCCTTTATTAATCTGGGGTCGCCACAGCGGGATGAACCGCCCAAATGATAATTAAATAATGATAATTAAAATAATTAAATAGTCGAATGCATATTCAATAGTCGAATGTACAAAGGTTGAGGAAAATATCACTATCTATCTATGTCTGTCTGTCACACCTGACAATACTACTTCTGATTAAAATATAAATTTGGCTGAAAATATTTGTTGTTGGCCAATAAATGTGCCATATGATAAATAAGTGTATTTACTGTTTGTGAAATAGTATTTTTTGATATACAGAATATCTATCTATCTATCTATCTATCTATCTATCTATCTATCTATCTATCTATC
>CAIGQV010019951.1:10921742-10967315 GCA_903798115.1 Danio jaintianensis
CACCAGACAGTAATAATTCTGATTAAAATACAATTTTTGCTAAAAAATATTTGTTGTTGGCCAATAAATGTGCCATGATAAATAAGTGTATTTTTATTATAGCAGTAACTGTAATTTGACTTTAAATGGAGTAATCAATACCTCTACTGTTCAAGCTTTTGTTGTTGTTGTTGTTGTTTTTAGATTGTGATGTTACAGTGTAAAATTGTCATGTGATTATATCCTTTTATGCACATAATGCGTACTAGCAAATAATACGTGGTTACAAAGAGGATTACATATGTTTTCATAGCTTTTAATATAAACAATCTATCTTATCTAAACAACAAATACATACAAATACTGTTAATTCATATATTTTATTATTATGCTTCATACATTTGCATATTAAAACAAAATAAATGTACACACTATATTTACTTTGCATATTTGTGCAGTTATAGAGGAAACCAACAGTAAGGTTGTATACAACAAATATCAATATTTAAATACTGTAATAGACAACTTAGAAAACACATTAGGTGTATTGTTCATATACGTCTAAATTATACTGACCAGTGTTCTCTGAGGCACTGTCACCGGAGTTAAAAATCGACATTATTTATGACAGACAATTATGTACACATATGCAAGGAAGGAGTCTCTTTAAAATGAAAAACATTAGTAGTGTCTGATCTTTGGTAACAACTTGTAGCAACTTAAAGTATAACTTGATTTTCTGAAACAATTTTTAAGCAGGGAAAAAATTAAATGTTTGAAATGAGAAAATAAATTAGTTTCTGTGATGTAAAAGTAGCAATGATGATGTCACAGAAAGAGCACATCGATAAAAAGGGAGAGAATCATAAACCTTAAGCACTACAGAATACCATCATTTTATTTGTTTAAATATGTTCAATGTGTTTCAGATGTTAAGCTTGAACTCAGAAAACTGAATAAAGGAAAAGTGGATCAGTGAAACATCACATTTTTCATATTTTTAAATTTCATCACTTTCATTCAATTTAATAGAGAAAAAAAGGAAAAACAATCTGACATAAGAAAAACATCAGGCAGATATTTCTGAGAATGGGCTGTGAAAAAATGTGACAGTATATACACAACACGTGTTGTCTGTGAGTTTGTGTGAATGTTGGTTCACCGGTGCATGGTGAGAGCAGCTGAAGTTCTTTACATTTCTCTCAGTGCAATTTAACCCAAACTTTAAATCGCCAAATTATCTTGTCTTTAACTGCAGTTTATACAGCAATAGTAGATTAATTTTATACCTTATAATTAATCTCAACATTTATATACATGGCAGAAATCCAATGAGTGTCCCTACATATGTACATAGAGAATCTATACACAAACATATACAGGATCAGACTAGCTGTGTACATCTAACATAAACAGCAGTTATTGTAAAACAAACATAATTAATTACACTTCTAAGGTTTGCAAGGAAATTAAAATACTTGCATATTCAAGTTAAATCTGTGCTTGCTGGAGCTTTCAGCAGCCCCTCTAAGCTAGTTTGCATCATTGAACAAACCACATGCTGTGAGCATGTCCCGTTTACTGGTCTAAGTGGGTGATCACGCTCTGCTGATTTATTACTATCCTTTCAGAAAAACAGAAAAAAGGAAGTAGCTGTTGAAAAATGAGCGAGTAACACATTTTACCCTGCAGGTCAGTGTAGTTAAGAGTCTAATAATAAGCTATCCTCATTCTCACTGGGAGGCAGCATGAGCTGCTGTTCATCGTAAAGGCTCTTGGCATAATTGATTTCTTGCGAAATCTTGATGGCAAGGCTCTCGCTTTTCACATGGACCTGTGGAGAAACAATAGCATTTGAAGTTGTTAGACATTTTGAATATTATTAGCCTTTAAATGTTGCTGATTACGATTGGCAGGTATGACCAAAATCACTCCCCCAAAACATTTTTTATTACAGCATTTAGTAATGTATATTTTTCAGTTACATAGTGCAAAATATAGAATTTAAGTTTTAAGGTGATTCTGATAAGTACAAGGTTTTTAAAAACAATTTAAATTTAAAGAATTGATTGACAAAATTGATGATAAGGAGAGTAAATAAATTGTTTGTTGTTTAGCAGTATAGCCAATGTTCTTGACACATATCTTACCATTGGTTTCTGATGTGATGGACCTGGAATGGCCACCCCACTACTTGTGCTTTCTGCTTTCTTAGTAAGTTGCACATATACTTTCCCGTGATCCTTGGACACTAGGCAATGATATAGATCATCATATTTGACCTCCAAAAAAATTGCTTCTCGATCCGCAAATTCTCCAGGCTTGAGGAAATACACCACTTTGGAGGAGATTAGCACACAGTAGGTGTCTATGGGCTCTACTGCAATAAAACTACAAAAGAAACAAACATACAATTGGTACATCGTCACTTTAAAAGACAGAACAAATGGTATGCCCTTACAAAATCTGGGTTAATTCAATTTAAACTGCACAATAGCATAACAGATGTACAAGGATTCATATCGGAGCAAATTCGCCCCAGGAATCCAATGAAAATCTGTAAAGATATGAATTCTGCAATAAATGAAAAGGGATTAAGTCAAGCGTGCCATTTAATGCACAAAGTGTGTTTAGAGAAGGGAAGATTAGCGCATCAAATTAAACAGAAAACATTAAGGCAGTTTAAGTGTGTCAGAGACCACAGGAGGTAAAGCGTGCAGGCTGCAGCTGAAGAGACTAATGGCCTGTGCGGCACCTCTGAGGAGAGAGGTCAGGTGGGCCAACAGGGGGTCTGCTGATCTGGATGGATTAGCCTCGTTGGTGATAAATGCCTTTTCGGTCTCACTTTGAACAGAGAAAGAAGCCCTGATGCTTCCAACCGTAGGAGACTTTTGTAGTGTACAGTTATAGGAACTAGCCACTAGGCCAGTCCCCTGAGAACTAAACTTGCCCTTTGGCAATTTTCCTGGTTGTTTTTGCATGGTCACTGTTATACCCTACTCTGAACTAGGGGCTAATTTAGTCCTGCTAAAGGTGATCATTTAACTAAAGTTGTTTCCACTTCCTTTGGTACAATGATGTCAAAAAGTGGTTAATAGTTCTAAGAACTGTGAAAAAGTTCCTCTGGTGTGAAAACCCCATGAAGACAAGTCTAAAAATGATGACTCTACATTTGGGGATTCAGATGGCCCTTCAAGTCCTTATCTTACATTTAATAAACAAGTAAAAAATAGAGTTTCACAGAACAACTTATCCTGACTTTACCATCAGACCATGTACTTACTATTCAGAGTGGATATTGTCTGTTAAGTGAAAGAGCTGTTCTTGTCCATCTGCTTGTAGGGAGGAGAATCGAGGCAGCAGCCCCTGAGGGCCCTTACAGCAGCGCGGCTTCCTTACTCGCTGTACACTTAGCCTGAAACGCACACACAAAACACACAAGGATCATTACTTACAAAACCAACAGTCTTAAGAGGGTTAACACTGGGGAATCCCAAGTTGGAATGAAGCACCTTTTTACTGGAAAGGCTGAACCTTTTTTCTCTTTTCTCCCCATTTCCCGGTAAAGAGTACAACTGAGTCTCTTGAAATAACACCTGTTGTGGCACAATCCAAAAACCCCACAAACTCAGACTCCTGCTATGCTTTTTAAGGTGATATCCTGCCAACATATCATGTCATTCAACTCTGTTTCACATTCAAGCACAATGTGTTGGTTTTAGGTTCAATCAATGGTCAGGGGCATGATAGCTCCAGTGTTCTGGTGGTCCTGGCCAAAGTTGATGGGACTAACCAGAAGACAACGATGCCAATGCAAAGCTTGGGTCTCGCTTCTTCTGCAAACAACCCTTCACGTCTCTTTGGCTGCCACTGGTGGGCCAAATGGAATTCCTACATCTGGCTTGAATCAGGTCCAGGAGGCTTTTGATTAGAGCTGATGGTTTCCAGTTGATTCACAAAGACTACAGTGTACTGCATTTCTGTATTCTGTTTAAAATGAAGCCCGAATGAATGCAGCTGCCTCTGTTCATCAAGAGCTAAAAATGCAAGACGCAGTGGAAAAGGAGAACCAAAGATAGACAAACCTGAAGTCTCAAATTGGGTCATAATCGCAGCACCTTTTGCTTTTCACATCAAACCAATAATACTGAAAAGCCAGGCGACTTGTTATATTTGCTATAAAATCTGCTGATGTCATGCAAAGACAAACAGCAGCACCCTGGCAAATTTTAGCATTAGCAACTAAATCAAATATTCTAAGCCTACTGGTTACTTCATTATGACATGTTAAGAAGATTGTGGTGTTGTTTTTTGCTTAGAAAAGCCAGAACTTCCACATGCACTTGGCTCTCTTTTTGACAGCAAGCCACGGTTCATAATCATAACCGTAAGTCATGAGATCTGGCCCTGTGCATGACAGGACTGTAACAGACCCAGGGAGACTCTTAACCTCTCTTTTTCTCTCTTTCTCCAGCCTCTCCCACTGCTCTGGAGGCGATCAAGCACAATGCCCCGCACCCGATTGTGGGATAGGAACAATAGGGTTCAACTCTAGGTCAGGCACAGGGCTTGGAGCCTGGCCAGTCAGCCGTCAATGGGTGCAAACAAACAGCTCTTACTTCTTGCTCCTTTCCGAGAAAGATCATGAGTAAAATGGGCTGAAAGCAGGCGTGATGTTGAAGGCTGCTGAACGAAGGTGTTTAACTTCCATGGTTCTCCACAGACACATATACTGCTTAGTTCAGCTCCAATCTTAACTGAACACACAAAAATCCCCTAATCAAGATGTTCAAGATAGAAACAACTAAAAATTTGTGTTTAAAGCTAAAATACAAAGAAAACTGAGCATTCTAGAGAAGAAGAAAGAAGAAGAAGAAGAAACCAAGCTACTATAAAAATGTGTCGATTTGTTTTACTATCAAGCTCTTACAATGCAAGTAAACATACTTCACTTGTAGTAAGACATCAAGTTTGCTCATTGGAAATGTTTCATGCATGGCTGACTAATATTCGTTTATCTCTATGATTTTTGTCTTTAGCTGGGTCATTGTTCAGTCAACTGTGTAATCTTTTAGTATGCTGGTTCCTAGGTACAGTAAGATTATCAGAAATGCACATTTTCAACAGTGAACAAACCATAGTTGCATTATGTCTGATGTCTCGATTAAATGCCAATACAACAAGTACAGAACAAGTACTGTCATCTTTTACTCTGGAGGAATTTGAGGTTTACCAAAACATGATGAAGGCAAATGAGTTCTCCTTGAAGTCTTTCCCAAAAGTTGACAGTCAGATACAAGTCAAGAGGCAAACCACATGAGGGGCTTTCTTTAATAAAGCTTGGGGTAATAGAAAATGCATGCTTTTCCAAACTGAACTGACAGCTAAAGGTGGGGAACAGGGTGCTTATTCAGTCAAAGTCTGAGCCCCTACTGCTGTCCCCGCCAACCCCCAGCACTTCTTTGCCTTTGTTTTGAGATTGTAATTGAGCTGCCTCTGGAAGCCTGCCTGGATTGCATAGTGCAGTTGGGAATGGTGTATGTTATGCGAGTGTGTGTGTTGGGGAGGGTGCTGGGGTCCGAGGAACTGATGTGGGAGGCTGAGTTCACTAGCAGGGCAGGAGAGCAAAAAAGACTGTGTGGACACTTCCACTATTCCTGACCTCACTACAGTCTGCTTCTCATTTACTTGTTTATTTCCTGTTTGCTATTTGATAGGGGATGTATGACACATTCTCCTGACCAGCAAGAGACAAAGATCACTTCATAAATAAGTGATATTAAATACGGTGACATTACCGACATTGTCTGCACGAGAATTTGTGAAATATTATGAACATTACAGACGGGAGGGGAAGAAAGCTCAGCTGGGAACCACCATGACCAGTTGCTGATCCATATAAAATTGATCTTTCAAAAGTGATTGATGTAGTAGTGGATGTTTGAGATTTCTACTGAAGTGCTACCTGCGAATGTGTTATTGTGAATATGCAATCGTTGGGTCAGACTGTGTCCGCTGCGACCCATGAATCCTGGACATTTTCGTGTGAACTCTGGCTGAACTCTTGGCCGCACTGTGGCAGGCACGCTCCGAATGCTTCTCCCTTAAACTCCCCCAGCTCTTTAATGCACAGTTCACCAGCAGGTCCCTTGTCCGCACACACACAGACACACATACACTCGGCCTCTCTCCATTCAAGGGGAATGGTGAGAGGACCGGAAACTCATTCCTTCTCCAGTTGGAGCAGTAAAACCACAAACACTCCCCACTGCACATATATATAGGCAAATAAAGAACAAATGGCTTTACATACCAGACAGCCTGTGTAATATGACCTGCTTTTGGGCCCCCTCATAAAACCTCAGGTAAAGCTGCTGCCTTTATAGGATGAAGTGAAGGTGAGACCCTGGAGGATGCTCTTAAAACAGTAGGTACGTTCTTCAGACCAGTTCTTTGGATAATTAGCAGGTGTTCATTAGTGTAGAGCTTGGCTAGCCACAAGCTAAACTCATCAAAAGGCAGGTGGGATTTATATACACATCCACAGAGGTCACAAAGGCTCTGCAAAGTTGTAAGAGCTATACACATTGAACCACAGATACCCCTTTTCCACTAAAATGGCAAAGGTTCTTGTGCTGAAGACAGCGCTCAACTAGGGGATTAATTGGACTGACATTTCAGTCTTGCCAGAGTGAATTGTTCCCGTTTTACTTCCCTTTTTTTTTTTTTTTTTAAATTCTGGTGCTGTTTCGTACCCTGACACCAGCACTGGCACTATAAAAGGGCCATGTGCAAGGCCTTCTCATTATTTTTGTAATCTTCTTCTACAACAGAAAATCGAACCTGAATGCATAGGGGAAAATACCTGTTGTTTACGCTGGCCATGTCTCTGACAGTTTGTGCTGTTTCTGATGCAAAATCCAAAGCTCCTGCAACAGGTTTGGTCACTGTGCCTACCAGTCCCTTCCCCAGACCGGAGAAAAATCCACTGACACCCCCTTCAGTCTTCACTCCCTCTACTGTTGACGTTATCACACTGGTCAGACCGCCAATGATACCTATACAGCATTGATACCAACTTAGGTTAGTTTAAAAGGTGGACAAATGATCCAATCGGACAATGATTTAAAAAAAAATTTTGTGCCATTGAAATATCAAATAGTCTAAATGTACCATGAGCAAGACCATGAATCCCTGCCACAAGGTGCTCTCCACTAGTGGCTCCATGATAGCGAATGCACTCTCGTTCAGTCTGATGCCGATTGTCCATTGTCTTGCCTAATCCATCTGATAGGGTACCTGCAAACTGAAGAGACAAATAAACATAAGAACAACAATTGAAAAGAACAGTAGACAATATAACTCCAATGAACAATTCTTATATTATACCACAAGGGTATCCAATCCTGCTCCATTTAGGTCCTACCCTAATTAAACGCTTCTGAACCAGTTTAATAGTGATACTAGAAACAACCAGATAAGTATGTTGAGGCAAAGTTGGAGCGACATGTAAAGTGACATGTAGGACAGTGGCCCATTTGGAAACCCCTGTTATTTAAGACAGAATCATTTAACGTCAGGCAACTGCCAGCAATGACCATTAAGGCCCCAGTAAACCTCTAACAAAATTGAACAATGAACTAAAGTTTTGTAATTTTGAAAAAAGTTTTAGTTTGTTTTGAGTTGGTTTCAGCAGTTTTTTGGGGGAGTTTGTTTGGCTACTTGTTTTGATTGGTTTACATACAGAAGAACAACATAGAAAACAAAAACACCAAGTTAAATAGCAAGTTGTATCTGCACCTGTATGACACACTGCCAACACATCGCACCACATATTTTAAAGTTCTAAACATTTTTCTTTGAGAGTCCACAAACCGACAAGACCATTCAGTGTGCGACAGCCTGTAGAAGGCTGTTTGCCAGATGTTTATGAAACTGTTATTCTCTCACAGACTTCATCGTTGTTGTATTTGGGGTACGGTACACTTAAGCAGTGTGACACATCTACAATTTACACATTTAATATTGCAGCACAGGGGTGTTGGAGTGTTCGAAAACAATGTACCGCCTTTTCAAACTTCCTTTTGTGTTTAAATGAAGAAGAACTTTGTTTGATGTATATCTGGTCCCTAATGAATGGACTGTCTACTTTAGGAAACATCACTGGCTTATTATGGTTTTTCCATTTAATTCTCAGCAAAAGTTCACATAACTCTTCTACTGTAGATTTTTTCTGTTAGCTCAGTAAAAGGTGCCTCGTTCTGGGGTACCGTCATGGTTCACAAACTCTTCCACCACTGAACTCTGTGGATACGCATTGATTTTACAGATAAGTGATTTTACACCCAATCTCACCCAGCTGTCAAATATATCAGGGTGTAATTTGTCTAATGGGATGGCACTTCCCCCCCGTTGGCACAGTTGACCTGACTTTGCCCAGAGTGGCCCCCCTCGGGCTCCCTGCAGGTGCTGCTGGAATGGAGTTTGTGTTACAGGCCCAGTGAGCTCCCTACAGCAGCCAGAGCACTTTATAAACAGGCACATTCTGCAGAACTCCAGCAAGAGCCAGGCATGAACTTGGGATGACCCCTCCAAGCAAAGTCCCTGGTGGGTTCATCTGAAGGGCAGCTCAGATTCTCTGCTCCTCCTCTTCCACCTCCCTCTCTCTCACCCTCTTTCCTTTTTTTAAAGCTTGGCTGTGAAATTATACCAATACATTTACCAGATATGAGCTTGCAGGAGGGAGAGGAGGATCAGAACACTTTCAAGTTTATGGCCCCACACCCCACCCCTGCTTGGGCCATTAGACTATCCTATCTCAAAGCAGGGCCCCTAGAGGTGTGCGAAAATGTGTTTCAGTGAGTCTATGTGTGAGAAAGAAGATGTAGAATAATGAAAAACAGTGTGATTGACATATCATACATCGAACCTTACAGAGACAAGAAAAACTATAAAGTAAAAAATGTAAATATAAGGTGATAACAGATTAAATTCTGCTCCACAGTTAGATAGTCTAAGGCTGTTTCAGAAACAGTTATTGAAAAATCTATTTTATAGGCACTGTTTAAAATCAATGGAGAATGTCAGAGTCATGCCTATTAAAAATTTCAGGCTCCCACAGAGGTAAAACTAACAACTGAGAATTCCTGTGAAGTGTACACGTTTCAAAACATTTCTGGGTGGTCACTGATATAAGTTAAAACTAATCGTAATCTTTGCAAACACAATAAACTTCAAGTTTT
The DNA here is from genome assembly GCA_903798115.1 of Danio jaintianensis. NCBI lineage: Eukaryota > Metazoa > Chordata > Actinopteri > Cypriniformes > Danionidae > Danio > Danio jaintianensis. Next base: position 10,930,964 of record CAIGQV010019951.1, read on the forward strand.
TAGGCACTTGATCAAACCAAAGTTCTTAAATGCCTTTTATTTATTTCATTAAAGGTTTTTCCACCGCAAGCAACATGACATGGAGCCGTATTCAATTGTTAGATGATTTTGGCTGAGCATTTTTATTCAAGCTGCTGGAAGTTCACTAGGGGAAGAAAAAAAAGGTTTATACTCGTGAAATTGAGTTAGTGGCATAAATGCAGCCAACAGAGAAGCTTTTTTACGATTATTTTTCCAGCAGACCTAAGAATTACTTTTGCAGTTTAGTAAGTTATTTGTTAAGACCTTACATGTTAGTTCACACAAAAGTTAAAATACTATTATTAATTACTCAACCTCATGTTATTCCAAAAACCTGAGACCGTTGCTCATCTTCAGAATTAAAATATTTTTTGTGAAATCTGAGAGCTCCCTCATCCTCCATAGACAGCAAGGGTCCCAATGTTCAAAGTCCACAAAATTACAAAAAAAATCCTCAAAACAGACCATATGATTTCAGCGGTTCAATCAGAATATTATTAAGCAATAAGAATAAATTTATTCATGCACAAAACAAAAATAACTTTATTCAACAGTTTCTTCACCTCTGTGTCAGTATAGGGTGCACGTTCACGTTTTGCGCAAGGTTGTGTTTCTGACATGTTATCTCTATTGTGCCCATTCTTTGTTTTTGTTTTTTGGTACCTTTCTGGGCTTTGAACTAGTTGGGAATACACTTGCTGTCTATGGAGGATGAGGGAGCTTTTGAAGACAAACTAAAGCCTCATGGGTTTAAAACGACATGAGGGTAATTAATGAGTAATTAATAATATAATTTTAATTTTTGGGTGAACTAACCTTTTAAAAAGATATTATAGTCAAAGAATTTAAATGTTGCTCCGTATGACTTTCAGCATAACCTAAATGTACTTAATATGGTTAGCATATCTAAACCATCTCACCTCACCATCCTACATAAGCAAATTGAAATAAGAAACAGTCAAACCCAAATAGGAAAATTTGCTGATTGAGACCTTGTGTTATTCTGTGCTATGAGTACATTTGGCGTGAGCTCGGCCAGTGTGGCTGGAAGGCAAGTGGATGAGAGCGCAGAGGGAGCGGACAGAGAGAAAAGCACACAAAGCACTGTCTGACAGTGAGCTGGCTGCCAATGAAGGACGTGGTGCGATGGCCTGTCAGACAGACATGCTGAGAGCTGGCTGCAGGACATAAAGTGGAGGCTCATGTCTTGACCACACACAATTGCAGCCTTATAGGAGTACACACATTCACACACTAGTGCCATGGGCAAATCAGCTCAATTCCATCTGCTCAAGCTCAAAGGTAAGAGCCTCACAAACTTCTTGTTCATGAGAACATTCCAGGGCTGATATTCAACTTTCATATTGTTGAAACGCTTAAATGCCAGTGTTCCCATAATTCTGTAAACATAAAGAAACTTGCCTATTTATGCAGAGAGACCAAAACTAATAAACTCCCTGAACCTTCACCTCTTTTTTGCATATTAAGATGAAAATCAGGTCAGATTGCTCTGCTGGTGAACATCATCTGCATCTGACCTTTTGATGCTGTTACCAATCTTTTCCTGGAAATCATCAAATGACAACATGTGGCTCGTTCTAGTGTTCTGCTCAGGCAGAATGATTGGACGGTTCTTCAAAAACATATTCAATAAGAAGCCTGTGAAATAAACAACTTCAGCTTCTAATTTACATTTGAACAGACCAGATCACAGAGGACTATTCGTTCTCTTGTTCTTTTTCTTTGTTTTGACCTGGCCTTGCACCCAATGAATCCCTCTTTTGCTCTTGTACATTGCAGCTGAACAGATGGACTTTATCACATATCATCAAACATTTGGGAATAACTAGCAAAAATAACCCTGTAAAATTGTGAGCATTGATCCGAGAATTACGAACGGTTAGATGGACTAGTGAAGACAACAGTAAGAATGTGAACTTTTGCTACCTTGGCAGCTGAGTTGGAAACGCCATGTGTAACACTGCGGATGAGCCCTCCAACGTTGCCATACTTAATGAGCTCATTCATACCCTCAGTGACGTCATTCAGTAGGCCCATGGGGTTACCCAGGAAGTCCACCGAGCCCAAGATCTGAGCTGCCTGACTGATAAGTTCCTAAAAAAAAAAAAAAAGTAAGAACATTTAAGACAAAGATGATGCAAACATTGCAATATATAGCAAGAAAATCTAATGTATATGTAACAATTCAGAACAAAGAATGTTTGTGACCTCTTTGAAGTGCTTGAGGATATCATTGATGACCATCTCCTGCGTCTCATAGGGATGAACTCGAGTGTAGGGGTACATGTTGATGATTGCATCTTCAAACCGAATGAGTGGGAAGCCAAGGGTACCCTTCAAGGCCTATGCAAAACAACACTTGACTATACTGCAAGTAGCCAAATCATAACATAACACAAGCTTGAAAGTACTGCTGTTGATTATACTGTGGCTCTTTTACCTTGAGGTCATGGGGCAACTTGTGAGAGGTGAACACACTTAGCTTGACCTGAGGGAGACTGATTTTCAAGTTTTCAAAATAATAGCGCTTTGGTGTTCCTGGATCTTCACTGGCTTTCTCATAGATGTTCTCATCCAGCTTCTCCATCTCTGTAACAAAAAAATCATGTACTTTACAGCAGGAGATAATGGATTCAATTTCCATACAGCACACTAGAGGGATAAACATTACACACCTCCCTCTGTCTGACCATAGCCAAAGAATATCAGCAGTTTCATCAAGAGCTTCTCCTCTATGATTACAGTGTAGCGTCGTGCTGTGACCATCAGATGCTGTGAATCAGAGAGCAACATTTATGATCAAGCTTTTGTAGTTAAAGGAACATGTACAGACAGGCCTGAAGCATTTCTGGTCAGAAAGAGAACCTGTACATTAATTGGTTTCACCTTAAAGAGGTCTGTGAGCATAAGCCTGCTGGGCACTTTCACAGCGTTGACCTGCAGAGCAGGACCTGAGTCCAATGCAGTACTTTCAGAGGAGCCTGGAGTCACACAGAGTAGCACAGGGTGAGTGGTGCCCAGAAGCTGGTTGTCCACCTGAGACAGACAAGAGAAAAGAGACAAATCTGTCAGAAATGCTTTTGCTTGAGACTGAAAAATTAGTTGGAAAACAAAACCTTGCACTCTTTGCAAGGCCTCATCCCTGACTACTGGATTAAACTTGGCCTGGTTTCTTTTTAAAGGTTTCTGGATCAGCACAAACTAAATATAGCCCAAGTACATAGACAAATCTAGATAAACTAGTCAACATCGCAGCTCGGTAAACCATCTTGACCCGTCCCTAATCCAAACAACGTAATTATTTCATATTGGGAAAAGTGTGTTTTGGTCTATGGCTGCTTACCTGAACGTTTTTAACTGTAAGTTTCAGTACTTGGTTGGCGGCAGTGCGGGTAAAGTGTACATCGATGCCAGACAGGGTTGCAAATACTAACTCTTCAGGGAGCTTATTCACCAGTGATAGGCCCACTCCTTCCTCTAGGTTCACCAACACCTACACAAAAGGACATGAGTAAGGAGGACTGAACTTCCAAGTTTAATATTTGCAAATTCTTCTGGAATTACTTTCTACTGGAAATGTAATCAAAGTAAAATTCCACATCTGGACAAACAAAAAAAACATTGTTTTTACCTCAAGCTCCTCCTCTGGGAATTTTGTCTGAGCTATCTCTTTATTTGGATCTTCCTCTGTGCTTGGAGAGGGTCTATTCACGCGCCGCTGATTAAAGTCACTGATCTGAAATAAGGTATGCAGCTTCTCATATTAGAAAGTGTGAAAGAAAGATAGGCACTTTAATTTCATATGGTTTCAGATTGCATGCTACCCCAACCATGTCCTTCAATAATATTAAGACAGGAGAGGTGATAATACCTGTAATACTCTCGTGGGCCCATCAGGCAAGACCTGAACGGACAGAACCCCTGAACCTGGTCGCATTTTCTGGTTGATGAACTGTTGCTCAGGTGTCGCTTCCAAAATACCAGAGTCTGGTCCCAGTACTACTTCTGCACCATCATACAGTCCAGACAATCCTCCGCTTACCTAAACCACCAAATAAAACTTTATAAAGAGCCACAGTATCTTTCTCAAGGCAAATAATGACTGAGGAGTGAAAAATCTGAGGAAATCAAAAGGACAAACCTGGACAACTAGTCTGGGTAAACCACAGGTCAACATGCCAGAGTTGAAGTGCCAAGTCTGGGTGGTGCTGCGGCGGCTGTCTGGCCGTCTCAACATCAGAGGCTCATAGCTAAAAAAGAAAATTCAACAAATGTGAGAAATGACACCAGCACACCAGGATAATGATAGTACTCTTGATAGGGACAGGAACAAGCTTAAAATAGATAGCGCAATTTGTCATTTGCTGTTCAGTGAAGTGTGTGGGTAACCTGTTGTCTGTCACTGCAGCCAGTCCAGCAATATCAAGCACCAAAGATGAACTGAGGGGTCGAGGCTGAGAAGGTTTGCTTTGTGGAGGAGATGAGCCCTCATGACACAGCATACCAGTTCCTGTCATTCGCCAAAGCTGGGAGCGTTTTCCAGGCTCCTGAACAGATAAAGAAATGTAAGTACCTTTGAGAATTAAATAGAAATATGAAACTGGCTGATAAATAATTAAAGAAGAACATAAGCAGACCTTTTTCTTCAGAATGACTCTCTGTGTTTTAGTCTCCACATCCAGCACCAGTTCAGCACAGCTAACAGCCCGATTTTTCCCCACTGGCCTCTTTCCTGCATCTCTGTTAATAAATCAAATTGTCAACTAAAATTATTAAATACAATTATCTTATTATTCAGCTAGTGGAAAGTTTTCTTCTTTAAATGTTAAACTATTCCAAAAGACTGGTGACCTATATGGTGATTTAGAAGTTGAGAACTCACTCTGAGAATGTGAATGACGCAGCAATGTAGATGAAGTTCTCATAGTAGAGTTTGTTGTATTCTCTGAAGAAGTTCATGTCAGCGGTCACCTCAGAGGATCCAGCTCCCTTCACAGTGACTGTGAGGTAGGGTTCAAGAATGGGCTCATCGCAGGCATAGTCCAAATCTGCCCCAGGTTTTACCTCTGTGTGTAGCCTGATATCAGCAACTCCATGTTGCCAGAACTGGATAGGCACCTAATGGAGAAAAAAAGTGCAAAGTTTTACATTAAGCTGGTGGCAAGATCAGGTCTTTAAAGGGATAGTTCACCCAAAAATGTTATTTACTCACCATTTACTCACCCTCAGGTGGTTCCAAACATTTATGTGTTTATGTTTTCTGTTAAACACAAAAGGTATTTTGAGGAATGTTAGAAACTATCAACCATTAACTTCCATAGTAAGAAAAATAAAAACTATGGAAGTTAATGATTACCAAGATTTTTCAATATAACTTCTTTTGTGTTTAACAGAATTTTTTTTTTTTTTTTTAAAACAACTTTTTGACAAGTGAAGGATGAGTGAATGACAGAATGTTTGGTTTTGGGTGAAATATCTATTTAAGACCACTACAGAGACCATCTAGGTAGAAGACCAGAGATAACATATTCAAAACCATTCATCATCTAAAACATGGCAAAGAATGAGTGGTTGACAGTGCAGTTGTTTAAACAACACAATTTCCTTCATGTTGGCAAGACTAGGACTGCAAGACCAGGACTGCAAATACACAAACTGTAAACAAAACAGCGCTTACCACTTTGAATATTAATTAAGTTGACTGCTTTCCAGGCAGCTCACTATGTGTGGTTTCCAGGTTGTCTTAAATTGCAGGGTAAATTGAACATCCAATCAGAGCATCTTTCTCACAAATGGGGCCGATGCTAAGTCAACATGCTAAAATGGGCAGATGTAAAGTGAAATGAAGTGAGTATTGTCAAGTATGGTTACCCATACTTGATTTGCCCGGGGAGCAATTAGGGTTTAGGTGCCTTGTTCAAGGGCACCTCAGCTGGATATCGAAGATAACAACCTATCGATTACAAGTCCAAACTCCTAACCATTAGGCCAGCATGTAGAATACTGCAAAAACTAGCCAGATAGATCCCAATGCTGACTGACAGCCTACCATTGCCTTGGTGTGTTATGGCCCACAAACCGGATGTTTAGTATCAGAGACAATAAAGCAGATGCTGGAGTAAATGAAGCAGCCTCAAGTGCCTTAACAAAAGCTTTGGTGTAAAAAAGGGCATATTGTCACCGACAATAAAACAAGATGCAGGATACTTCTATACTGTCCTCTGGAAAGGATTTGAATGTATTCATGTGATATTGCTCCTATGGCATAAACTGAAGTTTGATCATTGTAAGCTGGGCAGCCTGGGCAAGTGTGTTTGATGATGAAAGGCCTGAAACATCCAAGCACTTGGACAAGGAATGCATTTAATCCAAGCTCCAACATTAAAATTTTTTCTTTTCAAGACCAACATCAAAAATGCAGTTAAATGTCGGGCCAAAACAACCATTAGCGAATAAAAAAATAATAATAATAATAAATAAAAAAATCTATTTAAGATGTACGGGCAACAGAGAAACCACTGGACACAGAGCTGTCAGGTGATAATTCAATGCTTGACGGATGAATCGATTGCTTAAGTCATGCCAGAGGGAGTAAAAGAGCTATTTTGTGAGACTAAAGCTTTATATCCACCTTTTGTAGAGACTATAATGGTGTCTTTCTCTGTAAATTTAAAACCACCAACAGATCATATGACAGGAAAGTTGGCTTTAAACCGGAGGAAGGTGACAGAAAATGTGCACACCTGCAAATACTCCATTAAGCTCCAGATAACAGGAAAATATTGATTACAGGGACATTTCTTATGGTTATGGTGTCAGAATTGAACACAACAAACACTGAAAGGAAATCTCTCGATGATGTCATTGTTTTAAGAAGAACCCTGACCCTTTTTAAAGCAAAATCTGATCTGTGATTCTCACAAGTGACCTGGGTTCAAGTTCAGAACAGGTCATATTCCAAACCATTCTTGCGATACTCTTTCGTCTGAAATCTTCTGAAGCGTTTAACTGCTTTACAATACCTAATAATGAGTACCCTCTGTGGACTTACCTCAGAGATGTTATCTATACGGAAGGGTGGGGGCAGCTGGTCAGTGTCACTGAATGAGATTTGATGCGTTGCCCCTTTCAAAGCAATCTCAGCACGCAGGAAGAAGCAGTTCCCCAAAGTGTCTCTACGGAACACATAATGAGAGGAAAAAAAGAAAAAGTGTCTATGAAATCGAGAACTTCACCCTCAGTAGTCATTTTCTGTTCTGTTCAGCCACCCCTAGAGATTGAGTGTATCTATGTATCCGGGTACCTCATGTTGATGTGGAAAGATTTAGGCTTGTTGACCTCAAAACCTCCAGACCAGGTGCAGTTGGGAACATCCATGAGTCGAACACAGAGAAGCTGATCGTAGTCATTTCTAGGCCAGTGGAACACCACACTGGAGCCTGGCAGGGTGGAGATGTATCCTTCTGGATTTGCTGTGCCCTACAAAAAGTTATCAGAACTTCATTCATTACAATTAATTTATTAAGTTGGCATTATGCCAATTATAACAGTGGAAACAATAAATGAATGTAAATGGTAATGTGAAAGCTCTCTCTTTAAAAACATACTGTAAAACATAACTCTAGTCCTAATGAGCCATTCACACAGAGCAGCAGGCAATCAAATTGTAAAACAATGCAAGATTAGATTCCAGTTGAACTTATTTTAACATGAGCATGTTTTTAGATGTTGCAAAAGTTAATAGATGCGAATGCAAAAAACATGTCAGTTGAATGCATGTTTACATAAGAAAAAGCAGCACTGTGGAACAATGTAAGTTTAAAAACTCATGTATGCTCATGAAGGCATTATGGTGTAGGGCTTTTTTAAATTTATGTTTATTTTAGTTATTATTGGTAATCGAGCCTCGGCTGGGTCAGTTGGCATTTCTGTGTGGAGTTTGCATGTTCTCCCCATGTTTGCGTGGGTTTCCTCCGGGTGCTCCGGTTTCCCCCACAAGTCCAGAGACATGCGGTACAGGTGAATTGGGTAAGCTAAATTGTCCGTAGTGTATGTATGTGAATGAGTGTGTATGGATGTTTCCCAGTGATGGGTTGCAGCTGGAAGGGCATCCACTGCGTAAAACATATGCTGGATAAGTTGGCGGTTCATTCCACTGTGGCGACCTCAGAATAATAAAGGGACTAAGCCGAAAAGAAAATGAGTGAATGAATGAATGATATTATTGGTAATAATAGCCTGCTACTAGTATTATACTTTTTGTTTTTTTATACTTTGAATTGGACTTTGAACATTTTGGTTATGAAAAATGTAGCATTTGTTCATTTGATATAATTTCTCAATATTAACCCTTCTATTATCCAAGCAGTTAATTCGACCCCATTCATTATTTAAGGTCTGTAAATACATGATTTATTTAAATTGTTAACAAAAGATTACTTGACACAAGCCTTTTAAAAAAAGTATATTCTGGAGGTTTTAAGTGTTAAGGAATTTTAGGAGTGTTAAAATGTTAATGTAATACTTGTTTCATGCATCATTCCTGAGCAAACAAATACATATGCTTTACATTTGCACAGTTTACGTATTCTGCACTTGAAATATAGTGAAAAAGATTTTCAAGTTGTTTTCATGTTTTCAACTTAACATGTAGATAAATTAAATCATTATCTTGAATTAGTTCTGAGTTCTACTTAGAAAGAAAATAACAAAAAACTTCCTAACCTTCTTTTCATGCATATTTTATGATACATGAAAAATATTTAAAACACAGCACAAAAACACTGAAAACATGCATTCCCACCTTTCCTCTCGAAAATTCCCTCTGAGAGAAGGCTAGCTTGTGAGATGATCGATTGTCAAGCAGGTATCGTGGAGCAAAAGTCACAATGTGTGTGTCTCGATAGCGCCCTTTCCCTTTGCGCACATTTATTCCTGCAATGAAATCTGAATTAACAGATTTCACAATGCAATAAAAATGGTTTTTAAAACAAAAAATGCATTCCTTATTACCAATATTATAGATGAGTCCAGGTCTGTTGCCATGCTGGATGACTTTGACTGCTCTCACTCCACTCCCTCCATCCAGAGAGAAACCCTGACACCACCCTGGAACGCCATCTGGGTGGATTCCTTTCCCGATCCGCATGGTGCACCTGATCAAAGAGGACAAGACTTTAGAGAACTCCAGTAGCTTTCATGTAGGTAAATTACACTTCTGTTGTGTTGGGTAACAAATTAATGACTGTGGTGGTGCAAATTATGCAGGCTCGTTAAATTAGATATTAAGCATCTGATGTGACCCTTCTCTTTTGAACTCACATATTGGGCTGCTCTTTGTCAGTGTAGCAGAAGAGCAGTGGGCTCAAACTCCTGGCTAACTCATGCTCCTCAAACTGTCCAGCGGCATCTGCTTTCCCATTGTCCTGACGGAAGATCAGAGGCAGCCCTGGAGACACAATAACCAATGAAAATACTACAGATGAGTTTGTGTGTTTAGGTTAAAGAGAAAGTTTATTACTCACCCTAATTTACTCACCCTTTGCTTGTTCCAAACCATTATGAGTTTATTTCTTCTGTTAAACACACAATAAGATATTTTGAAAAATGTTGGAAACCTGTAACCATTGACTTCTATCTAGTATTTGTTTTTCCTTCTATGGAAGTCAATGGTTACAGGTTTTCAGCTTTCTTCAAAATAACTTCTTTTGTGTTCAACAGAAGAAAGATCACATAAAGGTGTAGAGCCACTTGAGGATGAGTTAATTTGAATTTTTGGGTGAACTATTCCTTTAAGTCGTAAATTCAAATTCATCCTATAATCAGTGCATAGAATTAAAGGCATACCAGTTTTGTTGGCAAGCCAGTAGGGAGCAGAGATGAGGATTTTTAATGCTCCTTGGGCTCTGAGAATAATCCGGATGGTGAGACAGAGCAGGCGTTTGTTGACATCGTAGAGCCGCATGCGCACCACATAGTTTTGTGTACCCGGAGGGATAAGCAGCTCTTTACACACAGGAAAGTTCTCTAATAGCACACCTGAGGACAAACAGCATACTCATGAATGCTTTATGTGGATTAAAAAAATGCAAACAGAGTTTCAAGTTAAAAAGGCCTATATTTCTTTGTTTAAAAACAAATCCGCACAGTAAAATAGACAAATGTCTCACTGAGATGATCTGGAAAATCATAAAAAAATAAAATAAAATAAAAAAATCCTAAAGTTACACCAGATGGACACAACTCAAGACAATAAATGTTTTATTTTTTCCCATATATTTGAATATTTTTTTTTTGAAAATTATGGACTAGTTAGTAGTTCGAATTAATTTTAGCGATCAAAATGCGATGCAAAATAATTCTTCAATTTAACAACATTTTATTAACTTTTTTTTTGACAGGAAGTCATGAAGATGCTGTGAGTTTCTATGTGTAGATGATTTGACACTTTTGTCACAAAAAAATGCTAAAACGCTGGTGAGGTGACTCTCAGATCAGCTCTGGAGATGAAGTTTCAGTGTTTATGTCCTCAAATAGTAAGACTAACCAAACCGCACCATCCATTCACACACAGAGAACATGCAGACTTCATATTCAAAATCTCGTTTAATATTCGTAGACAATAATCTCCTATATGATATGATTAGGTATCCAGCACTATTTTTAATTTATTCATGCAAGATATCTCAAATTTCATTACAGCCAGCATTAATTAATTACATTTCTGACTGGGTTCTGAGATTATATCCGTGTTTTCCACTTCATGTAAATCATAGGGCCCTACTTCCGTTTGTAAAACTTTTATTTAAATAAAAATTCTCAATTCCAAACCCTTTTAATTATGTGCCAAATACATTTTGCACTCCAGCTTACCTATTTCTATATTTTGTGATGTGTCCGCGGCATGCAGCACTGCCTCTTTTCCTGGCTTCATGGTTCCCTTGATTGAGGTGCCTTTGATGTAGTAGTTGAGGTCACAGGGAAGAAGGTTGGCCAGCACTAGGGTGGGCAGCAGATAGATGGTGTGACCTGGCTGGCGGTAGATCTGCTTGGTGCCACCGCCCGCCACAGTTTTAGCAGGCTGCTGTTCAGGGTAGTTCTCTTTCTTAATGACAACACAGAACCTAAAAAAAGTGCAAAAGTGTTCATAACTCATTCATCTTTGAGATCTTCTTTCTCCAGTCAGCCTGTTTGTACCTGAAGCTGCGTTTGAGTTGTTCATCAAAATCTGCTGATTGGCACTCTCTCTTGCTGCTGCTGACCTCCCCAGGTCGCTCCACACTGGTCCAATGGATTGGCACCTTACAGAAGAACAGCCCTAAGCCTTTAGGTCTCGCCTGAAGCCTCCAAGATGTTAGATGCAGAGGGATGGCTAAAGCTTCTCCAGGCAGGATGGGTGGCAGGACAACGGGCTCTACAGAAGAATCATATTAGAGTCATAGAAGATAAACACGGGTAAACCATAGCAAACAAAGCATGTGCTACTTTGTGGACACTTACTGTCTGGAGCCGAAGGGCTGTCTAGTCGCACTTCCATGGGAACCTCAAGGCGATTCTTCACTGTGAGTGCAGACTGCACTGTAATGACCTTACGAGCACTGCCCTCCATAGTGATGGAGAAAACCACTCGAACAGGCGGCAAAGCTGAGAACTAAACAGAGACGCAAGTATGTAGCCTCTAGAATCATTTAGAGAGCAACATTATGAGATACAAACACTTACATATACATGCGGGTGTATGATGTTGGTTCTGCTAATTGGACTGCCAACCTAGAAAAGTCATATTAAATATTTAAGAAGCATTTGTTTTTTTTCATGAACTACTGAAAGAGTTTGAATTTTAATGATGAAATAACAAGACTTTTAGAGACTCATGAGAGTATACTTGCATGCAGAGAACCGCTAATATGTTATTAATGAATTACTACTGAGTTTAGTGGTTTGACCCTTGTTTTTCAAAACCAAAACCCTTATTTTCCACAAGGCCAACTACTGAATTCTCACTAGTTCAAACTGTTTGGCTCATTCGTACTCACTGTGCTCGAGGGATTGTTTCGATCCGGTGCAGCGTAGCGGAAGAAAACCCCAACTTTGTCAACAGACACAGGCTTTACCTGCTCCCAGCCCACAACACGCACCAGCAGCTGGTGGAGCTTCAGCTCATGGGTGTGTCTGTGGTCAGAGAACATCAGCAGCAAACACATAAACAAAATCATTCAACTAAAGACAAGAATATACGTTTTAAAAAATTACATTCCAAGCATGTTTATGATAATTACAAGAAAATGATTCTTCAGTAAATTCATATTATGAGTATTACTTTTCATTTTATACACAATAAAAAAAATGCATTGTATTTTAAATGAAGTAATTCAAATGTTTTCTTCTGATGACAAGCAAAGGGCTACTGGATGTTAAAAGCCTATTGCTATTGATATACTGTTTAATCAAATCGGCTCTGATTCGGCTGCATTATTATTGCTAAGTAAACCTAATTTAAACAGTAATCTAAAACCACTTCTTGTCACTTGAAATTTTATAACCATTAATGAAACAAAAACAACAAAAATAACAACGAAAATCAGATTTTCATCTCGATTAACATAACAACTAACTTGAAACCCAAATTGAAATAAAAATATATTATGAGATATAATAAAACAAAAGTAAAAGATTACAAAAAAGCACATAAAATGACTACACTTAAAGGTAAATTCACAACTGAAAACTAACGTCAAAATATTAATAAAAAATATATAAAAAGTCATATAAACTTTATACATATTTAAAAAATACTGGTGGCAAACAATTGCTTTCAACAACCTCATGCATTGCAGCTGGTTTAAAACAAGTTCTGCCCAACCTTTTCTTTTTTATAAAATATTGTGTCTGCTATTTTCCAGGCTAACGTGGTTAATCCAAATATAAATACATAAAAATGAGGGGCAATTTCAGAAGCTTAGGAGAGCAGAAGTGTGATCTCTGTAATTTTACAGCTTCTGTCACCTGTGCCTATGATCAAAAATTATAACCTGTAGACTAAACAGTCAAAAAGATTTTTATCATAACCATGCATCAAAGCAAGGTAATACATTTGAGAGACGCTCTCTGCTACCTGTGCCGAAGTTTTTCACGGGCTTCAAACTCAAACGGGATCTCCTCTCCTGGCAGCACCTCTCTCCATTGGCTGATGTTGTGTGTATCATCTGTCCCGGGCCCATGAACTTCAGATATAGAGTCAGCACTACTGCTGTGGGACAGCGCCACTCTGTGGACACAGCACAAAAAATGTGTATTTTCACCAACTAGAAAAACCAACTAGTTAAATTATGTATAAACAATATATGTGCCATCCTCTGACCTGGTTGGTGTGGTAGTGAGAGTAGCAAACCACATAGTGCAGCCGGTATGATTGCGTAAAGCATAGGGCACAAATGGCTGCCTCCTCTTAGAGAGCTTCATATCCGCTGAAACATGCCATAAACATAAAATCAGCAACAGGTTTTGCTCAAGACTGATCAACAGGGTTCCCACTCCTTCATGAACAGCAGATTCAAAGACTTTTTAAAGCTCCACTCATTTTAAATCACGCACTGTTGTAATTTACATCCCTCCAGCATATGTAGCGCCATGATAGTCCTTGCTGTACTTAACAATTCACTTACACTTAATATTTACATTAAAAATGTGTCAGTAATAATGATGTTTTTAACGTTTAATTTTCCAAAAATGTAGAAATTAAACAAAAATTTTGCCTTTAAACAGTTTAAAGAACTTTAATACATTTTGTTGAATTCAATACTAGTATTATTCAAATGCAGTTTCTGAAATTTGCATAATTTGTCATAGCTCTTGTACAAGAGCAGTACAGGAATTTCTCTTTTTTTAATGATGTTTTTGACAGCAGCACACACTCAAAAAAGACATTTGTTGTTTGTTCAGGCTACTTATTTAAAATGAGCTGAAACAACACAATTCTTGTTTGTTTTAGGACAACTTAATTGTTTTATGTTCAATTTACTTAAATTGGTAACAAATAATAAGTTAATTTAATTCCTTCATGTTGTCCCAACACAAATCAATTGTCTGGAAACAAACATTTTTACCGCACAGTACAATTGTTGAAATAACACCATAAAAAATTTTCATTTAAAATTGAATTCAAGCACTTTCAAGGACCTATCTTTGTCCTGGCCTTGAAGCCATCGGTCTAAAAATGTAAGTACTTTCAAGAAGTGTGAAAACCCTGGATCAACCAAATACCAATTATGAAATTGGTTTGGTGAGAAATTAACTTGAAATGTTCCTCACTGAAGTACAGCCAAAATCATATTCATAGAGATTCAACAGAAAAAAAGGGTATAAACGTTAATTTTACAACACATTGTTAGTGATGCACAATATTGAATTTTTGCTTAAATCTGATAAGCTGATATTTTTTAACTGCTTTTGGCCAATATCTTTTTTGAAGTGTTCACTTACAAGTGTCAGGTTTGTGATTTTTATTCCCCATAAGCTGTAGCTTCTGACTATCAAATCAAATCAGACTTGTGATTTGATGACACCAATTAATGCTGAATTCCTAAACAGAATTAGCCAAATACTTTATTTGATTAGCATTTTATTAGTGTAACATTGAACATTCTAATCATATCGTGCATCCCTATCATTTTGTAAAAATCAACTACGGCATCAAAGAAATATGGCATCATAAACCACTATTTAACAGAAAAGAGGTTTAATATATGGTAATGGGTTAATGATCAGGGGTAAATCAGGGGTTAGGGAAAGAACAAAATCTCAAAACTCAAGAAAACGAGTTTCCTAAACTCTATGACACCAAACACGATGAGCGTCTAACTCTGAGATTGTCTACGCGTCTATGAACTGTACCTCGGGCATGAATCTGCTGCTCGAGACAAGTCAAGCTGGTAGAGCTTCTAGTTCTAAGGTAGGCAAGAGGAAGACCTGACAGCAGAGAGAAAGGGTTAGGGAAAAGAGAGAGAGAGAGAGAGAGAGTCATGCTAGGAGGCTGTGGGAAGAGGACCGGAGATGCATACGGTCAAAGAGAAGGGTAGAATGAGATGCACACATCATGGTACTTCACACTGTGATCTTATCTAAAAATACTGAGCGGAGATTTTTAGTCATTCATTTTAATAAGGTTTAGATTTAGATTTTTTTGATGAATGCCATTTTCTGGATTTTTTAAAATCTGACTTATGTAACATTTATTTTATGTATTAATTGTTTCAACATTTATTTGCCTAAAGTTTAAATGTGTAATTGTAAAGCATTTTCTTGTTAAAATTGAGAGTAAAAACCAACAACTATATTGTTGTCTCATTTTGGTAAGTGCATTAAATTAATAAATAAATAAACTGCATATTAAACTGCAAGTGTAAGTTAAAGTGTTTACTTAAATGTTTCTAAATAATTAAATATGGGAGTACATTGTCATTCTGCATAAGAGATTTATTATTTATATACAGACGTAGACAAAATTGTTGGTACCCCTCAATTTAGTCTAGGCCAGTTTCATTAGTTTGCCTTTTTCACGCGTCTTTAGAACCACAATTCAAACTCAATAACTGATTTTTAATAGTTTACTTTCAGTAATTTTTTTTTGTTTAGTTTTCCTGTCTTCAATGGAAGAGTACAAACATTCAATATGTGGTGACTTTTTAAATTTCATTTCATTTATTTCATTCATTCATTGTTTTTGTTCCTGTAGTCCTGCAGGTATTTTTGACCTTTTAAAGGGATAGTTCACAAACCATCATTTATAACCCAATAATTATTATCATCAAAAATTATTATCATTTATAACCCAATAATTATTATCATAACCCAATGATTATTTTCATTTACTCCATTACCAGCCAACAACAATATATATACTATTTGATTTCAAGTGACAATAAAGACATTAATAGTTTTTTATTTTTTTTTTACATTTAAAAAAAAATGTTTAGCTCGAGCACCAAATCAGCATATTAGAATTATTCCTGAAAGATCAGGTGTCAAGTTGATTAGGTTAAAACAGGAATAACCACAAATTAATACTACAAAACACATTTTAAATAGTAATTTTTCAAAATATTTATTTTTTATTATTTCTTTATTATTGTTATTTTTGACAGTATTTTTAATCATAAAAAAGCAGACTTGTTAAGTATACCAGACTCCATTCATCTTCAGCTTAAAAACTATGTCAAAGATACAAAAAGTTGTAATATAGATGAGTATGTAACACACAGAGCTGCAGTTCTTCTTTTTTTTTCAATCAGATGACTGCTACTCACTTTGGCCAAAGGAAGGAGGATCCACTGACGAGCCCATCCAAGACAGAGCGGCGGAGGGCTGTGGCGACTGCTCGTCTTCCTTACAGTAATCTGCTAACCACGAAGTCTTGGTGGTGCTGTACTGCTCTGTGTGTCAGAACGACAAACCCGCAGCATGGTGTCAGAATCAGCATACCACTCATAAATATGGAAGCAAACAGTCAGAGAAAAGCTCAGAGGCCTGCAAGAGTGTTTGACCCAGACTATATACCCAGTAAGACTGAGGTGATGTTGACATCCAGCCTCTGCTTGGCTCGAACACCGATCTTCAGGCGCGGAGGATGGAGCCGGCCTGCCGCCTGTCGCTGCCAATCCAGGAAACACGGCCAAGGCTCGATGAATGGCTCCCAGCCTGAAGACACAAGTGTGTGTGCTTATGAAGGTGTGCAGAAATGCACAGAGTAAGGCTTACATTTCACAATTAGTTCACAAGTCGATACTTGAAAATGACCCATGTGGTTTTCCTTGGAAACGTGACATTTCAAATGATTTGGCAAAATGGAGGTAAAATAGTCAACAACCAAAAATGTCTAATTTTATTGATGAATGAAGTACAAAAATATACGATGCGTTTGTAATGTCACACGCTTTGTTATAGGCTTTTTAAGTTATTAATTGGTGTTGGTTTGGTGTTTATTTTGGAGCTTTTAGTATATTTTTGTACTTCTTGTTGTTTGGCTGAGCACCCATTTTAGATTGATGTGCGTACTTTTGTGCATTTTTTATTGATGAACAAAGTAGAATGAATACAGAATCAGCATGAATAATATTTATTTTACATCATCACCATAAGGCTGTTGAGCTATTCCATACACATGCACACACACAGACTGTATATTAATCGCATCGGTGTTATTTTAATGTAATTTAACATTTTAAATGAACTTTATTCATTTTCCATATTATTTTGAACTATATTATCTGTAATAGAATATTTCTATTAGATTTTATTTTGTTTCAGATTTAGTAAATTCAGTATTTCAATTTATTTACTTCAGCTACACATTTGTTTCATCATTTCTAAATCAAAATTATTTTTAAACAAAATTATTTAGTAACAAATAATAAATGCAATCTTCTCTTAAATAAGATTTAAAATATATATTTTTATTTTTTTATTTTGAATTAATTAAACTAGTATTCAGCTTTGATATTTGACTGTTATTGGTTATTGTCCACAGAATTTAAACGACTATTGGCTTAAAACCTAGAATTTTAAAATTAGTGCATCTCGACTTTCCAGAAATCATTTTTATTTTGTATGCCAGATTGGTGCGATTTCAAAATTAACATAAACTTAAACTCAAACACAATATCTCAAAACAGCCCATGAAGTATAAAATGCCTCCAAATCAGCATGTACAAGGGACCGGCTAACTGACATTCAGGATGACAGCCATACCGAGATCTCACCTGAAAGTTCCCTGTTGTAATAATCTCCAGACAATGTGAAACTAGCCTTGCCTTCCTGCATAGAGCCAATCCTCTGGAGAACATAAAGACCTGCAGAGGAGAAAACCTGCTACAGAATTGCCAGCTACAATATTCTAGTAATATAAAGTGTAACAGTATGCAGTCATCCTCACGTGAGAAGGTGAGCTCTGCCAAAGGCACGTCACAGTCCAGACAGTCATCGATAAAACAGATACACACACTCTCTGCCTTCAATTCTACTCCAGACAGTGGATGAGCCGAGTGGCTGCTGAAGTCTGAGTCGGTTCGGCTACTGCCCGACATGCTCTCTGCATTCTCCCATAGCCATGTGGCAGCCTGATCCAACTGACCTGAATTATATCACAAGTGTATATAGACACATGACGCATGCCATTCTCTGATTCAAAAGTGTGTGTTCTGCAATATTACTAGACTAGTGCAGTACCTCTACAGTGAATAAGTGCCCGTCTGCAGTCTTCCTTCCTGAACCCAAGGTCCTGTAATCGAGTAAGCTGACCTTCTATAATAAAATATTAGCAAAATAGCTATTTAAAAGTATAGTAAAAGCAAAAAGAATTGTACATTCATGTGATTTCAAATGCATGACCAAACCGGTCCATCACTTTGGATGTAATTTTTTTTGTAAATAATTACAACAAGGCTATCATATGTCTTCAAAAGTGTTAGTATACAGTGGCTGAGTCATACAAACCACTTTTAGAATACTTTCAGGAAATGTGTCTACTAAGGCATTTGTGCCATGTGTAAATTGGTTACAAAATAGTTTTGTGCTAGGCTTTTTGTCAAGCTGATATTTTGCAGAGAGTTTAAGGTTGTGAATATAAAAATGTTGACACAATGTAAAATACAAGCTTCAGTGCTGTGCTTGCTGTTACTGTCTGGTGACATGTATGATGTGTCAGTTGTTCAGTGCAGTATTTGACTGGACAGCTGGCTAAAAAGTGACAGCGATAAATGCTATGCAAGCGGAGTGATGAAGAAAATGTATATAAAAATCCTTCTGTTGATTTTGAACGTGTCTACGTGTCTAGAGTTGTTTGCTAAATCTTTAATAAATCTTAAAAATCTTTTAAACATGAACTCTTTACCCCTCAACAGTTCTATTAGTATCTCTAGTCATTTTATTTTCTACCTAAAAAACTAAAACTTGATGTATATATTTTTTATTTATTTATTTTTAATAGAAAAAATTTCTTAATTCTTAATCTTAATTTAGAATATAAAATTTGTACATTTCAATAATTCCTTATGATTGAAGTTAATTGAAAAAAACGTTTTGATCAATGAACAAACCCAGTAAAGCCTCTGTCTTTTGCCTGAAGCTGTCCTTTGTTTTGGATGGGGTGTCAGTACTGGCAGTGGATGCTGAACTCTCCGCTTCTGTGGCAGTGTCTGAAGAGTTGGCAGATGCTGTGGTGGGAATGGACTTAGCTATTGCCAGGAATAGCTGCACATCATTGTAGGAAAGACGGATGTCTAGAGCAGGAAACTGGATCTGTGGGGAAAACCAAAATGTTGAATTATGCACCGATGGTTCTTCCTGACACGTGTATCATTTGGATTCAATACTGACCTCCAAGAGAGGTGGAAAGTCCTCTATGTTGAAGGCATCAAGGAGGCCAGAACTACTTTGGTACGTTGGGCTTCCACAGAGCTCCATTTGAACATTGACAGGATCAATGATGGACAAAGCTGTTTCCTGCTCACTGCCCAGTCGACAGGAGAAAACCTAAATAAGAAAGAAATAAAAGATACAATAAATTAAAAACAAAATGCTTTAAGTCATGAACAACAAACAGTCACAGATGTCCAGGGCCTCACATCACCTCAATGCCTGCTAAGCTGCCGGAGAAAGGCCTGTCGAGAAGTCGAGGCTTGTATGTAAGCACAGTAGTGCCTTTCAGAATGATAGCGTTGGTGTCCAAACAGGAAGAATCTTCAACCACCACAAACTCTGTGCCTGGAAAAAAAACAAAAAAAACATTTTGGTCCCTATGATTTAAAAAAAAAGAAACAAATACTCAATAATGAATCAATGATGCATTCCTTTGACATTAAAGACATATAATTTGACAAAAGATTATGGTTTTGTGATTTTCACAGTATTCTGTAGGTACTCATGATTAATATGATACAATAATATTGTTAATATGTGTTGATTTTATTACTTCTACAGCCCATATTTATTAGTTGCTTTGGATAAAAGCATCTGCCAGATGAGTAAATTTGAAATTCAAAGTTAATGTAAAAAGCTGTTATTCCCACATGTTTTTATTCCCTTATCAGTGAATCTCCTGAATGTAGGATATATTTTTTTGTTATTGTTTTGAACTGTACATGTGTTGAATTTCTTTGTATCCCGTTATATATCTATGTATTTAGTATGTGGCATCCCTTATGTCCAAGACCAATTTCCTTAAGGACAAATAAAATAATCTTCAATCTTTAAATCTGAAGCAGCCTATTCCGATTCAATTGAATGTATACGTTTGCAATGTGATGTACATGTTGAAAAATCAGGGCATTAAGTGCTAGAAATGAACACAGTATTGTTACCCGTCACATTGATTTTGACCTCCAGCTGTTTATCTTGAGTGACCGGCACAGTGGATCGCTTTGTGACCACGCCACTCTTGACAGTTTTGGGCATGACGGCTCCTGTGCAACCTTGGTCACTGCTGCCACTTGGCCAGCGCTGGTGTGTTGGCGCTGTTCCTTTTTCCACAGGCATGTGTAGAAAGTCCTGTACCAGCTGTAGCCAATCAAAAATGAGGAACACTCGCAGATTGTTTAAAACCACGGTGAAGCATGAGGAGTCCCGTGTTGATCTATGAAACAGGCAAAATATAGAATATAGAATACATTTACTGTTCAAATGCAGTTAAATGTGTTTTCAGTAACAGTCCTGACCTGTAATGTAGCTCCAGCTGCAGCGAGGCTCGGTTAGTGCCAGTCCTGGATGGCTGCAGAATGCAATCAAACACATTGTGCTTCCCTTCTGTAGGGCCACTCCTCCCAGTTAATCGAGTGTCATGGGCCAAGAGTGAATGGGAGACCAGGTTCACAGACTTGGAGCCATTAGAGAAACTCTCGAACAGGAGCTTTGATTTCATAAAGTCAAACCTATTTGGAATGAAAGGTTAAGAACGTCAGATATATCTTTGGTCTATGCAAAAGTGGAAATAAACCATTCTGAATGAACGAAGTACCTTGCCAATGAGCGGTTATGACCTGTGGATTTATGGTTGTCCAGTAACTCCAGACTGACGTCCTTCATGTCCACCAGAAGAGACAGGGATGTGAACACATCACCACTCAAAACAGTCTGCAAGATGACACTTACATTAATACACTATGACAGTCCTGCAAAGACTGCAAATTACCTCATCTTACTAAAATAAAAATAAAATTGCATTTTCTCTGCTTTCTGTCTTCACTACAGATAGGGAACAGGAAGCAATGGGGGAAGAACTAATTACTGAATATGATGTAGAAACTAATAAGCCAGTTTTATCTTCATTACAGACAGGAACAGGAAGCCACAGGAGAATGAATTTGATTGAGAAACAAATAAGCCATTCTCTATAATATATTTCAGGAGTGTAATATTTAGGACATTAAGTGCATTTTTTTTTTCTTGTTCATCACTGTTCCACGCTGTTAATAACTGCTAGATAACTGTTATTCACAGTTATTAAACTAAATTGAATCAACACTGAACTGATCTGAGCTTAATAAAAACATTATCCTTTCATTATACAGTAGCTTAATTAGTTTAATAATTTATTCATTTTATCCAGTAACTGAACCGGATAAAGTCTTTTTAGAGGTGCCAAATGGAAGAATTTGAATTAGTTTGATGAGGTTTCATCACTCATTCTGTTATTTTCCTGCTTTGTTTATGTGAAGCTGTTTTGAATAGGTGAATGTGATTTTTTTTTAATTTTTTATATATAATAATGAAACAGTATTTTGCTGTATGTGTTTTGTACCAGTACCTTGATTGGTTTGGGCCTGACATGAATAAAAAAATGAGCATGTTATTTTAATTATTGATTATGTTTTATTAGATAAATACAAAAAAGCAAAAGCCCAAACAAGATTTTTTTTGCCTTCATAATTTGACTTTCAGGGTCATTCCAACTGCTTTATAAAAGAGCTCACCATTCAGTGATTGCTTTTGGTCTCTCAAGACGTGTTTTGTTTGTGTTTTTTGCAAAGTGAGTGACACACAATGTCAGCTTGCAAATTGCTAAAACACGATAATAGATGATAAACACTGCACACCGCTAGCTGTGGTAACAAGCTTACATATGAGCTGGGGTCCTGAAGATTATAGGGTCTGAGAAACTCCTCCACAGGCTCTCCCAGATTGTGCTCCAAGAGTCCGCGGATCATCTGATACCTCTTCAGGTCCAGCGAGCAGTGGACAGAAGATAGGCTGCCATGAATGGACATGTCCGGGACAGCATGACTTAATTCCCTGAGCCACAAATGAAATACATAACAATTTAATAAAAAAATGGGAGTATTTTTAGAACAGACAGGAAACAAAAGGCTAAACGTGTACAATGGACTGACTTGTCTAGGTTGCGCTCAACTTTCAGCTTCAGATGGCAGCGCTCCTTTAACAGGCTCTCTCCACTTCTACGCACTGAGTAGGATGGGAAGACCAAATCTGTTTCTAGATGCTTTCCAGCACTGTCCCAGGGCTCACAGGGCAACCGCTCTGCAGCAAAAATGTCCATCTCTTGAAGGTCAAGTGCTATACAGTCCAGCAGACACACATGGTCTTCTGTAACACACACAAAATGAATTCATCTGGGTAAATACAAACCAAGCTCGGGGGTACAAAATGACTACTAGTAAAATTTCATTTAGCATTTTTCCCCATAATGAAGCATTTTGGTTGCTGACCTAGACCCAGAACATCTCCTTCTGGTATGCATCCGAGAATGGGCTGAGGTTTGCCCAGCATAAAACCAGAAGATGTGCTGAAACTTGTAGGCCTTTTTTGACTAGACTTCCCAGCATCAGAGGCAGAATGGGAATCCTTCACTCGATCCTTCGAGAATCATTCATGTTAATAACCAAGTAAAGAGAAACCCAAAACACATTCATTCATTATAGAACCAGCAGAGAAAATCAGTAGAGAAACAAAAACTTTAGCATTTTTAAATATTTACATTTGAAAACAAATACCAACAAAAGTTAGAGCTTAGTTCAGTGTGTGCACCGCAGCCACAATACTGATATTGAAAACACACATTGCAATTACACTGAGATAAGGTATTTCATTTAAATTTACCAACACAGTTGGCTAATCTTCAAAGGCATGCATGAGTCAGTTTTAACATAATTTAAAGCATAGTTCACCCAGAAATAACATTCATTATTTACTCTCTCATGTTCGTACAGGTTTAGTGCATGATAAGGAATAAATAATGGCATACTTATAATTTTTGTGCGAAATTACAGTGTTAAAGTTCACTTCATTTTCTACAGGCTATGCTAAAGTGGAATTTACTCAACATGAGTCATGAAAACAAGATAAGAAAGAAGGGACACCATCATATTAACAAATAAAACACACACACACACACACACACACACCAGTTTAGCATGCCCTAATACCTTATAATGTGAGGGATCCTTGTATGAATTTGCATGCAAAATCAAATTCTTCAAAAACAAATGATGAGAGTGATGTTAGTGTTTTTAAACCGTTACTTTTGAAGGGATAGCTGACCCAAATTTTAAAATTTACTCAATATTTACTCATCCTCAAGTGGTTCCAATCCTTTATGAGTTTCTTTTTTATGTTGAACACAAAAAAAATATTTAAAAGAAAGTTGAAAACCCGCTAACCATTGAGATCCAAAGTAGGAATAACTATGGAAGTAAACTACGGGAGTCAATGGTAACTGGTTTCCATTGCTCATCAAAATATATTTTTTGTGATTAACAGAAGAAACAATGTCAAAAGGATTTGTGACATCAAAAAGGTGAGTAAATTATGTCATACTTTCAGTTTTGTGTTAACTATCCCTTTTATTTACATCTGACAAACTGCAAACAATTACCCAGTTGTGTTCAGTCTAATATCAAAGTTTTTAGTGGAAAAATTTTCCATGCGCAATAAAGAATGGGACTACATCCATGAAGCACTTTCCTCTAAGATTGTTTGAGATATTGAGTCTTAGCTATTAAAACTCAATGCGTTTTCCCTCCCAAGACTTTTCACATAATGAAATCCTTCTCAGATTGCAGCAAACAGTAACAGTAACAGTAAAATGCTCCTTAAATGCATCCCAGATCTGGCAGTATAATGTGTACAGAATTTGGGGATGACAGGACTCACCAGAGAAGGGAAAAAGGTATGTGCCATTGTAAGTTTCTCTACCTTATCTCTGAGAGAGAAGGTGCCACGAGCGCCGGCTGGCAAAAAGCAGTTACGCACTCTGAGTTGGCCCAGGTTGGCCACTATGAGGCGTTTCGAGCGGGAGCTTTCTGGGATCAAGAGAACAGGAGCACCTGCCTCTATGTCCAGCAGCACACGAGCAGCTCGCTGTGGCCGCTCACGCACCTGGTGGATAGACAGTGCATTAACAACAATCCCCTGTCAAGGTTACAAGAATGTCATCATGACTACCTAGAAATAAATGTCATCGCACCAGACATTCCAGGAATCTCTTGTTCAGTGCTAAGCTTATTCAGAAGCTAAAATATAAAAAATAAATCTTGTTTCATAATGTTTAAAATTTTGTGTGATAAAAAATATCTACTATTTTCATTTTTTGTGTTTTAAGATTCAGTTTTCAGTTCCAGTATTTGGTGAGCAATGGGAAAGCTTGGCCTACTAGTTTATAGTTTACGAGTATTGTCCATGTAATCAAGAAAATATGTGAACAACTTTCAAAACACATATAATGCAGCATTATCAAATGTAATAATGTTGATAACATTATGATTCATAATAATTCTAATAATTTAATAAAATAAACAATTGTCATTTTGATCAAATAAATAAATGTATTATAACAAATATAGTTTTTTAGAAATTATATTTAAATAAATAATAAAAGGGGCGACGCGGTGGCGCAGTGGGTAGCACAATCGCCTCACAGCAAGAAGGTCGCTGGTTCGAGCCTCGGCTGGGTCAGTTGGCATTTCTGTGTGGAGTTTGCATGTTCTCCCCGTGTTCGTGTGGGTTTCCTCCGGGTGCTCCGGTTTCCCCCACAAGTCCAAAGACATGCGCTATAGGTGAATTGGGTAAGCTAAATTGTCCGTAGTGTATGTGTGTGAATGAGTGTGTATGGATGTTTCCCAGTGATGGGTTGCGGCTGGAAGGGCATCCGCTGCATAAAACATATGCTGGATAAGTTGGCGGTTCATTCCGCTGTGGCGACCCCAGATTAATAAAGAGACTAAGCCGAAAAGAAAATGAATGAATAAATAATAAAAGGTTATTAAAATAAGCTTATAAATGTTTAAATAAATACACTAATATAAAGACTAAAAATAAAAGTAACATAATAAACAAGCTAATATTTTCTAAATAATTAGACCTAATTGTATACCTTTTTGACCATATAAATTGGCTTTTTTAATAAAAAACCAACCCATTTCCAGAATAAAATTACTGTGAGATTAATAAATCAATCAATCAAAAAAAATCTGAAAAATATTTGCAAATATTGCTGCTTTCTTAATACAAAATGTAAAAAGCACAACAGTCTCACAGTGAGACATGACAGTGGGCAATTGCTGATTTCTAGCCTGTGGTATTTAGGAAGAGATTAGAGGCAGGACAGACAGCTCAGTGTCCAGCCCCATCACCAGTGTCTCCAGTTTGAAAGAAATGGGTGTTGACAACCACTTGTATAACTCTATCATGTCTCTGCAGGGAAGGATTTTGGGCAGCCAGCTGATCACCCAAATGGCAAGCAGTTATTTGAGCAGCAGTTGCTGGTCTGTTTTCCCTGGGATACATGCATCATTTGCACTAGGTTATACAAAAGCACACATGGATGGGCTATATAAACATTATCTCTCATTCTGTCCAAAGGTTACTACTGAACAAACAGAATAAAAATGGCCCACTTACAGCCTGACCCTCAACGGCTGCTCTCTGCCTGCCCAGGACGTCCTGTAGCTGGGTGAAGTGTTGGATAAAGGCCACTACCTCAGCCTGGAAGCGCTGCGTATGGACATACTGTACTGAGGCCATCTGAAGAGACACCTTCATATCATATTCTCGCTGCAAGAAGAGGTCAGTTTCTCCATACCTGGAGATAGAAGCAATGTCAATGCTAAATCATGGACACACAAAATGTGTAACTGCACGTAATAAGCATGAAATCCATTATGTAATGGGAAAATACTTGTAAATGTTATAGACGAGAGCCTCTCCACCCCGTGTTGTAAAACGTTCTCTATATAGATCCCCATGGGGGGTCAAATCACTCAGAGATAAACTTCCCAGACTCCCTTGCAATGCCAAATCTCCATCTGAAAATTCATATATATAAATTAAATAATAGCCAACACTCAAAAAAAGCCTGATTAAAAAAAATAATTGTTGTACAAACCAATCATTTCCATATGTGTAAACAGTTTAGAGACACTAGCTTTGGCAAGCTCACTGGTTTTCTTCCTCAACACCAGTGATAAAGAATGAACCTGTGGAGGAAATTGTTGGAAATTAGAGGAAAAAAGTTTGTACTGTCCATAATTTGTTTAATGAAAAAAATGTTTACATTCATACCTTTAAATCTAGCTTTGTATTGACCCTTTCCTCAATCTCTGGATACAAATCACTCAAATCATTGAGTGTACTATTTTCTGGTGAGTGTTCATGTATAGGCTGTGGTGTGGTGGTAGGCACTTTGATTGCATGATTATTAGCAGTAGAGCCAATGCCAAAGAAGTCTAGAATCATGACCCAGGTTTGCAGTGTTATGAGAATATCAAGGCATTTGAAGTCCACGTCCACACTACGACCGATGCTGCCATACCGTGTCTTAAACTCAGGGTGCCGCCTATCAACCATTAGCACATTGATATGTACCAAAGAGTCGTCAAAGTCTGGCCGTGGATGTGGAGATGGAGTTTGGCGGGATGGGGATGGAGGTGGTGTGCTGGGACACTCTGCATCCTTCTTGCTCTTTCGACTGGATGCAGATGGCGTACTGGGATGCCTCTGATAAAACTGGAAAACATTCTGTGCCTCTTCAAATTGAGCTGGAAGAGAACGGGGCATTTCAGTGTATAGAACATTGGATGCTGTCGGGCAAGATTGTGACAGGTATTCCTTTGGACTAAAGGTGGAAGGCTTTGGAGCACCTCTGGACACCATGAGGTGTTTGTATTTTGATTCAGGGTTTGGCTCTAGCAAGTCTTCCATTAACAAGGAGTGAAGGGCTAGTTGGATGGAGATTGAATGAGGATGATCTTTGGTGAAGTCTCCTTCCAGGTCTTGAAACCGTAGACTAACCAACCCTTGAGATCCTTGGCTGAGGTCTCCACTTAACTGCACTTGCAGCTCAGAGACTCGAAAGGTTGCCCTCACTTGGGTAAACGAAGGAGGCTGGAGAGGAGGGCTCTCATTATGCAGTGGAAGTGTTGCTGAAAGAGATGATGACAGTGTGGAATAAGAGACCCCACCATGGGGGGGGTCTCGGGCAAAGAGCCCACCTTGATGATCAGGGAATCGATGAGGTTTAGTGGAGGAGGGTGTGGGAGGTGGTGGTGTGGGTGGTTGACTTGGGGTTACTCGTTGATCTTCAGTGAAGGAGAGATTATCGAGAGTCTGAAGGACCTGTTCATACACAGGCTTGCAGAGACACACCTGAGGGAAAATATGACAAATTAAATATCTATAGATGTGTATATGATAAATAGACAAACGTTTTGCAATTCTGTGCTGCTTTACCTGAACAGCGTTAACAAATTTGCCTTCTATTCTTAATATCCCAGTGCTCTGGTAAGGTTCATCACAAGACAAAAATGTTAAGTGACAGTTTTCATCAACAGGGACTTTCTCGACAGTGAGCTGGATTGTTGCATCTTTTAAAATGTGAAATGCTAAAAGAAGAAGAAAACATAGACGCAGATTTTTAAAAATGCCTTAAAGCACCTACTAAAACATAAAGGATAAAATTGCTAAAATTTAAATGACAACTGAAAACTGACCTTTTCCTCGGTTTAAGTACTCAAAGAAGTCATGTCGTGTAAACTGTGGCTCATTCAAATTAATGTTACCACCATGAGAAGGTGAGGGACCAGAAGTGGTGCTGCTATTAAGTCTTGCTCCTTTTCTTAAAAACAAGTTGCTTGTATTGACTGAATAAAGTCTTATATCTTTTACTTCAACTTGTAGTTTCTCCCCTTCTGAGTCTTGCCCTGTAATAAAGTTCTGAATTCGTATGCTCCCTAAATGTCCAACAAGCAGCTCAGGGTGACCAGGCTTTCTAGGAATTGACACAACTGGGGATTCTATACTGACATCTAGAGTCAGCTTGACCAGAAAAGAATCTAAGCCTGGTTCCTTTTCAGGGACACAGAAATCATCTTCTTCAAATGGGTCAAGTGTCCAGTTGCACTGACTCTGCCTCCTAGATCTTCTGCATGGGTTGTCAAAAAGAGACACCATACCACTGTACTCTGCTGTTTTCGTCACCAATACAGTAGAGACCTTTGTAGCTGCAGTCTTCAGCATAAACCTGAAGTTGTCCTCTACTTCATTTGCTGATAAACTGAGCTCTTTCAGGAACTTTGCTGAGTGGTTATAGTGTAAAGATGCCATCTGAAGTTGAAGAGAGCATTCTCCTTGAGATTTTTCCATAAAGCGGAAACTCAAAGCTTCAGAAGGAGCCATGCCAGCAATGGGAAAAAACGCCACACCATCTGTGCAGGAGCTGTCCTCTACACTTCCAATACTGACAACAAACTGACTTCTGCCACCTTCCTGAGTCAAGTCTCCAAGCTGAATGCTTCCTAGAGAACCATTGACATCCAACCGACTTCCCATTGATACATTGACTTTTGTCCCATTTATACTGGCCGTAGCAATTTTCATGCCTTTCTTCTCACCTCCCAAAACAGTTCCAGTAGTAACAGTTCTTAGAAGCAGTAAATTTAACCTGTGAATTTCAACAGTCAGTTCTTTATTCTGGACATAAGTGGATTGATAGTTCTCCTCGTTGTCTTCTCCATTAGGCAGTGGTGCTATCTGTTGTGTTGGAGAGCTTTCTTCTTTAGGGAAAGACTGCTGAAGGAATTTTAAAAGCTCTACCATGGTTTCAGGGTTAAGGATGATATCCAGGTTGTTGACCTGCATGGAGGTGACTTGAAGTGAGCTGTCCAACTTCATAGAGGGGCAGTCTGAGCTGATAAATTGGTATTCTAACTTAATGAGAGCTTCCTGGTCTCTTAGTGGTGAGCCCCATGGAGATGCTTTGTCAAAAGCAAGATCTGAAGAGTTCCTGTGCAAACCTGATAGTTCTGGACATTTATTGTCTGGTGAGACAGGGGATGTGGGCTGGCTCTCTCGTAGACTTCCAGTAGGAACATCAAAACTTAAATGTTTATGAGATGCAACAAGAAGATCAAAGTCTGAGCCATACGTTTGCAATGTGTCCACGAGATAGAGGCCATGAACTGTGAGAGAAACCATTGCGTCATAAGGCCTCTTCACAAAATGTGCATTTGTTTCAAACACTTTCAGAACAGAAATATACCGTCCACCACTTTCAATGCCAAGCTGCATATAATTGATATTAAACTCTACCAGAAGAAGTTTAGATTCCACAAGCACCTCTCGGGTATGCTGCTCAAGTGTCATCACACTCTTGGTAAGATTTTTGTCAGACCCCTGGAGCTTCCAATCACTATCTTCCCTCTGAAAGATCTTCTCATGACGAAGTGTAAGAGGGTCAGGAGATTTGAGATTTTCCCCATTATTGTCACCTTCATCTGCCCCTGAATTACCAAGTCTAGCCAGGCAACTTCTCAGGGCAGTCATCTTCTCTAGGTTTATGTGCACTTTGAGGTCTGGTAGTGTTCCTGAGAGAACAGCCCCTGGAAACTGAGGGTCTGAGGTGTATCGCAGTCTTTGCTCGAGCTGAAGTAGTACATTGAATTTCTCCACCACATGTGTGGGCCCCACTTCACTCTCCTGCAGATGCTTCCAATTGTCTTTATAATGACCAACCATGATCTGGAGGTCATTGAAAGATAAGGAGTACTTTTCATACAGGTTCCTACTGACAATTTGGGCACCTTCTGATGATTTAAGGCTGCTGAAATCACGGTGCTTCTCCTGACCTTTGACATCCACTTCTTGTTCTGGAGGTGGAGACGCAGGTGGAGTTGCTAGTGGGGTCTGGAATTCTTCATCACTTTCTCCTTCTGTCTGAGAGGTCTTAAGATTTGTTTTATGATCTTCTGTGGAAGCAAAAATAAAACTTTCACAAGTGGCTATCAACTGGAATAAATTCTGAATGCATGAAAAGGTAACAGTAGAAAATTTGATTTGACCAGAATCAGTTACCTTGGGAATTAGTAAGAAGAATACGCCCAAGGTCTACAACAACTAGCATGGGGTCTTCAGACTGAAAATCATCCGGGAAGATGACTTGAGGGGCACAAATATCCAATTTCATAGTCCAATGTTTACTGTTCTCCTGTAAAAGGAAAACCACAACATAATTATGAATACATATCAGAATTGATTTACTTTAATAAATAAAAAAATTACTGTTTATAATTAAAATCTTCTCATACAATGAACTCTCCAACCAGCAGCTGATCAATGGTTTGTCTGATTTCAGCCTTGGTTTGCATCTTCAGCTTGTTATATTGCCTCCTGGCTGCTTCAGCCACTCTCAGCTCTAACTCAGACTGATATCCGAATCCTGAAAAATGTCCCGTAAACCATATTGAACTGATATTTCACAAAAGCAATTCAAACAAATTTTTAAAAGGATGCTTATCCTTATTACAAACCCGAGGTGTGGACCCTTCCTTTGTAGAAAAACTCAGCCACTTTCTTGATAGCCTGAGGGTTATAAATGATATTAAGAGGACTGGTATTGACCTCTAGTCTCCTCTCAAATTTGCTCCTTATTGGATTACGTTCATAAATCATCTCAAAGACGGGAGGTGCTGATGATTCCACATCTGAAGCTGAAAAAGGTAATAATAATAATAATAATATGATTATAATAATTTAAAGAAAATATTTACAGAAATGTTGGAAACTGGTAGCCAATGATATCTGAAGTAGGAAAAAATACTATGGATGTCAACGGGTACCGGTTTCCAACATTTTTCTGAATATCTTCTTTTGTGTTTCACAGAAAAAAATAAACTCAAACAGGTTTGAATCAGTAGAGGGAGAGAGAACAATGACATAATTTTTGTTTTTGGAGTGAACTATCCCTTTATTCAATTACTCACCCAGATTGCTATATTCTGTGCTGTTAGTCTGGCCAAACGGTTGATTGATCGTAACAACAACCTTGTCCTTAAATGAAGAGTAGTAATATGAAATCTATTATAACATTTTTATTTCTGTCACATATCATTTCAACACAAGAGTTTTGTGTTCTATAGCACCAAGCAACTTTAAGTGTGTGAAAATCTAACCGGTTTTGGAGAAACTAGGACAGGAAAAATTGAGCCCTGGGTAGTGAGATCACGAAGAAACAGCCCACCAAGTTTCACTGTGAGCAAGGATGACTCAGACCGAGGTAGAGATTCAACTTCAATCTTCACACCTGTAATGCAAAATAGAAAATGTGAAAATCAACATTGAAACTGATTCAACACCACTGAAACATAATTGCGATAAATCGCAGACACTGTAAATACAGTTTATAAAATACCTGAAAATTCCAGCTGAATGACCCCACTCTCACTCAAAAGAGGTTTATTTTTGTTTTGATGGTACAGTGTGACAGCTGCTTTCTCAAGCTTAAAGTCCAGCCGTGCAAAGAGATGATCCCTTCTTGTAAAGGTATTCAGTGTTTGTGAATCCTCCAAAGGGTCAAAGAGATCATCTGTCTCAGCTGTTTGGAGCAGACAGATGTCTTGTTACATGGTGCATTATACTATTTTAATATAGATTTTATTTCCAAGAAGCACTGCATGTAAAATTATGTTAAATCATGATAAGCATAAAGAGAAAACTGACCAAGAATTTCCCACTGTGCAGTGCCTGGTAAAAGTTCATCAGAAACCGGCTGTCCATCTGGCCCTCTTTCAGTCCCCCCATACCAACCACCCCAGCCTGGGAACCAAGACTGCAGATACTGAATCATTCCAGAACTCCCACTTTTAGGTATGGCGCCTAAGGGAGAAGAGGCTGGGGACTCATTTATTAGAGGCTCCCGTAGACTCTAAATGGATGAGAGGTATGATTCAAATTATTAATGAGTCTTTTCGGGTTTTGACAGTGATAACATTGAGAGTTTATTGCCATTTCAGCTTCTCTGGATAATTCCATGCCAAAAACAGATAACCATTTTATAAATAATTATTTTATAATATTCTTTTATAACAATAAAAAGAAATCAACAACAATAAAAAATTAAAAAGATAATAAAAGCAGTTTTTTAAGATTTACTTTCGATAAAAAATTCTACCATTTTTAAAGAATTGGCATTTAAAAACAATTCCTTTAAACTCTCTCCAGATACAAATCTTTGTCTGATATTATAAATTATAACTAACATTATAAATAGCTATTTCAATATTGACATTTTGTTGTAACGTTGATAATATTTTTTTTCTTCATAGAAAGAAAAGGATCATATTTCATAGCATCAATAACATGACATTTTCAAAGAGATACAACTAGGACAGTAAGTAATCTCAGCTTGCCTCAGCAATTTCCTCATGCTTCCGGAAGGAGACATAAACGGTCTCCCGGAGAATCTGCAACTCCTCCAATGTCTGTTCATCTTCAATCCTCTCCATCTCACTCTATTAATGTGAAAGACAGAGTAAGTTTTCATATTGATAAACAATGAAAACATAAGTCCAAGGCACTGCAAGGATATGATTTCATTGTTTATCTTTATGAATCCTTACCCAAAGAGCACCGACACATTAACTACCCCTGAAGCACTTTTGGTTTGATATTGTTTTTAAGTTTTCATATTGTTTGAAAACCATGCAAACTGATAAAACATGCAAAGTTAAAAAGCTCTTTAGAAATTATGACAATATAAGTTTGTTCTGAAAACCCTTCTATTCTAAGTCTAGAATTCTTACCTCTTCCTGTGGACTCAAAGTAACTCCTTTAAGCCTCTGGACATACAAGCTAGTGTAGAGTTTAGCATCACGCGCCCTGTGCAGAGCAAAATCCCAGCTTCCGTGACGGCGCTGCTTTCTGATCTCATGCAGGTTAGCATTAATGGCAAACATCCACCACTGTCGACAGCTTCAACAATAAAGGAGAGATTATTCTAGAGGACTTAGAAGCTTATTTCAAAACATATTTGGCTTATTTGTAATAAAAAAAATTAAAAAAAAATCTCCTTACTTTCCAGAAATTGGAAGTTTAGGTCTTAACTTTCGAAAAAGCATCTCTCTTTCCCGTCGGTCCAGTTCTTTGAGGAACGCCATGATCTGTTGATACTGAACCTGTATTCAGACACCAGTTTACGTCATTTGAGCTTACAAGAAAACAACCATAGAACATAGACTGTTCATATTTAGTGCATTTTCAATATGCCTCAGAATTATTAAATTTATACTTAAAGGAAACAAGCAGCAGAGGGACTTCAGCATTTTGGGTGTTCACATTATAAAAAGGAACATATTGCAAATCAATCAAAAAAAAAAAAAAATGTTTATATACAATTGTAAAGTATACATGTTATATCAGTTTAAGATTTAATAAATGCTAAAATTATGTGAGACAAACAACCTAAAGGAAAGATCTTAAAAGGTTGTTACCTGTGACAGACGCAGTGAGAGGGGTTCCAGCTGGACTTGGCCCTCAATGCGAGGCGTGTTACGAGATCGTAGTGGTTCTTTCGAGGCATTCCTCCTTACCAACACAGAGGCACATACTGGCTCAAATATATACTGATGTTCGCGGCTCTGCATACATTTACTCATCCGCTCCTGGAGGAGAAAATTGTTTGATAAAAAGTTTACTTCAAGCATTAGTCAATGTACCATTGTGCCGTTGAGTGTACTAACATTATCAATAATCTACCTGTATTTCTGATGAGGGAAGATCTCCAAGCATGGTGTAGTCTGTGTCCCAGTAAACACTGAACTCACTGATTTCCAGCTCCTTCTGACGAATAAGCTTCTGTGCCTGTGAGTAAAAAGCATATATTTTAAATAAATAAAGTCTTTAGCTTCATGAAGGCACAGAATAATATGGATGTGGAACTCACTGGTTCTTTGGAGCAGTTCTGTGCGGATACATTCTTGATACAAACACCAAAGGCATAGGGTTTCTCAGGGTTGGAGAAATCATCTTCAAATCGTAAGTGGACACCTTGAATTTTCAACTAAAAACATACAGAGAATTAAAGAATTTTTTTTCTGAAATTAAACCAACTTAGCACCAAAGTCACCAACAGTTAAAATTACCTCAATATTCTCAACGATTCGAGTCACAACAGATGCTGTGACAGAGTACCAGTAGGATTCACCCTTCTGCTCACATTCACTCTGGAGGAACATTTAAAGTACAGGAAAAAATTATGTTTTTGTATTTTATACATCACAATAAAGTGATTCATCGATCAGAGTTTGCCACTCTTTATTTACAAATAAGAAATAGCTAGAAAGAAAACAATTGTGTAAAAATAATTAACAGAAGTAAAAAAATATAAAAATGAAAGCAATGCTTAAAGAGACTAAACTGATTTTTACAAAATCAGAAATAAATGATAAATTTATGAAATAAAGTTCAATTTAACATATAAAAGTGATTGCTGATATTTTCTAGCAGCCTGTACCTTCCATTTGTCCTCTAGTGCCTTGAGCAGCTGTTTCTTCTGCTCTCTCTCAGCTTCTCTTTCTTGCACCTCATCATATTCCTGTGGGAGGGCTGGGCCGATAATCAGGTTCAGCTGGGACATGCAGATGACCCATGGATCACTGTGTGGTCGATAAAAGGGGATCTGCAGGGTGATCTTTCCAATGACACCTGGAAAGAAATACATTATATTCATAGAAAAAATGATTTATGCATACAACAGTAAGGATTTTTTTACAGTTCAAAGGAACAGAATGTTTTTAAAAATAGGAATTTATGTAACATTAAAAACAACTTTGATAAACCACTTCATCCTTCCTGAACCTTTGAATGGTAGTCTAATATTTAATATCTAAGTTATAAATAAATATCAATACCATTGAGCAAGTGATAATACCTAAATATAAATTAATAGGCATATACAATAAAGGTCATAATGATACTTTACAATAATATACAGATTACTCTGTTTTGACACAATTACTAGAATAGCCTACCTGACCCTTAGATATAAGACAAAGACAGACTAAGAGTGTCAAAATACAAAATCAAAATACATTCATTGAGGATTAAGGATCTAAAATTGTGAATAATATATTAATATTCTGACAGCTAGGCTTGAAATAACATACAAACACAATATCAATACTCTAGTAATCAGTAACCTAGCTCACTTGCTCAAAATAAGGTTACTCCATTTCAAAGCGGCCACCATGCTGTAATCACATGACCACCCAAATACTATTCATTTATATCGGGGCTTCCTTAGGTTACCTATTATAAAACACTTCACGTTGTTTGATGAATTAGGGTCACAGTGACAGGCACAATATAAAGTCCAAGGTGACTGTCATATCAGCACACAAAACAAACAAATTAATTACTGAACCTTTAACCAGGCGGTTACAATAAAAGTCCAGTGTCTGGACTGACACTAACCTGCTTTAACCTCAAAAGGCAGATCAAATCCTCGTAGTGCATCTTTTCTTAGTGGAAGGTTCTCCAACTCCACTGCCCCTAAATTAAAGCAAAATGCATAGTTCACAAAATGATACACAACACAGACCGCAAACTCTGATGACCAAGGTCTAAAATATAATACATTTAAATACCTTTGAGAAGAGCAATGGAGAGCTGGTCAGTGTTAAGATTGCTCACATATTTGCCTAGATATGTGTTGAGCACCCAGGCAACAAGTCCTTCCAACATTATAGGAAGGGAAGCGCACGCTGGGATTAGTCAGTTAAAGTAAATCCCAGCAGGCAATGAGCTTCAGAGTTAGCGTTCACTCCATTCATCTGAAGTCTGAGGAGTCAAAGAGACACAAACGTTCCATCTTATAACTGTAGCAGTGCTTCCCAAGGACTACAACAATAATCTAAGGACACAACTCAATAACTTTAACAGATGATTCACTGAATAATCCTATTAATAACAAATAATATTTTATTGATTTGCAAGATTTTTGCAGGTTTATATGTGTGTGTGTGTGTATATATATATA
>CAIGQV010019951.1:11021973-11075923 GCA_903798115.1 Danio jaintianensis
TATGTTGATCCTGGACCATCATCATCATCATTTTAATACAGTGTAAAATCACTAATGTGATAATGGACCATCATCATCATCATTTATGTTGATCCTGGACCATCATCATCATCATTTAAATACAGTGTATATTCACTCATGTGTTCCTGGACCATCATCATCATCATCATCATCATCATTTAAATACAGTGTAAATTCACTAATGTTGATCCTGGACCTTCATCATCATCATTTATGTTGATCCTGGACCATCCTCATCATCATCTACATATAGTGTAAATTCACTAATGTTGATGCAGGACCATCAT
Source organism: Danio jaintianensis (assembly GCA_903798115.1). Classification (NCBI taxonomy): domain Eukaryota; kingdom Metazoa; phylum Chordata; class Actinopteri; order Cypriniformes; family Danionidae; genus Danio; species Danio jaintianensis. The sequence goes on from CAIGQV010019951.1 coordinate 11,022,282, forward strand.
CATCGTCATTTTAATACAGTGTAAATTCCCTAATGTTGATCCTGGATCTTCATCATCATCATCATTTTAATACAGTGTAAGTTCAGTAATGTTGATCCTGGACCATCATCATCATCATTTATGTTGATCCTGGAGCATCATCATCATCATCATCATCATTTAAATACAGTGTAAATTCACTAAGGTTGACCCTGGAGTAAAGTCCCATAATGCAATTCACAACCATAAATAAACAGAAAACACACAAATCTATTCCTTCTTGTTGTTTTTTGTTGATGTTCTTGCATCTTTAATTACTGGACTTACAGTACAGAGATGACATAAATTCATAAGATCTGACCACATGCACTAAGCAGTGTAATCCACGCAAACCCTACATCTAGTGTAATCCGCACAGGCCTTCCAGAGGCTGCAGTTTTAGTTATTCCACCTTCCCCCCTGCCTGTTTCAGCAAGTAGACATCCAGGACTGTTTGTCATATCTTGAGATGAAATATGCCACTCTCCTGCCGAGCACATAAAATAACAATAATCCCAGCACATGTGGAGCTCTGCACCCCCTGGCCGGTCGTGTGCAACCACATAATCCCAGGCTGCTTACAATAGCAGAGAGGGCCATCTGTTCAACTCATAGGCCTTTAAAACAGCACATCTGGACATTGGAGTGGGGGCAGCGAACGTCCCCCCCTCTCTCTCTCTCTCTAAAAGTGTTCTTTTCTGCCCTCCCATCTGAAGTTCGCTAATGAGATTAGATGATCTGTCATACTGTATTTTTACTCAGCATGGTCATTATAAAGATTACAGCGATTACTGATATCATATATAAGCATAAATGTCTCTTTTGAAGTTAATATTAAGTATATGCGCAGCTGTACAATTCAAACTGAATATAACTGTGCATCTTAACTTAGATGATAAACTAATGGTTCTAGACTTATTTTAAGCAGGAATCAATATTGTTGCACAGATTTTATGGATAATGGCATATTGTGTACACTGTAAAAAATGCTGGGTTCCACACAATCGATTTGTGTTGGGACAACATAAAGGAATTAAGTTAACTTATTAGTTTTTACAAATTTAAGTTGATTGAACAAATAAATTTCAGATAAATGCTAAATATATATGTTGTAATCAGTGGACAGCAGGTAATATATTAAAAGGGTTTAGAAATATAATGCAAAAATTAAGCAAGAAAATGTATTTCTAATACCGTTTCGGTAAAGGACATATATGACCAATTAGTTAAAAGACAGGAATAAATAAATGTGTTAAAAGATCATTTTAATATATAAATAGTATGTTAAGATTATATTTAATATATTGTTTATTAGAGAATGTTGAATAAATAATAAATATGTAATAAAAAACTGTTCTGAGTAAAATGTACAAATACTAATTGATCAATATACATTGTGTATACATGTTAAAATCAGATTTAGCAATATTTATCATTTTTAGCTACTTATTTGTGTGTATATATATATATATATATATATATATATATATATATATATATATATATACACATATATAATTTTTTTTTTTTTAAATATACATTTGACTGCCCTAAAAAATGTACAATTTAAGATTATTAATGTGACCAAGAAATACATACTGTCCTTGTTGTTATAAATACATAATATATTGTTATATTATGATTTCTCATTTCCAATAAACTATTAAACAATTTATATACAAATATAATTTATATAGTCAAAGGAATTTTCTCATTATGAGTTTCACTGGTATATATAAATTTAGACATTCTAAATGTGTGATTATAATCCATTGCTCCCAACATCAACATATAGCAAATATTTTATACAATGCACTTTGAAACCTCTATACAACACATTTCCCCTGCAGGCTATTCTTGCTGTAATCACACTCAGCGCTGTAAACTAAGCAGCATCGGTGTCAGAAACAGTAGAGAGGATCAGGATGCTGGGTCATGCTGCTCTTGTTTTCAGGGATCTTGGTTTCATTCTCAGGTCATAGTCCACCATTGGATAATGCGTGGACAGTTGGAGGATCAGTTTCATTTGTCCTGAATGTAAAAGTATCTTGGCCTCTCTCCAAGTAAACAGAGCTTGACACATACCTTCATAGCCGACACATGCCTTCATTTTCATGACAAACTGCTGCAGCCTTTGACCTCTACACTTTACTCACCTTCAAAACTGAAGCGACAGGATGTTGTTTCAGTGATTAAGAGTTACAGTGTTTCTATGAGTTAGTAAAACTCTGATGATGTCATGCATCATTTTATGTTGTTTTTCCTTTAGAGAACTGCCATCCAAATTAAACTGAAGGTATAGGTTTAAAGACTTTTCACACTAAAAACAAGAACTGTAAAGATATAATGATATTAACTTCAATACACAATAGTCTTTTGTTTATTATATGCACAAGCTGACGTTTTATCATCTTTAAGACAAAATACATATAAGAGTTTTATGTATTAATAACTTTTTTATTGCCAATGTGTCAAAAACTTAACAAAACATTAACAAAATAAGACCTTCCCAAATGTATTTGTTGTCTATGAAAGCATGTGCACTGTAAAAAAAAAAAATGCTACACAATCACTTGATGTCGTCTCAATGCAAATCAATTAAGTGAACTTAATAGTTTTTACAATTTTAAGTTGATTGAACATAAAACATTGAAGTTGTCCCAAAACCCTCAAGAATTGAGTTGTTTTAGCTAATTTTAAATAAGTAGTTTGAACAAGCAGCAAAAATATGAGACTTCATGTTGAGCATATGAACACAATGGGCAATCAGATTTAGTGAATGTGCTCAACAGCGCCTAATGGTACCGTATCGATCGGTATGGGATACTTTGATATTACCTTTGACAGTTTATAAACAATGTTCAAGATAAATCCGAATGTCAAGCTAGACTTTTCTCACATAACCAAATCTAAATGTCAAATATACTTTCTAATCAAACTAACAGATTAATGACAAAATGTGTCAACAGGATGTTGGTGAATGGCAGAGCTTGTGCAAATATTACCATATCACTATTATGAGATCATTCCTTAACTGCTGTTTTCTCACCAAAATGATTGCATTTTATTTTGTACAGCACATATTTACACATTGAATGAGTTTGATTAGGCTGGGTTATTTCACTTCTTTGCCTTCAGTGCTGAGACGTATATCATCAAGAACTGCCTGGATTCCATGGATGTAGTCCTAATGAAGTGCAGATGATTTCAGCATCGCAGCAAATGTATTTATAAATTATTTTTTACTTCTAATCATTCATTCATTCATTCATTTTCTTTTCGGCTTAGTCCCTTTATTAATCTGGGGTCGCCACAGCGGAATGAACCGCCAACTTATCCAGCATATGTTCTACGCAGCGGATGCCCTTCCAGCTGCAACCCATCACTGGGAAACACACTCATTCACACACATATACTACGGACAATTTAGCCTACCCAATTCACCTATACCACATGTTTTTGGACTGAGGGGGAAACCGGAGCACCCGGAGGAAACCCACGCGAACACGGGGAGAACATGCAAACTCCACACAGAAACGCCAACTGACCCAGCCGAGGCTCAAACCAGCGACCTTCTTGCTGTGATGCGAACGTGCTACCCACTGCGCCACCGTGACGCCTACTTCTAATCAAATAATGAAAAATAATATATTGGGCCAATGAGTTAAATGAGTAACATTCAGTGCGTGAGGACAAGCACAAGCAGTAAGTGTCACGGTTCATTTATCCGTGTTCTCCTTTTGTTGTTACGTCTGTCGCATGGCTGTGTTTGTTTACCTTTCTTTGACAGTGCGCTTTCCAGTCAGCTGACTAATCAGTGGGGCCACCTGCAACCTATTATTGAGACCTACTTAAGGACTCTGTTTCTCACCTTTCGGCATTCAGTTGTTCATGTCTCGTTCTGCTGTTCCCCAGGACGTGTGAGTTATCTTGCGTCCCATGCTACCAGAGTTGCCGTCAAGCCTTTGTTCCTTGTACATTGTATTGAGCAATCCAGCTAATAAAGTTTTACTTGCAATTGGATCCGTTTACATCTCTTCCTTGTGACAGTAAGTTGATGGCTGCAGTTCAATATTGGCCACCGATGACTAATAATACCACTGCTAATAACAAGGGTTTCAAACGTTGTAGCAGTTATCAGCTTGAAAAGGTTTTTTTATTTAAAATCCAGTTGTGTAAGTCCTTAGTTCTTGAAATTTAAAGTTTATTTTGCACTGACAAAAAAGAAGAAGCTTTTAATCGTCTGTCATAGAATAGACCTTAGAAGGTTCGAAACTAGCCATTGATTTCCATAGTATTTTTTTATATTAAGAAAGTCAAGAACTAGTTTTGAATACTCTAAAACAGTGTTTCCCAACCCTGTTCCTGAAGGCACACCAACAGTGCACATTTTCAACCTCTTCCTATTCAAACACACCTGAATCAACTCATCGGAACATTAGAAGAGACTCAAAAACCTGAAATGAATGGTTCCGATAAGGGAAACATCCAAAATATGTACTGTTGGTGTGCCTCCAGGAACAGGGTTGGGAAACACTGCTCTAAAAATGTATATTCTTTTTAGTTGGCGGTTCATTCCGGTGTGGCAGAAGGAAAATGAATGAATATATAATTTTTTTGTAACCATATAGTGAGTAAACGGTGAGCCAGTTTTTGAGTGAACTATCCTTTTAAATGATAAGGAAACAGTGTTGTAAATCAAGTCAGTTTTGATTAGAGAAAAGTTGGTTTTAAACTAAGTGAGAGATGTCAAGGGACCAGAGGAGGTTTGATTAGTCAAATATTCAAAAGCCGTCCTCAGTGGCTGTGCCTGAATTCAACACAACTGGCCCACAGACACGTAACCATAGCAACAACCAGATCTGGATGCTGGAGGACCGTAGCCTCATTTCAACAAATCCTTTTCTCTGTCTCATTCAACTTTTCGCCTAGAAAATGAGTGGGCAAAACGAGCACGAATAAGCCTAGTGTGCCTGAGAGAGTCTGTAGCTCGGAGTCGTCGCCGGGTTTAATTCATGAGCCCGAGTAAAACTCAAACGTCAGTGTTGCTCAGTCATGGATATCTCTCATCCACGGCGTATATATCGTAAGCTTCATTTTAGAAGCTTTCATTGAAACAAAAACGTCTTCCAGCATCAACCTAAAAAGATGAAATTCTATGTGCAGCAGAAGCAAAATGAGATTATATAAAAGCACCGCATTTGCTCTATTGTTTGTTTTGCACTTTGAGAGCTTTCAGGGCTTTCCAGGTCAAAGGAAATAAGGAGTGATACAGCATGTCATTGCTTGCACCTGCAGGAACTTTATGTTATTTTCACAAGACGCTGACAGAAAGCATTGCCTAAAACACTGTGAACCGTTATCTTTTTCAAATATAATATAATATAATATAATTAATATAACATAATATAACATAATATAATATAATATAATTAATATAATATAATTAATATAACATAATATAATATAATATAATTAATATAATATAATATAACATAACAATGTAATATAATAAAGTATAATACAGGGGCAGTGCGGTGACGCAGTGGGTAGCGCTGTCGCCTCAAAGCAAGAAGGTCACTGGTTCGAGCCTCAGCTGGGTCAGTTGGCATTTCTGGGTGGAGTTTGCATGTTCTCCTGGTGTTCTCGTTGGTTTCCTCCGGGTTTCCCCCACAAGTCCAAAGACATGCTCTATAGGTGAATTGGGTGAGCTAAATTGGCCATAGTGTGTGTGTGTGTGTGTGTGTGAGATTGAGTGTGTATGGGTGTTTCCCAGTGATGGGTTGCAGCAGGAAGGGCATCCGCTGCGTAAAACATATGCTGGATAAGTTGGCGGTTCATTCCGCTGTGGCGACCCCTGATTAATAAAGGGACTAAGCCGAAAAGAATATGAATGAAACAATATTTAAGCATTAAAGTTGTTTACATTTTAGTCAAAAAGTGGACAAACTTGTGCGCAATGTGAAAAGCCCATATGTTTGCAAAGAATATATGTATATATATATATATATATATATATATATATATATATAAATAAAATAATGATCAAGGCATTTTACTAGATAATTTCAAACTATTTGGCATCAATGTTTATTATTTAGTCATTTCATAAAATAAAAAAGGAAAGAATATAACGAGACAAAGTTGACATAGAATGGACAAAACGTTCCCTTTTAATTCAGCCTTTAAATTACCTTGTTTGAGTATCACTATAATTACGACTCATCTTCAACTACAGTTAGTGTTCTATATTGAAAGTCTGCATGTCATCGTAGGTCACCAACAACAACAAAACATGTATTTATAATAGAATCAAATTGACTGGCGTTTGAACCCTTTTCTTGAGAAACACGTATGTCACAAATATACTCATGTTAGTTCTTTGGTGATAAGTGCCATTGCGGTCTATGAAAAATGGCTTACATTATGGCTCACTGGGATTGTGTGCAATACATCATCTGTATACTTTAAAGTGCAATTAGCTAAACCTTACTACAACGGAGCAAGATTCATGTACACGATACCAAAAAATAAATCATGTAGAAAATACTAATGAACTCATTTCCATAAAAAGACCATTGTTGCTAATTGATGTCAAAATATAATGCTGAATACAGAGGACAGTGGTTTCGTGAACTGCATTTTCAGGAACAGTTTTAGTCTTAAGGCTCAATTCAATCATTGGTGTTCAAGTAATAAAAAAAAAACCACATGATGCTTCACGCCGAAGGTTGTGAATTCGAATAGTCGCACAGGGGCCTAATTCAGGGCTCTTTAGTCATGGAAATAAGGTTGTTCACCTCTTTATCCCAACTGCATGGTGCATTATGGGAAATTTGTTATTTCCATTGTGTCCGCCCTCAGTCCTCTGCCTCCTCTTCATCTGTCCTTTTGGATTTGAGCCGCTGGAAACAGTGGATGGTGGAGGCCAGAAAGAAACTGGCGATAATGGCTGCCACTGAAATACAAATCCCAGAAAAAATCACTATGAGATAATCAGTGAGAGTCAGTAATCCCCGGCACTCCCGAAAACTGTCCTCAGAAAGATCGCTGAGGGACACCTGCTGCCCGTCCACAGGAAGAGAGCACTCCATACCCTCCAACCCTAAAAAAAATAAATAAAGAGATAAACACACTTTTTTGACTTTATTTTGATGGTCGCTCTATCGATTTTCTATTAAGTAACTTATTCTAACCAGATTTCACCAAGTAAAACATGTTCCTCAATACCTTTGTTCATCCTGGAGCAACAGCCATCAGATTTGAGGGATGGGTTTATAGTTCAGTGGAATTTTAGGCTTTAAATAAGGGTTAGGAGCTTATACACTATTATTATTCACCTATTATTTACCTCTGATTTAAGAGGTTAGGGTAAAGGGTAGGGATGATGCCAAGACAAAGTTTTTGAACAGGAACACTGTAATAAAGCCATTAGTTGACTTTACTTTAAACAGTGAGTAAAACTCATTGCTTTTAAAGTTATTAGTTTACTAAAATGAATAAACACATTGCTTTTAAAGCGATTAGCTTACTTTACCTAAAAAGTGAGTATACCCATTGCCTCAGATAAGTCAACTTAACAGTGGACAACAGGTTTACTCACTGTATTAGGTAACTAGATGCTTTTTACAATGAAAATATCTTCGCAACATCATGTTGAGCCTAGTCTAATACTCTAATGACTCTAATACTCTAAATAAAAAAATATATAAGGATGGTACATACACAGTTGAAGACAGAACTATTAGCCCCCCTGTATATCTTTTTCCCCAATTTCAAGAAGAAGATTTTTTTCAACACATTTCTTAACATAATAGTTTTAATAACTTGTTTCTTATAACGGATTTAATTTATCTTTGCCACGAGGACAGTACGTAATATTTTACTAGATATTTTTCAAGATACTAGTGTTCAGCTTAAAGTGCAATTTAAAGGCTTAACAAGGTTAATTAGGTTAATTAGGCAAGTCATCCAGAAAGGTTCACAGCTTAAAACATCCTCCTCATTCTAAACAAAGCAATTATGTAATCGAGCTGTAAACATCTTGTTTGCTATTAAAGGGCATGTGGCACACCAGGGTTACACTAGTGCTGAGGGCAGAGTTTAGATTAATATGTACATGTAAATAATTTACTGCACATTTAATCACAATAACAAAATAAACATATAAGTAAACTTATAGTGGTGAGAAAACAGCAGTTAAAAAAGCATCTGATAATGATAATGATGTGGATGTTTGCACAAGCTCTGCAATTTGGCACTGCAGTGAAATCATGTCACATTTACAGTATATATAAAGCACTTTATACTTTATTCAAATAGATATAGTTTAAATCAAGCAGCACAAACACACAAAAAAATGTCTGTGTTTATGTTTTTATGCACCGACATCTGTGGATTGAACTAAATAACCAGAAATGATTAACAAAGCTACACACCTACTGAAGCTATTAAATAAAAACCATCGATCAATGGTAGAAGGTTGAAGGTTTTGGAAAGCAACAGAAAAGGTCTGACATAGACCAATACAGTTTCTCTATATATATCCTCCTCTCAGGTTCACATAGGGTGGTGAAATAATCCTTTTCTGAACATGATTAAAAATAATAAATGTTTCCTGTCGCCGATTACATTTCATTCCAGCAGGTCTAACAGTAGTTCTCTAATATTACATGCTACACTCTACTTTTGTGTCCTTAAATGCACATTTTTTAAGGTCGAAAGCTTACGAAAATGTAGTTCTGTGTGTTTTTAGCTTGTTTACTGTTTGTCACATAGCAGTTTTTAGACATTGTTTTGTTTTTTGTCATACCCCAGAAATAACAACGAGGAAATACAAAGTACAAAGACGGTTTTTGGACTATAGGGAGGAATTTCTGAATGATTACAGTATCTGAAAAATATTTAGAATGAAAAAAGTTATTTTTATTACTATTTTACTATTACTATTTTATTACTATTATTATGACAGCTTTAAAGGACACAGTGAATCTTTTAATGAAGTGTCCGTGGAACATTCAGTTTAATCTCTAATGACCAGTGTTCAGTTATTGACTTTGTATGAGTTTCCGAACCAGCTCACATGTCAGTTCCTTAATGTCACAAGCAGACTCGGTTGCACAAAATCATGCACATTATCTGAGTTTGATTTCATATTCTGTCATTTTAGAAGTCTCAACACCTTTACTAATTAGCATATCACACGTCAAATTATGGTAGATTGAGGCCGATCTGCAAAAAAGGTATATGCTGAATTACTGTATTTACTTTATTATGGTTTTCAAGCATCAAAACAATAAAAGTGTAATAGCTTTAATGTTTTTTTATTTGAGTATCTGGATTAAAAAATTTAGAAATATCCTTTTTAATTGCATTTTTTCCACAAAAAATAGCAATGTCTATAATCATTTTATACAATGATTTACAGAAAACGCATACCAAAATGAATTAATAGTTTAGAATTATTAATTCATATTAATCCCCCCCACTATTAATCTCTAATTCACTATTAACCAGTGTGTAGCACGTTCGCCTCACAGCAAGAAGGTCACTGGTTTGAGCCTCGGCTGGGTCAGTTGGCGTTTCTGTGTGGAGTTTGCATGTTCTCCCCGTGTTGGCGTGGGTTTCCTCCGGGTGCTCCGGTTTCCCCCACAAGTCCAAAGACATGTGGTATAAGTGAATTGGGTAGGCTAAATTGTCCGTAGTGTATGTGTGTGATTGAGTGTGTATGGGTGTTTCCCAGTGATGGGTTGCAGCTGGAAGGGCATCCGCTGCATAAAACATATGCTGGATAAGTTGGCGGTTCATTCCGCTGTGGCGACCCCAGATTAATAAAGGGACTAAGCCATAATTAAGGACTAATTCATTCAAAAGAAAATGAATGAATGAATGAGTTTTTATTTGAAACATTCAACATGACACTTTGCTTGCATTAGTATGCTTTCTTTGTATAAATTTCATTTAGCTAATTTAATTTGACGCCAAAATGGGATGTCTCGTCTTTGACCCATGTAAATATTAGCATTAAAAAGTTTAGCCTCAGTAAGATTAATTAATACTTTTGTTCAGCAAAGATGCATTAAATTGATCAAGCGTGACAGTAAAGACATTTATACCATAACAAATCATTTTAATTTCAAATAAATCCTCTTGAAAGTAGTTAATTAAAGAATCTTGAAAATACTGCATTTGCGGTCTCAAACTGTCCATAAAAACATTAAGCAGCAAAACATTCAACATTCATAATAATAACATTTCACACATTTTAAATTGAGTTCATATTTCTTTTGGCTCATCTCTTTATATGCCATTTGATGCTCACATATCCAGCTTCAAAGTATAATAAATGAGCAAGCAGACTTTATTAACCCACATAAAAACCCAAGGCTATATACAGTACAGTATCAGAACATGTGTAATAGCACTTAGGGCCATTACACATAAGTGCTTTTCTGATGATCGAGTTACACATAGAATGAGTCCGTTTTCCTGGTTTGCACTGAATGCTCATGAGATTTGACATGTCTGTTTGAGACTAGGTTAAAAAATGAAAACCCAGCCACAACAAAACTCTCTAGGGTCTAAAAACGATTCCGTATTAAACATCTTGTATCATAATATAGCCGTAGTGTGCCTAGTGTAAGAATTACAACAACACTGCTATGGTTTTTAAACTACAGGCTACAGACTAAATTAAGACTACATTATTGTGGAATGAGTTTTTCATATATTTAAAATATTGAATGTTTTTTTCTATTTCATATTAGCAATAGTGTGACTTAATGAATTACAAATAGTCAAATTACTGTAATTAAGTAATTTACTTAAAGTTTTAATCATGTATAAGTATTTTTCTTCAACCTGCAGTCCTTACTTACATTTTTCTTGACTAAAGTGATTAGATAAGTAGAATATTCAGTCCTGTGATTTCTGTCCAATCCAATTACGCATAGAAAATAGCATCATTCCGACCTCAAGACTTTATAACTTCATAAATACAGCAAACATGTAAAATGTGGAAGCATAAAAAGTGTCTAAGAAGATTCAAAATTGTTACACCTAATGACAGACTGTTTAGACAGCATGTCACTGATGAGAAGATGAAGAATGACTACTGTATGATGACTGAAATCACAAAATTGCCTTAAACAAGATTTATAGTTTAATACGTTTTCAAACACAAATGAGCTTGGTTTGTGGCACCACCTGATGCACAGTCATAGCTTGTTAGTCAGGGTTTAAAGTGCATAACCTAAGAATTCACAGCCAGATTTTTGCTCTTTGGTTACACAGATTTTACTCTGCATGAATGGCAAATACTGTCATTTAACTTACACTTAGGAACACCCTTAAAAGAAAATACATTTTAATTTGCAGGGTGGAATAATTTTCAGTGTAATACTCACTATTCACTACTCGAATACTTTTAGAAGGGCTACTTTTTGACTCATACTTTGAGTAGTATTTAGAACAGATACTTTTACTCTACTTACAGTGCACTACATTTTTTGGCAAGTAATGTTACTTCTACTCGAGTATGATTTTTCAGTACTCTTTCCACCACTGCAGTACAGCCTCTTCACCCATGTGTATTACTATGCCCACATGACAAGCAGTGAAATAAACTCACTACAGTTTGACAAATCTTGCAGCTGTTGGGCAACATAATGTACTTTTGAGGCTTTTTAGGCGAGAATGTAGTTCTTTAGACTGCAACTACGCAGTTTATTTATAAGGATAGTGCCTATTTTGAAATATTTATAATTTTGGAGATTCAGCTCGTCGGTCGCCATCAGAGTGTCATACTGAGCAGAGCAAATAAATCGATGGTTAAGAGCTTAACAAATCATTAAGGAACAGGTAAGTGACATTCTAAGTCAATCTCTCTCTTTTGTATTTTGCAGTGCTGTATTTATACCACAGTAATCTGGTAGTGTTTACTTTGCTTTGTCTTTTTTGGGGTTAATTATTGTGATATCCCGATTGCAACAGAGAAATACTGGGAAATCTCTGTAGACTGATGGCATTTCATGCCGTTCAGCCTTATAATCTTAAAATGTGAGCAAAATCACCTGTTTTGTTATCACTTTAGACATTACGGTAGAGAATTATTCAAATACTTGCTCTAAAGTGAAGGTTGTGAATTAGCAACAGTTTCTACTGTTCTGACAGTCAGCTGCAGATGTGAATGAATTTGTGGAAGAAAGTAGTTCCTCGTTCAAAAGCACTCTCCGTGTTTGATTTTCTTTTTTATATACACGATTATGCTGTCAAACTCTTGTATAAACACAATATCACACTTGTAGCAGTGCGATATGGCTGTATATTGTCACTGGTGGGGCACTAAGGCACTCGACCTGAGGTCTCGAGCCAAAGCACACCTCCTGCTACTCGTGTGATATTGCTCATACATATAATACATTCCAAGCAATTTTGACTTCTCAGCTGGGGAGATAAATAAATAAACAATAAATATTGTATTATGATATATCAGTACTCAGAAATACGTCTCACTAGCATGCAATAAAATAATGAAAATAGCATCGTTTTGACATTTTTGCATCCAGCAATAACACCGAGCTATGCAGCTATGACTCAGAAAACTCCCATTACATAACAGCAGGATAAGATGCGAGATGGGATGCTTTCCAATTTCACCCCCCCTCATTCCCTCTCTCTCTCTTTATAGGAAACATTTGTGAAATTTTCCTCGTTGGTTTGTATTTTGATTTTCACAGAGGGAGGTTTAATCTCCTTTCAGCCGTGTGATCAGCGGACACCAGATGACAGATTTAAAGCGGAACATCGCCTACGTAATACAGCCACGCTGACAGACAGACACAACAGAGCCCCATCTCTCTCCTCTAATTACATTCACACTCAAAAACCCCTTGTGTTTCTGCACAGTTTGGAGGAAATGCTAAGATAAAAGAGAAACGCCAGTCTCATTGATATACAACCATCCATGGCTTAACACAACGCCATCATGTTTTCTCATGTCATTGGTCAAAGTCAGTTGACATCATCATCAACCATGTGAGGCAGTAAATGGGCATGAGTCACTTCATCCAGAAGGGGCTTTCCTCATGCAGGGGATTCAGTGACCTCAGCCTTCTTTGTCGAGTCTGCCTGTCACGTGGCCGTTTGCCTATCTAATGTTTTCGAGCGTCGGGGATCCCTCCGAGCCAAGAGAACAAATCAGCAACACGCACACACATGCTTTTGCCCATTTAGAAAATTCTCACAGCGGCCACAAGCTCAGTCAGCCGACTAGTGTCGTCTTGCCTGCTGTCACCACATATGTGTAACGAGAGGAGGACGTTGCCATGTTCTTATGTTCGCCACGGTGAAATGAATCAAAGCCTTTGTTGTGTAATACAGCTGGATGCATGAATCTCATTAGGGCTCTCTCTTTGTTCAGTTCATGTTTTGCATTGGATTGACTGATAAAACGTACGTTTGCAGTATGTTTGTGGTAAATGCGTAGCTTAATTGTGATATGAGGTAATATGACGTGGTAACCTCCCAGGCTCTGTCTGTTGACCTTTGAGTTTTGTTTTTTTTAAAGAGTCGTGTGTGCCTGTCACATAATATATTGCAATAAAAAATGTGTGTAATTCTTTTGTTGTGTGCAATTTTTATTTTATTCTGAAAACTACTGATGATATTTCTTCCAAATTTCAGATAAAAATGTTGTCATTTAGAATGCTTTTTGTGCTTAAATAAAAAAAAATGTGGCATGTTTTAATTTTCAGACAACCACTTTTTTTTACTTCAGATGAAAGGTGGAATAATCTTGATTTTCAATCACAGCAAATTAAAACATTTGTTATTCTGACCAATTGTCATTATCTGAAAAAACGAAACAAAAAAGCTCTAAATGACAATATTTGAGCTTGTTATCAGATCTTTATAGAATAAAACAAATATTAACATTTTACTCAAACCCATACCTAAAATATCCAGTAAACCCTGAGAATTTTCCATTGTTTAGTATATAAATAATATGCTTAACACTATAATGATGGAAATCATGGAATATCCAATTAATATTGGCAACTGAAATTGTGCCATCATCAGTATTAGATTCAATGTTGGGTTGAATAATGAAGTAACATGTTCATCCATACTCAAGTAAGTAGTTCTTGGACTATCTAAGTCAAAGCCAACGTTGTGGGGCATTTTGAGTTTTTTTCATACAATATTTTGAATAGCGTGCATCATTCTGTTTCTGTTTTTCTTCCACAAATTCTAGCATTATGTAAATACTCACTTTGATTGCAATGCCAATTTTTGAAAAATAAATAAATATATATATACAGTACATACATACACATTCATACCAAATGTGTAAATGTAAGCTAAACAGTCTAAAACATTTTCATAAATTTTTATTTTAACAGTTTTGAATGCTTTTTAAAATGAACTTTAGTTGTTTGAACCAAAACAACATAATTGTCTTAAGGATCAAAAGTAGTATTCTCTAACTATATCAAAGTATACTATATCAATGCATTACCATTGAGTCAATAAGTATTAATTCAGTTTACTAGACAAGTCAATGTACCACTGTTAACTTCTATCATGTTAGTAATCTATAAATACAGATGAAGTGTTGATCATTAAATACTGCAAAGTCTATAGATGTACACATTTATGATTGGGTGAAAGTTCCATTTACAAATTCAACTAACTTTCCTTGTCTTCCTAAACACAAGAAGCAAGCATCATGTTCATGTTAAAAAAATGAGTACGGTTAATATTTTTACCCTGACAATTAACATACATTATGATATTTAAAAGCATATAGTCAAATGTCATTTCAGCATCTTAAAAAAACACACAGAACTAATAGCTATGAAGATTAAACAAATCTTTCCATTAATATGGAATTTAAGCCAATCAGGAAGATTTGCACCAAAAAAGATAATATTACAGGAAGGGAGTAGTAAATTCCGGGTTCATTTCATACTATTTGTTTGTATTTGTAATAGTAAAAGTTTTACGTATTTTTCTTTTCAAAGTATATTGCTTTTAGTACTACATCTTTTTAAATAGTTGGTTGTGTAACAATAAATAAATATAATTTTTTATACTCACTTGTTTGTAGGGTGCAACTTACTTTTATATTAGTGTTTAAAATAGACACATTGTAAAAAAGTGACCTGTGTTTGTATGGACCAGTGAGGATACTGCGTCCATATTTGGTGTAAATGTGGAGCTTAAATTGACCTTAACCTTGAACTAGAGGTAACTGACCTAATGACCAGCAGATACTGTATCCAAAAGAGTAGAGTTCCATCAGTTTCATCCTTTAGTTACCACTCAAAATAACGTCAACAAAGAGGACAAGATGTGAGGAAAAAATTAGGGAACATGTGGTGTGGCATATGTTTCATGAATTAGGCACAAAATATTCTGCATATTCTAGTGATCACCTACACTGTGTTTGACTCACTGTCTTGGATTGAAAAACATTATTTATGCATTATTCAGCTAAATACAAAATTAAGTGAGTCTAGTTCAGTGATCAATGGGCTGTTAGCCATCTATAACCCATCCATGTACAACTAAGTCGGATTCTAGTAGGTTTTATGAATTAACAATTCTCACCCTCGGTTGTTACTGATCTTTTGAAAGTTCCACACGTGAACCACCACAAACTGTGAGCATTCAAATGATTCATTCAAAAGGGAAAAGGGAATTATTTCATGCAGATTGATGCACATCGGGAAAGCAATATTTAAGCAGCTTACCATTTAGGAGCTTGTGTTGATTCTCCAGAAGCCACAAAAAGAGTTTGGCAAAGTTGCAATTGCATACCCAGGGGTTCCCTTCCAGTCGTATCACCCGCAAGGAAGGCAACTGGCTCAGCACCCCAACGTCCAGGCTAGAGAGGGCATTACTCTCAAGCTCGAGCTCTCGTAAGGAGGTGAGGCCCAAGAAGGCATCCTTGCTGACCATATTCAAATATGGATTGTTCCCCAGCCGTAGCTTGATCAGACTACGGGACTCCCCAAAAGTTCCAGAGGGGATCTCAGTTAAGTTGTTGCTCCCCAGGTCCAGATAGACCAGCCTGGAGGATGTGCTCAGAGTCCCAGGCTCCAGCCTCGTTAAAGAGTTATTCCTCAAATCCAGATAGACCAAATCACTGTAAAGAACTAGGAAATCAGAAGGGATCCAGGGAATCCAGTTGTTAGACAGAAGGAGTCTCCTCACGTCCAAAGGGATGGAGTCTGGAAGACGGGTGAGCCCTTGACCTGTGCAGTCCACAGTGTGATGGTCCGGACACAAGCAGCTGGATGGACAGTTGTACCCGCAAGTTAACAAGGTAGAGGACAGCAAGGCAAGGAAAGGCTGAAGCCAGCGAACACATGAGAACATTGTCAAGAGGGTGCGAGGTGAAGGGGGGGTTTGGGGGGGATTAAGAGAGGGAGGTTTAAAGAAGGGTAGAGGAGAAGGGATGTGGTAAAAGGTCAGGGGGTGAGGTACTAGGAAAGGGGACAGGGGCGCATCTGTAGATGACTAGAGTCAGGGTTGTCGTGAAGGCATCTTTCCTTGTCTCCTAGATTGCAATCTACAAAGGCTCGTGCAGCGAAAAGCGGCTACAAAAACATGGAGCTCTGTTTTCCAGGAGATCATGTAGCAGGCAGTGTGGGTCGTGTGGCAGCCCGCTAGCTCTGAGCATGAAAGGGGAGGAGAGACAGCAATCGAGAGAATGTGGGGAAGAGAGAGAGAGAGAGAGAGAGAGAGAGAGTGAGAGAGACGGCGATGTGAGAGATTAGTAGAGGTAAACAGAGACGAGTGAACCACAGACTGGGAAGCACTGGGGGCACTGAGAGGGGAGGGGAGTGTGACAATAGAAGGGGAGGTGTAGCCCACTCGGTTAACCCACAGTCGGAAGGGAATTCTGGATTTTTTAATTCAAATGTATACCATGTGCTGATCCTTATCTTTGTCCAAATGTTTCTGCTCTTCAATAGGTGCAAATCGTAACGTGGTCCTAATAGCACATTTGACCTAAGGCTGCAAGCCTGGATTAATGAATAATGACTTGTTGGCAATAGTATTGACATGTAATGACATTCGGTTTCTTTTTGTAGTCCTTCAATTCAGTCACGTAGTGTCTGATTTCATATTCTGGCTCCATTGCCATGGTGATGCATGTGACGATTAACATGGGGCTGTGTGCATGCAGATTACTGCCCTGAAAGTGAGAGATGGTGACTGTGAATAACTGTGTGAACCTCAGTGGAGAGGATTATTGCTGTCTATTGCATGCTACAGTACGAATCAAATATTGCATGCAAAACCATCCCACTTCATCACAGCTACACACTTCAATCATGCTTGTTTATACCCTAAATGTAGCAGCTGTCCTGAAAAATCTGTCTACATGCATCGAGAGGAATACAAAAAGGTTATGACAGTACCTATTCTCCAGTCCGTCCATGAAGTCATTACTCATCTCTTTTCCAGCTGTTGTTGTTTATTTTTGTCGCTCTGTGTTCCGAATTCATGTTTACTCCTGTGCTGCTGTAAATCTCCAGGCAAACAGAACACATGCTGTGACCACAGACAGCTTTCCTCTTACATCACATGCACTGGAGAATGGCATGGCACAGCCCAGTGGAATTACACAATACTCCCATAGGTCAAATCCTAACCTTGACCTTTCTGGCAGGCATCACCAACAACAAAAAAAGAAAGACTTGCCTTTGACCTTTTCATGTGGCACATCTTTGAAAAAATATCAACTTGTATGAAAAGTTACTTCCCCCAGTGTCCCTGTAAAAGAAAGAAATGTCAAGTTCATTAGTGCAAAGAAAGGTAGGTACAGGATATCTTCTCAGTAGGGCATTTGACATTTTCGGAAGTGCTGTGCAGATTTTCCATTCACAATTAAAGTCTGGCACATGAATTATTGATAAATATCATGAGCAACACACTGTTTGACACAGTTGGGTAATCGATGGAACAGGAAAGGTCACAAACAAAAGGTAATGCTACTTATTGTAATCTAAATGTAGCTTTTGCATAAGAAAATAAAGGGGATGAAAACTTTGTGTGCCTTGTTTTGGTGGGCATGAGTTGATTCCATGTCTTTTTACAGAACCGTGTCAAGGTAGGTGTACGACAGGGCTTAGTGGAGCCTGGATTCTCCCACCAGGGTCTTTAAAACAGAAACATGAGATAATCCCATATACACATTTACACACAGCCAGAAGTCTGCATGACAGCCCCCCTCAAAAAATAGAGCACCTGTCAGCCTCAACTGAGGACACAGTGACACACTTTTCTTCCAGGTGCATTCTAGGCCCTCATTCTGGATGATCCTCACCAACATGCCCAAGAGCAACAGACTGTCACCTCTGTGAACCTTTACAATGCTGAGACAACTGGAAAGAAATAGTTTGAGTTGGAAAAAAAGCACAGATAGTCACAAAATATGAATGTCTCAGAAACTAGGACACCCACTTGAATTCACAGCATCAAAGTCCTAACTACAAGGGATCAAGGAAACTGGGCCAAGTCATTAAAGCATTTTCAATCACAACAGTACCGATAAATTCAATTCATGTAGATTTAAGCATACAGTAGTGTTATTCTACATACATGGCAACGTATTTAGTACAGATTATAGGATTACTGGATTAATAATTCATTGTTCTTTTGGTGTGGTTTGTTGTGTTGCTAATTCCACTGGGATTAAACAGACACTGTTGTCCACCACAGCCAATGAACTGACACTACAGTTATCAGATGGGCTTGACATAGTTCGATCGTATTTCAAAGATTAGCTGTTGATGCGACTTTAATTGACCCGATTTGTCATGACCTCCTGGACAAAATCGGTCAACAGCAAGCCACCTGAAAGTATCCAGAACACTTCCCACTCTGCAATTGGTTGGATAGTCAAAGATTACCTGCAAAAACAAATTAATCAACAGTTATTGAACAAGGACAACTAGTGGCACAGACAAAACCAGCTGGTCAGAATTTGTACTCTACACAGTAGTACCCCAGATCACAGGCAAATCATTTCAAATCATTTTAATACTACAGATGAAGAAGCTGATTCCCTATCCGCGACTTTTACACAGCTCACTAATTTGTTCGGTGTCTGGGTGACAGTAGAGGATGTCAACAAAACAAAACTAGGCTAAATAGATGGCAAGAGCAAGGCATGAGTCTTCAGTTCCATTGGCAGAGCAGGTCAAATGGCAATGGCTTTAGAGGGAGGAGTTAAAGGCCTTTCAAGAAATCTGATGATCACTGTAAGGAAGAGATCACAGTTATATGTAGGGATCAGTGTTACATTAATACTTGTGACAGTAAATTAAAAAACAAAACGTGCAGCCTTTTGCTCCCTCTTGTGGTCTGGAGCAGTACAACATCTACAAACAAAACTAAATCTTGTAGACAAGAGAAAAAAAAACACTTATGACATGATCCATGACACTGACCCTTGCTCCATATTTTATTGAAGAAAAACGTAACGGGCCACAAATGTTCTTTCATAGAAAATAAACCAATAGCAATACTACAAATTATTCAACTGTAACATCATTCACAGGGTTACAGTTATGTACATTTATACAAAATCCAGAACCTCCTGCTTCTCTCACAGTGTCATGGCGGACAGTACGGTGTACATGACGGTTAATACCGATGAAAGTGTGTGCATACCTCTGTATGCGTGTAGATGGCCTAACCCACAGTCAAATATTCACAAAGAAATGGAGATTTTATTAAACAGAAGGTGAAAAGAAAAAGATATTTTGACAGTAAAATTAAGAATGGGGAAAAAACATTTACATGATGGTATTTTCTAATATATTAACATATGTACATTGTTTTCATGTTTTCCATTACCATTCTGTCCTCCATGTATGATTATAGTAATGACATATTCTTTAAAAAAAAAACTAAATAAAAATGAGCCTGAATGTAATGGTTTTTAGATTCCCTTTATGAAGTTGATACCTTAATAAATAAAATTTTTAACCAAAAGGGAATAAGAAATGGTTTGGAGCAAGAAATGAACATTGCTATTTCAGTTTTACATTTTGGCCAACACTGAAAAATGTGAAATGAAATACAGATTTACTAAAATAACATGGCACATAAACCTTAACAGTAATGGGTTTGTCAGGCAAAGCTTTACAAAGGACTGACTTTAAAAGTCAGTGTGTCCAGGAAGGAAAAGAAGCAAAGGTGAATAAAATGGGTGCTAGTGCTGAGAGAGATTGAAAACAAATAACATAAGATACAGACTTTTTAAGAAAGTGAACAAGAGTCTCTATACATGTGTAAAGTGATAAGACATGGAAGACCAGTCAACAAATTGATAGGAAGCACATTCATTTTAAGAGAGATGGTGTCACAGTGCCAAAGTGTTCAACTCAACAACTATTTTGGGTTACAAATGTGCTGTGCTCCAGGAAGAGCGAAATATTAGAACTGTAACTGTTTATTAACCAACACTATACATACCAAAAAACAACAAACAAGCAAGTGTGTATTTTGCAAAACTACTTTACAATAATGTTGAATATGTGTATGTTTAATGTAAAACAAAGAATAGTTTAAGTCTTTTTTTTTTCTTTTTTAGTCCAAGCTCATACTGTCAAAATGACCTGTGCCATGCCACTAAAATTCAGATCAACTCCACAAAACTATATAAGGGAGCATCATGATATTAAAATGCATTATTATGGAACATATCTTTCAATAAAAGCAGACTTCAAGTGTTTTCTGAAGCCACTTTAAAGTTTTCCTCTCATTCCTCAGTGTCATAAGCTGCTTGTTGTGTGTGTAGCACTTCCTCTGTGGCAATAATGTGAAACTATTTTTTGTGGATATTACAACTTCTATAAAAAGGTACAAGATAAGTCTAGAAAATGAAGTGGGAGAGGCCAAAACGCAATTTTAACAGGGAGACAGGGATTTTTAAAAGATGGTTCTTAAAGTCTGCATGAACCGGAAATTGCTGAGACTTATATTTGATGTATTTTCAACAGAAATGGAATATTGAGGAAGGGGCTTTCACTTACAACTAACTAACGGGGGCATGGTTAAAAAATGTTCATCTAAAGAACAATGTAAATAACATTGTAAATTCTGATTTCAAATGGACTTTAACTTTTTTGATTTTGAGTTACCACAATTCTCAAAATATTATAAGGCCAACTAGCTTTGGTAAAATTTAATTATGGGTAGTTTTTATAGATAGGTTGTGAAAAAACTGTAGCTTTTAAAAACAATGATGCATTTTTAGCCTTAATGTCTGTTGGTTAATACTTCAGATTGCATTTCACTTTAATGAAGAAGGTACAAACAATGACCATTGTGTTACAGAATGTGTGGGACAGAGATTTTGGTTGAGACATAAATGCAACATTTTAAAGAGGTGCAAAGCAAATAAACACCAGAATTGAAACACTGAAGCATCTTATTTTTAACTTGTGCATTACAGGGACAAGCATTTTCAGATGTTAGTGTTGATGAGCAACCTTTGGAAAATGCTTATAAACATTAGTGTTGACGGAGAGTGCTTTTAAACAAAAACATTGTCAAATACATCTGGAAGAATGTAGAAGCATCCTAAAAAGTAAATACAATAAAATAATTTCAAGATTCCAGAAAGTTTTAGGTATTAATGATCTTAAGTGCTCAATTCAGTTAATTTGCATGACACCTCCATCCAAGATCTGCTAAATGAGAATTAAGTATAAGGGGGGAAATGTTTATTCAATTTGCACCTGATAAAATGTTTTAGAGTTTAGAATTATTACGGAAAAAAGTATATTCCCTATTTTAAAAAAGCCCATTGAGTTTTATATGAGTTTTGACATGTTTTACAGTACTATTATCTTTTCAGGTATAAAAATGACACTTTTATATACATGTATCCAAATATGTCTTCAAGCGAATTAAAAATATCTTGAATTGTCAATGTTTTTGTTCACTTTAAAGCTATTTTCATGGGAAAGTGTTAAAATCTAGCCATGTTCATGCTAATTTGATGTTAGATAGTGGTTTTTCAATCATCCAACAGGTCTTACAACTAAAAGAAAATGAGATTAGCACCTATATTGTACCTTACTTGAGAAGTTCCAATACATATGTATATGCATATATATTTATATATGTATATGCATACACATAAATCCAAGAAACTGCCATTAAAATATCAAAATGGGGAAAAATAACATCAGATTTAAAAATAACCACTAGGGAACATTATAAATAAAGTAAACATCTTGCCTGCATATATATTGAATTCTACCATCATGCTATGTGAGGAAATCAGACCATGTGCCTCTGATATGTGACAAGAACATCTGTAATACAACACTGGTGCATGATGAATGTTAAAGGAAAGTAATGGTATTAAAAATATAAAACAAATAAATAAAAACCATGAAGAAAATAAAAAATATTTATCACATTTCTTTGTACAAAAGAAAACAAAAAAATAATATCATACTGAACCAGTACTGGTTGCTTTGTCTACTATTCACATAGTTGAATTTCTATAATAGTCCTCATGTTGTCAAGTGCTGCCAGTTCAACATCCATCACATGGATCATTCCTCATCAAACATGAGTATCACGCATGTATAACTGTTTCTCCTTTTTTTCTTGCTATTAGTCCATAGTCCATTTCAGATGCACACAGAGACATTTAAAAAAAAAATCTTAATACTGTACATCCTGTCAGTACATTTCTGTTTGAGGACCAAACCATTTCAAAATGTAAAGGGGCATATATGATCAAAATTTGATTTGATTTTGATCAAGCGAGATTGTAGATTTGCTCTCAAAACTACTGTTTGATAATGGCTACATTTACATGCATAAACAACATTTATATTCCTTTTATTCATCATAAGGAAATGCTCAGGTTTTCCCCAGTATGACAGTACCATGATAAAAGTGACTACATTTTAACAGAGAACTTTGACACATTCTTCAAGCGTCTGTATTTTTATACTACAGTGAGTGTACTTTTTAATGAACTTCCAATAGAAATACTACAATAAATATTTACATTACATTTTAGCCCAATTATTTTTAACAGGTGATTTGTAGCTGATCAAAAGCACATTTCATAATGTTATAATACAGACAGCTGCTTACAGTGTACGTAAATGTACATTTAACAAGCCTCTTTTGTTTTTGCAAATGGTTTATTCGGCAAATATACCACCTTAAAATAGAATTTATTTTAAAATCCATTAAATAACAAATAGCTATACTAATATTTGAAAGAATATAATGGGCTTTAATGTGGCTGAACCCCAAAGATTCTTTTTCACACAATCAAAAGCATGGCCATTTCAAAGTATACACCATTTAAAAAAGGGTGTACTACACATACACACTAGAGAGATTCATCCGTGTCTGCACCTTTTCCCTCCAAAAAATTATAAGCAATAAGAATGTTTTTTATTTAATACTCTTGCCCAAGCACTCATCATACTTTGGAGCATGGAAAGTGTTCAGGGCCAAAAGGTCTTTAAACAAACATGTGAAATTTGATTGTCAACTCACAAAGTCTGACCAAAGTCTTGGCAGCAACTTTAAACATTTTTCCTTGCCTACTTGTAGACATGAGCAGTTTGACCATGTTGAGGCACCCATTTTTATGGAAGGTGTTTGATTGTACATACCAATATACTAGAGATGTAATGATTAACAGTGAGCTGGTTCGAATATGTGATCATTCAAATCTGGGATGTTACACGAATTGCGATACATGAACATGTTTTGAACAGCAGGGACCATTGTTTACTGCAAACTCACTTAACATGCACAATAGGGGCAAACAAGTAGCTTAAGAAGCGAATAGTTTAAATTGACGACGCGTTCATGTCAGATTGGCAGCTACAATGGGATCTCAATAGAAACGCAACACAATCTGGTCATATTTCTATTTCTTTCAAACTATGAATATTTGTATCACACATATCAACAGAACAAAACAGAGATATGATCACAAACTGTGAATTGTGGGCACTTGCGATCCATTTTCTGCATCTGCAGCCTTTTTTCAGTCATTTATAAGAATCATGTCCCTGTCAGAGCTCCAATTCGGCAATGTTTACACCTATCTTGTGGATTTTCCTCACCGATTTAGTCGTTAGTGATGGTGTTGTAGCACATACGTGTCTGCTTTTATTTCAATATTAGATTTTATATTAATATTTGTTGGTTGGGAAAATCTATTCGTTCACTTCTGCTACTTGACTTGTATTTCAGTTTATACTTTAATTGCACTTAACCTGCAACTTAGAATAGAAACTGTATAAAAAGCATAGAAACGTACTGACAGTTATAGGTACCCTAGATTGTTATGGGTCAATGATGCTACCATTCTGCAAAAAATTTATAAATTTCTCTTTCTGGCACAGTCCAGGCATGTGTCCTCATCGTTTGTAATGATATATCTTATTGCACAACAACTATCTGGCTTTTTCAGCAGTAAGCGGAAGACAGTAATGCTTTGCCTGTCACATGAGAGTGTGGAAGAGAGTGCTGGATTTTCACTCCCCAGACCTACAATACAATCCCTGCCGGTGCCGAAATTAAACATGTGACCTTTGGATCACAAGTCCAACTCTCTAACCATTAGGCCACGGCTGATCAAATTTAATTGACAGTTTATGAAGAGCTTGTTCTCTCATGGCCATAATAGCTGAGGCATTGCTATTATGGCTGCTGCACATATGCAAATATAGTTTATTTTTACTAGCAATTGTACTTGTTGATTAATTAAAACAATCAAATTATATGTGTTGAAATTTAAATCTCATGTGTTTTGTTTAAAGATTTTGGACCCAATGGCCTTCCATACATACTTTACAATAATCATAAAAACAGTATACTTTGGGCTTAATACTGCAAAGAAACACATAAAACTGGATCATAAATGTGCATGTAAATGCAGCCAGAATGATGTGTATGAACAGTTTTGGCCTTTGGAAAGACTTCAGCTTGCCTTCAGTGTGCTGGTGCTGTATTAAGACCATGATGATCTTATGGGGATTTGTTCTTCATCATCCCCATAGAAAGAGACTGCTGCTGGGCTTGCTGAGGGGGCGTCTTTCTCTGAGGAGGTCCGCAGGGGTCTGGGGTGCACAAACTGGTCCCCATTCTCCCCTTCTGAAAAAAAAATCAAACCTCCACTGACTGGATCTGGTTCATCTGGGCTCTCATCATCTGAACGCTATTGAGGATCTTCTTCTGGTGTCCTGCTAGTGTGACCCCCACCCTTAGGATATCACTACGAGGACAGAAAGCATAATGTCAAAGAATTATCTAAACAGAAAAGGCTATCAGTCAAATTTACAGAAACAGGATCTGGTTGTATAATTCTCTAATTATTGCTTTTAATATAGTGGTCTGCATGATAGACAGGGAAAACATACTCCATAGTCATCTGGGACACGGCTTCAAAGGTACTAAGGTCTTCATTGGCAAAGTTCTCCTTGTACTGGCTCATTTTGATGGCATCCAGCCATTCGTCCACTGTGCTGAAGCTGGAGAAGTCTGGTGTGCTGCGGTCCAGCAGAGGTAGATGTACACTGTAAAACACAGAGAATCAACATCACTAGAATGAAACTAACATGACATGTATAAAAAAAACTAATTTCAGCAGGCGAAAAAAATAAAATCTCTAATATTATTGATAAAAGTCTCATAATCCACAAAAAACTATAAAATATTTTATATTTTTTTATATAATAATAGTATAAGATATTATTACATTGTTGTATAAATATATTTTAAAATGTAATTTATTCATATAATGGCAACAATGGATTTTCTACATCATTACTCTAGTCTTCAGTACCACATACTTTTGAAATCATAATAGGCTGATATGCTTAAAAAGGATTTCATAACATTATCAATATTATTTTATATTTTTATTGAAACCATGGTGGCTTTTTTTCTGTATTTCCCTGATGAATAAAAAGCTCAAACTAACGACATTAATAAGAAATAGAAAAGGTTTCAACATTAGAAATGTATTTCTTACTTTTGATTTAATGCAAAAATATATACAAATTGTTAATGATACATATTAAGATGCATATTAAAAATCAAGCTTCCTTGAAGATATGGGTGTCTTATGGACAAATAATAAAAAGTATTTTTGAACCTACAGTATATACAGTATCAGTTTGCAATAAGTTCCCAGTGATGGGTTGCAGCTGGAAGGGCATCCACTGCATAAAACATATGCTGGATAAGTTGGCGGTTCATTCCGCTGTGGTGACCCCTGATTAATAAAGGGACTAAGCCGAAAAGAAAAAGAATGAATTAAAGAGTTTGCAATAAGTTCCACACAAATAACAATTTATTTCATTAAATTTTGTTCCTTGTTCTTGTTTCAGAAGCAAATTTTTAGTATTTTGTTTTAATGGTAGTCTATGGACAAATGCTCAACAGGGCGGTTACGTTATACTATATAAATGACAGTTTAACTGTAGCTGTTACACTTCAGATTTAATTGAAATAAATCAGCTGTTTTCTATAACCTACAAACTTTTCTGAACTCTGATAATCCCTTTTAGACTAATGCTAGTGCTAATGATACTGAATTAACTCATTTTTTTTTACTACAGATTAATATATTCATATTTGTACATAATAATATAACTCAGTTCTTGCTTTCCTCTTCTGATCTGTGCTGACTCAAAATAAAATCCCTTACCCTGAAGAGAGAGGGGTGGTGGCCTTCAGGCTGCCAGGATTACGGATCATCTTATCCAGCGTGTTCACATTCTGACTGAATTTCGGACGGTTGTTTCTGTCCTTCTGCCAGCAGTCCAACATTAGCTGGTGCAGTGCGCTTGGACAGTCCATAGGAGGAGGCAACCTATAATCCTGCTCGATCGCATTTATTACCTGGAATGATAAGGACAGAGATGACTGACTAAACATTTTGTTCTTGCATGCCTTTGGTGTTTCATGACATCATTTGTCCACCAGAGGACAGCCTTATCCAGCTTTTCATAAAACTATCATCTATATTCATATAATCATATAAGAATTGACTGCATACATCTTGATTGCTCATGTCCCAGTACGGTCGCTCTCCATAGGACATGACCTCCCACATTACGATCCCATAGCTCCACACATCACTCGAGGACGTGAACTTTCTGTATTGAATGGCCTCAGGAGCCGTCCATCGTATTGGAATTTTCCCTCCCTGTGTGGACAGTTGATTTAGTCATGAACTGAACAGACAATGCATTAGCGTGAAATCTTAAATGTGGCCAAATGAACACACCCTTACCAGGGCACTTGTGTATGTAGGATCAGATGTGTCATCTTCCAGGAAGCGAGAGAGCCCAAAGTCGGATACTTTGCAGACTAGATTGCTGTTAACCAGGATGTTGCGGGCAGCCAGATCACGATGTACGTAGTTCATGTCACAGAGGTATTTCATGCCAGCTGCTATGCCACGCAACATGCCCACCAACTGAATGACAGTGAACTGCCCATCGTTTTGCTAAGAGGACAATAGAGAAACACAAGTACGTGTACGTGAAATAAATTTAAATTATCCAGATTAAAATATGAACATACACTCTTCTCTACATTAATAAAGAAAAGCATTTGTAAAATTATTATTTTAGGCTTTTTAACAAAACCTCTCTGTTCTGTGAGTTTGTGTCATGATCTTTTGGCAAAACATCTGGACTTCAGTCCAGCTGTGCCTCTCGGCAGACACATCTGGGCTCTGCCCAATGGGATCCTGGGTCAGCTAAAAGCGGCACAAGGACAAGTGCTTTTGTGAGCCAAAAAGCTGAACTAATTTGTTTTTTTGATAATGTTCAGGAAAAACCATCACTAGGTGCCACACATCTACATATACATGATCAAAAGCCATGTTTTGCATGGTACAGTAACTCTTTCCCACCATTGTTTTTAACAAAAAGTTGCCAAGCACCACCCGCATTTTTGATATTTCACCTAAAGATATTTTCACCTCAGAATATTTTCTGTCATAAATATATTTATATTATAAACATATATTTTATGACAAAAAAAACTGAGAGAAATGCATTTTCTTTTCAAAGAAGTGCATTGTCAAGATTATA
Organism: Danio jaintianensis; assembly: GCA_903798115.1. NCBI lineage: Eukaryota > Metazoa > Chordata > Actinopteri > Cypriniformes > Danionidae > Danio > Danio jaintianensis. Next base: position 11,050,424 of record CAIGQV010019951.1, read on the forward strand.
CATACACACACAAAGGCCGGGAAAGAGTTAAAGGGATAGTTCACCCCAAATTTTTTATTTAGTCATCATTTACTCACCCTTTACTTGTTCCATATTGAGTTCTTGAGCACAAAAGATGATATATTGAAATGTTGAAAACCTGTAACCAGACTTAGTATTTGTTTTTCTTACAATGGAAGTCAATGGTTACAGGTTTCCATTTTTTTTCCACACACGCACACGCACACACACGCACGCACGCACGCACGCACGCACGCACGCACGCACGCACGCACGCACGCACACACACACACATATATACATACATATTCATCCTTTTGCATTAAACAGAACAGAAAAAAAAATCTCAAACTGGTATGAAACAAGTAGAGTAAATTATTTGTCATTTCTGGGTGAACAAATTCAGATAAGAGGGAAAAATCTCAACAAATCTGCTATTATTGTAGTTTTTCTCTTTTGATAATCATGATTTAATGCTACATGCACATAACAAATGCTATTAATATTCTACATAGAGTGGGTTGCATCACCGTGGCGGCCATACTGACATTACAGGACAAGCTGATTTTTACTGCCACTGGCCTATTCCCCTTGTGTAATAAACTGATGTGATTAGTGATTAGTGTGTTTCTAAAAGCATCAGAAACTAAAAATTGTTTTTGTGTGATACTGCAACCACACCACTGGGTGTCAGTAAGTCTAAAACTATGTGGACTCACAATGTTGCTGTTGTTATTTAGTTGCAGCAGCAGAAAATCATACCCGAAGGAAAGAGTCCAGTGATCCGTTCTCCATGAATTCAGTGATTATCATTACTGGAGTGCTCTTGGTCACCACTCCCTCCAGATGGATGATGTTGGGATGGTCAAACTGTCCCATGATGCTGGCTTCACTCAGGAAGTCCCGCCGCTGCTTCTCGGTGTAGCCTGATTTCAGAGTCTTGATGGCCACCAGAATCTCCCTCTTGCCAGGAAGACTGAGATTACCGCTGCAAACTTCTCCAAACTCACCTGAAAAGTTTACCAAGTAGTTAAGATCGGTTGATCACACCTCAGGATATTAAATATGAAATTCAATTAGATGACAATGATTAAATTATCAGCCTGGTTTATGAAAACGTTTTTGCTCCTTTAACAATAATTAAAGGTGCAAATTCATCAATAGCTTCAGGCTTTCGCTAGATTGCAGCTGCTTTCTAATTAAAGCTTGATTTGCTTACATGCAGTCGACTGAGTAGATGAGATGCTAAGGCGCTGGATAGACTACAAATCAGCACTATTAAAATATTGCTAATTGACGTAAACAGTGACATTCACCTGCACCAATGACTTGCTCAATTTTTACACAGGTCACGTCTATTTCTTTGGCGAACTCACGCACTGCTTCATTGGGATCCTCATATGTGAAAGGATCAATGTAGATCTTCATTCCTGGAGACACTTGGAAAGAGAAACAGGAGCTGCAGTGTATGCAAAGATACATACTGTACGGCCTATACTATAATAATTATAGATCAGTGATTCTTGAGGGATGGAGTGGACAACATTGTGCTAGCATAATGCTACAACATACTAGAAACATGCTCATTAATGCTGCCAATGTGCTACACCTGCTTGCAACCTGCTAATTCATTATTCCACAGAGTGTTGAAACATGCTAGCAGCATGATATACACTTCATAAATCATGCTAGGAACATGGTAATTATGCTAAGAACATGTTAAAATGTGTATGTTGGGCATAGGGCTATGTTAGAAACATGTTAAACATGCTAAAGGAATACTAAAAGTTGTCCTAAAATATGCAAGCAACATAATAATTAATGCTAAAATTGTTAGAAATGTGCTAGCAACTTGTTAAAAAAAAGGTTGCAATTGGGTGAATAATGTAAAAAATATGCTAAAAACATGTTAAACATGCTAGCAAAATATTCAATATTCTACCAACATACTAAAACAATTGCCATGTAGTAAACCATAGGTTGAAACTTGATTCCTGGTGGGCCGCAGCTCTGCACAGTTTTGCTCCAACCCTAATCAAACACAGCTGATCCAAGGTGTTCAAAACTACTAGAGACTATTAAGCAGGTGTAAGTTGGAGGTGGTTGAAGCTAAACTGTGCAAAGCTGTGGCCCTCCAGGAATTGAGTTTGAGACCATTATAGTAAACCATGCTAGAAACATGCTAGAAATGTGTCAATGTTAAATCATGTAACAATGTGCTAAAACATGCAAGCAACATATAAAAATTTTTTATACTACACACTGAAACATATTAGCCATGTGCTAGAACTGCTAGCAACATAATAATGATAGGTAACTGTGTGCTAAAACATGCTAGAACTGTGTTAAAACAAGCTAGAAATACTCTCAATTATTCTTTATTTCTTTTCTTTTTTGAGCTTATTTATTCTCAGTCATGATGACACAACATTGTAAAACAGTTATACAATTATACATTCAATTTTTAAAATAGTTTGTTTAAAAAAAAAACAATCCACAGCTTTTTTCGTCCCAATATTTTTATCTCAATATTTAGTGATGTACGTTAAAATTAATCAAATAGTTAAATTATCTGCAAATAGTATACTATCCCTTAATGACACTGAATTACACTGCAAACAAACTAAATACAGTTTGCTGTTTTCTGACAATGCAAGTACATCTGGGAGAGTACATGAAGCAAATATGAATTACGCTTTCTGCATGCATACGCTAAGTGAACCAGTGTGCATTTTAACAATACAATATGCCCTCAGTTTGGATGCTATAATGGATACTGATAAATTACACTTCAACATGTGGTATTATTTAGTGAAGTTCTTCCAAAAGCTGAAATGTTATGTTTGCTGTATACTAATTTGCCTAGCAGCAGTCATTTCATTAATGTTTTCATTTAAAGACTCAAGTTGTGCTTAAAGAGATCAAGTTAATATTATAAGCACAAATGAAATAGCATGAGTGACTGAATGGTTTACTCACTGTGGCCGCTGGTGTAATGCTGAAGCTTGTCTGTGTATTCAGACTCTGTTCTGTCACTGCCTCTCCTACACACACACACGCACGCATGCACGCACACACACACACACACACACACACACACACACACACACACACGCACACACACACAAAAAGAGTAATTCAGAAGAAAGATAGCTTTGAAGCTCTTTCTTAGTTTATTTATTTATCACATGCTGTTTCTTAGGTTAGAAGAGAAGGGGGAAATAAAACATCTGGTCAGTTTTGTTTAATTGATTCCAGATTTTGATTGCTACATGTAACAGACTCACCGATTACAGACGATAATGAGCACAATCACAGCGATGAGGAAAACAACGCCAGCAGCAGCAGAACCGATAATGAGAGGCAGTTTCTCCTGCAGACTGGAGTTATACTCCTCTTCAGGTGCACACATGACAAACACAACATCAGATCAGTCAGACAAATCCTTTAATCACTAAAGATCATACTGTGTTAATAAAACATACAAATCTGCCTGCAGGCTTTAGCAGATCTGAATGAAAGATCATAAAAATAGTTTTTTCCTGCTTTAGCCAAGGAAATTCCCATTAACATTCAAAATTCACAAAGGGATTCATATAAATGTTGGAAGAAAGACAAGAATGCATACAGTACATAAAACACTATTCAAGTTTTTTTTTTTAAATAGCACTCCCTATCCACACACTATGTTTAATAAAGCTGCATTTTGTGATCATATATATAGTAAAACATTGTTTCTTTGAAATATTATTACTGTTTTCTATTTCAATTTTTACTAATGGGGGTGTTGAATTCTTGATTCTGATTGGCTGATGAACATTCTAAGGTGTGCAGTTATTTTCAGGGAACCACATAGCTAAAGTAGTTCCAGGCTGGATGAAAGCACATTCCAGTTCCATATCAATACACTTAATGATTTCAGTTATATCACAGACTAAACAGTCAGAAATCAAAACTTAACTGATGGCTTTCAAACAACTACATACCAGGGTTTCTGCAGGTTTCATCAAGCCAAATTTAGCACAATTTAAGACCTTTTTAAGACCATTACGAATGACATTTAAGACTTATACAAAATAACATTTTTGTACAAAATCTTATACGAAAGTATAAAAAAATACAAAATTAAATTATTAATAAAATTAAGACCTGTTTAAAATTATTTTAGAACTACAACACACTATTTCAGTAAATTGAAGACTTTTTAAGGCCTAAAATTTTTGTTTGGAAATTTAAGACATTTTAAGACTTTTTAACCTTGACATACATGACTAGTATTTGGATCCTCTCCCTACACTAATTTGCTGCTTAGGAAACATTTCTATTTCTTCTCCTTTATTTGCTCAAAAGAAAGCATTTATTTTAAACTCTTTGTTGCTATTTCTACCACTTTAGCTCCATTTTAATTTGATTTTCTTTCTTCTGTTGAACACAAAAGAAGATATTTTGAAAAATGCTGGTAAAGTAGCTGGCACCTATTGACTTCCACAGTCATTTTTCCTTCTACAATGAAAGTCAATGAGCCCCAGCAACCAGCATTCTTCAAAATATCTTCTTTTGTGCTCAACAGAAGAAAGAAAACCACACGAGGGATAGTAAATGGTGAGGTAATTAGCATTTTTGGGTGAACAATCCTTTTAAAATAGCATAAATTTCAACATAAAAAAAGCTGAATGTAATAATGTACTGTATTAGCAAACATTTCACCGAACTCAACTAATGTGAACTAATAATGAACAGCAGTATGCTTATTATGTTCAAGTTTATTAATCTAGCAAATGTGTTGCTCACAGTTAGTTAACATTAATGCATTAACATATAAACTGAACTGACTCGATTTCTCTCCAACATTTCCGCTGCCACATTTTCGATCGCAGAGTTATTGAAATCTTAATTCTGAGTTGCTGACAAACTCGCTTAAGCTGTTGATTCATCTTCAGCGACTGACTGTCAACACATCTTACATGCATGACATTTTAATAATTATTTGTCAACAGTCAGCTTCTGGTATTTTTCAGACATGCCATCAAATCTTCTAATGCCAGCTAAACACAAATAAATGAGTTTTCCAAGCTGCAAAATGCGCCACGCTTTGAAATGTTTCCAAAGTGAATGTCAGAGTAAAAGCAGCTACACATTTCACACTAGTATTGGGAATAAGCAGCATGCTGTGATGGCCTGGCCACTATCACGTTTCTGGTTTTGACAGAGATCTAAAGATCAGCTAAAATGACTGAGGTTAATGGCATTTCAGAAACAGGCAAGCAGTATTATTTGCTAGACTGCAACCCTTGACTTATTCATCAACTTATACAAATGTAATCAGACTATTATTTAGGAATGCAGAAAGACAAAATCAACATGTCTATTGTGAAAATCCAGTTAAAGTCAAAACCTTCAGTCATTGTCTGTTCTGAATGTGTGTAGATTTAAAGGATTTACTGAGGAACAAGGAAAACTATTTATGCACATTTGCACACACACTATATTGTGTCATATATTGCATAGTTCTGAGCGTGTGCAATGCAGGTGAGTGAGCTTGACAAACTGTAGAATTCACTTTTTCCTCTCTTTATGCACCAGGCACTTTGTTAGAAACACTTCTATATTTTCTTTGTTTGTTTGTAAAGCTAAGCTTTTTAAAAATATTTTATATTTTGTTCTATTTTCTATAGCTATATATTATCCATATCTAAAGTTTTAAATATTTTATATTTGTTCTTAATTTCTACAGCTACAAATTCTATTTCTATATCTAATTTTTACATTCTTTCTATTCTTCTTTAAAAATTATATTCAAAAAAAAAAAAAAAACATTTTACTTCTAATTATATCCCATGATTTATTTATTAATTATATATAGATAAATTATCTATATATTAATATTATTTATTTATTTATATTTATTTATTATTTATATATATTTAAACAAACAAACAAAATTTAAATTTGACCTAAAATAAATGTTCATGATGTTTATATATGTTTTGTTTTATTTAGGGCTACTGTTAACCTATTTTACATGAATTGTAAATCAAATTATAAAATGTGACTTAATATAGAGCAATAAAGCTTATCTGTCTTTATTTCTTTCATTGATGCAATTTTGACACATTTTGTGACATTCAGAAATTATTTAGTGTGACTTTTTTTCTTACACTTACAGTATACAAAACTAATCAGACTATTATTTCGGAAAACAGAATGGCAAAATCAACACATCTAGTGTAAAAATCCAATACCTTCAGTCATTGTCTGGAAGTACATTTTCCCACTGAAACGTCCAAAGCCTGCGACTGTTCGGGCCCGAACCTGAAACACGTAGATGGTGCCCGACTTCAGGCCCCGGATCACTGCTGTGTTAGTCTGACTGCGCAGCAGAGACGAGTTTGACTCAACTGCATTCTACATATGGAACAAATATCAGAGAACATCATGCAATATAATGATGTATAATGAATAATAAATTATTACAAATGTAAAAAGAAACGTCAATAATTCAGTTGAATTATATAGTGCCATTATACTGCTAATAATAAAAATTCTTGAATATTTGAATCACAGCAAATGGTTTTGTGTACAGTGTATGCATGCTGATAATTTTGACATGAACGTGCTTTGAATTGCTTTTGCATCATAAGGTTGTCCACAATGTCTATATTCGAAACCAGGACATTATAATGGAGATGATAAAATGGAGATGAAACAAGAAGAACTACTGCATAAACAACAAACAACAGACAGGCGACTGTGTTTGGGCATAGTATCAAATAAAGTAGCCTATAAGATGTTAAAAAAAAGTATAATTTGGGGATCAATTTCATAGAGTATAATTACCATATTTTCATTACTTTTTTTTTAAATCTGAAACATGCTGCAAAATACAGTCCAGAGGGACTTACTGTATATGACACATAACAACTCGTAAACTATGCACACATTTGGATTTGTGATAAGAAAAAACATGAGTATTTTAATAACGTATTTACATTTTGGAATCAGCACTGGTTTCAGTTTCACTTTTGCTAAATTAATTTTATCTACAAACACTGTTAATTGTGTCAATGAAATAAGGACAAAAAAAGTCTGTTGCATATCAAACAGGATTTCTGACCCAGTAATGTGACCGAAAACTGAATGCACGCACTCTGATCTGCTTATCTATTGAATGAACAGCGCAATGCAGTGGGGTTTGGTGGTTTATAACAAACATTAATGTTGGTTAATTTTTTTATTTTTCACTTCGTCTCCATCTTGACTCTGTCTTCATTTCATCTTAATCTTTAAAAAAAGGTCGGTAATAAACTTTTCACCCTTGTTTAAATTGACGAAATTAACACTGTCTATATGTATAAATGTTACCTATATATGTAAATTCAGTTGATTGTAAACACCACATTCTGTTTTTGTTTTTTAATTTTCATTTCTTTCATGTTCTGAATGTGTGTAAATTTAAAAGATTTAGTGAGGAACAAGGGAAACTAAAATACATTTTTATGATGTTTATAAACATTTTGTCTTATTTAGGAATACTGTTAACCTATTATTTCTGAATCAAATTATAAAATGTGTCTTATTAAAAACTAATGAAGCTTATCTGTCTTTAATTCTTTCACTAAGGCAATTTTGACATTAAAGTGTGACTTAAGTTCATGAAAAATAATAATAATTTAAATGAGAAAATTGAAAGTTTGTTGGGACTACATAGTACATGTTTTACAGAAATCCAGAACATCACAAATTGGAAATTGATTTGAGTGTTATTCTTTTAATCTATCATTCTTTCGTGTAGTGCATTTAATTTATTTCATTATTTCTTTGAAGTGACTTCATCAGGGGATCACAAGCCCTGCATGTGGTCTGATACACTGCTTGTAGCCCGACCTCAAATTGCACTCAGTTTTCCCATCAAACATCATGAACTAAATTCATTAAAGCTTGTACAAGAACAACAAATTCATACCAACATGCATAATTTGCTGTTAAACAAATTTTTATTTTTTCAGTTCAGTTCAGTTCAAGGTCAATGAATGTTTTCTTTTTTGAGAGAAGAGCTGTATGTTAGCATGTGAGGAAGTATTACCTTCTCGTAGTACTGCAGCTCATAGTCCAAAATTACTCCGTTGGGCTGATCAGGCTGGGACCAGGACAATGTGATACTGTCCACAGCCCGGCTGACCTGATGCATGATTGACACAGCAGATGGAGCTGTAGAGAGGAAGATGAAACAAAGGAAACACATGAAAAATGAGTAAGAAAAGAGGAGTTATTTTTAATAATTAATTTTTTTTTTCAAAATAAAGATTACAGTAGACTGGTTTTCAATGTTGACACAGGATCTTAGTCTTGATCTAAAAACCAACAGTGTAAAATAAAGGCACTTTATAATGACTTTTATCATAAATACAGTGTTCAGTCAGTGTCCCCTTAAAATAAAGTCCTTTAAACAGACATTAACTATTTGTTTTCCAGATTTAATTTAGGCTTTTATTGACATATACTGTAAACATTGTTTAGCAAGCATACCTTCATTGGTTCTTGCACATCAAGCGAGCATGCTTGTATGCCTCAATGGTGTAAAAATCATTCACTGTTTATATGTGTAAATATAAAAATAAGTTTGTTCATCACAAAGTGATGGCGTCTCTTCAGAAGTCTTGGATTAAACTGCTTGATTCATATGTATTCATTACTTTGTTTAATAGACTTTCAATGGAGAGAGAGAAATTTCTCAGATCTGATTATACATATTTTATCTGTGTTCCAAATATGAACAGATTTTTAGACTTGAACTGGTTTTAGAATAAAAATCTTTTACTCACTCTCATGTTATTTTGGGGTAAACTGAACATTAAAGTTAGAAATTACTTAGTTCATTAAATCGAATCATGAAAATCAAGATGGTTCAGATATATTTTATTTATTATTTATAGACTTTTATTTATTAAGAATGCAATAAATGAATAAAGTGACAGTAAACAATGTAGTATTTCAAAAAAAATCTGATATTTTCAATTTTCTATTAAGTAAAGCATCCCGGAAATAAACTGTATCAGTTTCCACAAATGTTTGAAGAAGTAGTGTTTTCAACACTGATAGCAATGAATGTTTCTCGAGCGCCAGATCATCATCTTAGAATTATTTCTGAATGATCATGTGACACTGAAGACGGCTTGAGTAATGATGCTGAAAATTCAGTTTTGCCATCTGAGAAATAAAATACATTTTCAAATGTTTAAAAACAGAAAACTGGTATTTTACATTTGAATAACATTTCACTATAAACATTTCCTCATGTATTGACTCTTAAAAAAAGTTAAATAAAAGTAAATAAAAGTTAAAATCTGCTCTATTGAGGGAATTTAAAATACATTTTCAGATATAAACCAGAAATATTTTATTTCAATTGTAACAACAATTTCACAATTTTACTGCAACCTACATATCTAATAAACATGTATTTAACAAAATAAAAGTCTCACTTGTAAGACTTCAAAAACAAAACCTTACCAACCCCAAACTTCTGAACTGTAAATTTCTCCTCAACAGAACCCCTGGAGTACCTTCAAAACTCTGGCTTTTTGATAATGAATGACGAGAGTTCACTATATTTGACATCTGGAACGGCATACAAATTTCTCCCAAAGCACAACAGGCCTTTCCGACCAGCCATAAAGTCTATAGTTCTATAGCGAGTGCTCAAATGCTAACTGGCCACTCCATCCGTAGCACTCTCAGTTCACTGGCACCCGTGCAAACGCTGGATATAGAGGAGCCATTATATCAACAGCAGCTTCAGGCCGACTACTAACTGGAAAAAAAGACTCTGGAAGCCCATGTAACACTTCATTATCATTTACAAGCTGAAAGAAGTAAAAAGACAAGTGCGAAAGCTGGCAAACGCCAAGGCTGCTGGTAAAATTGCACTTGTGGTTTAAAGATCAAACAAATCACGGTGCCTTAAAGCCAATTGGTGGGTTTAGATGTAGCAGCAGAGGCGGCAGAGCACAGGAAGTTTTGCTGCTGGCACGCTTGCTTGGGTTTGCATAAAGGAAAGGGATTTTGTTTAAACGCCAAACATGATTCCCTGGACAAGCACGATAAAATATAATAGGTAAGACAATATCTTGGCATTTTAAAACCATTTTAATCATGCTTTGAAACTGATACTCGTTCGCATGTGCCATCTCTCTGTGTAATGGCCCAAAGAAAGATGTTTTATGCGTTATATTATTTATAGCTGGCATAAAGTTGATGGTTGATTGCTTTGAGAGTTTGAGACCTCATGTTGTTATACACAAAGATTTTGAACATGAAATGCTGAGTAAAATATATGCGTCATGCTATTTAGTTTCTCTGTAAACTTCGATCCGGAGTTTTGATGAAGTGTTTTTTTCCGTTTGCTGGTTTGGACGGACAGAGCAGGGCTGCTTGTGTTGATTTACAGCATTGAATGTTGGGACTGTGTGTGAGGATGATGGGATTGTTGAGATGTTGAGCGTGTCATTGTGTATGTTGGAGAGATTCGTCCAAACAACACCAGGGAAGACAGATGAGATTAGACTAACACTCCAAATAAGAAGACGAAGCATTCAAAGCAAGCACAAAATCAAGTTCCTTGTACACAAGTGACTTTTTAAACCACATAATTTGCATTACAGGACTACAGTCTGGGGTATTATTAAAAATAGATCAGATTGTCAATATGAATTTATCCTCAGGTCTTTAGAAACCAGTTTGAATGTAGTTCTTATTTAAAAATAAAGACGTTTAACAGAATGTTAAAGCTGCTCCTTTACATACAATAAAAATGGGTGGTGACAAGTGAGAAATTCATTGAATTTCAATTTCACATCTATTATATGGCTTTATGTTGACTTCAAAAGTAGTGATTTTTAGTGCCTCTAGTCGTTCTTTTTTTTTTCCAAGAAGAGATTTCATCATTTTCGTGCCACAGAGTTTTTGAGTGAAAAGTGGTACATTTCTAAAAAGACAATACAAGACTTTTTTTTTTTTTTTACTCTCATAATGCATTTGGCTCTGTTTTGACCCTGAACACATACATTAAAACTGCAATTGTTTTATGATAATACACATAATTGGTTATTATTATTATTGGTTATTATTATTATTATTATTATTATTATATAAAAGTTACACATTTTAGCTTTGGGTCATTTTGAATACGTATGAACACCACAACATGTCAAAATACATTTTGTTTGTTTATAAACTATAACGTTACTTTAGTGCATTTAGTTTTTACAACATTTTTAGCCTTTTTCCATATCTCTCACATATTTGGAACAGAATTTTGTTGATAAACATATATGTACATCGAATGACAAACCATTGCAGAATTACATATTAATAATTTCTTTTTTTTTTGTTTTTTTTGAAAACCTTTAAGAGCAATATTCAAGTTGTTTTGTAAGAAATAAATATGTGGATTTTTTAAATGTAGGCTGTTTTGAGCAATCTGGAATAACTCTAAAAGCATACAAATGGTATATGTATATATCAGCATTACTTCATTAGTTTCACATTAGTGTTCTTCATTAGTTGCTTCAAACATCATCATATGCTGACTTAATGCTAAAAAACAAGTCTTTTTAGCAATGTCCAAAAGGACAGCATTTATTTATTAGAAATAAAAAGAAATGATTAATTGAATGTGTTCTGCTCATTCAAAACATCTGACAGATTCCAAACTTTTGATCAGTGTACACAAAACCAATTACTCTACAATTGCAACACTATAAGCCTCTGAGTCTTGTTTACTGTAGGCATCCATGGTTTCTCGAACACACTATTGTTTTATAGAAAATTCCATTAAAGTTTGAAGCGAATCTACCAAAGGTATGCTGCTATAAAACAGAGCAAGTCATTATATATGAAAATAAGTTCTCTTGGTCTGATGAGGTGATCAGTTTTCCAAAGAGTCTGCAGTAAGTGGTACTTCATCATCCGCTGCTCTCTTTGACTGCAATTTATGAGAAATACAAGTAGTACTCTCTCAGTGAAAAACATAAATTCATATGTCCTTGCGGTATTCTGGAGGAGAATAAGAGGAACCGATTACCAGCATTTCCATCTGAAATGGATCCCAGAATCATTCTTTTACCCCCTCAAGAATTTCCACTGTGGCAAATGACAAAGAAATTTCCTAGCTTAAAACAATGCATTAAAGAGTTCACTAGGAATATCTATGAGACTAATGCCTCCAGAATGAAGGTCTATACGATGTAAAAGAAAAAGAAAAAAAAAGAACCACATGCTCTTGAAATAACATGCTCCTTCTCTAAGGTGAAATATCCCAGTTTAATTTCTAATTCCAATTTTATTTATTTACATATTAACCATGATGCACACATTACATGGCATTTAACAGATAATCTAGAAAATCTGCTAGTTTACATTTTCATGCTACTAGTAAGTATTAGTCTATTAAATAGATCACTTTTTCAACTGAAATTTCTCTTTCATACTGTACTTGTAAAAAACATTTAATAGTATCTAATAGATTTGTACTATAATAATAATTATAATAATAATAATAATAATAATAATAATTCCTTACATTTCGCTTTTCTGGACACTCAAAGCGCTTTCAATATTTTTTGGGGGGTGGGGTGGGGTGGGGGGGGGGATCTCCTCATCCTCCACCAGTGTGCAGCATCCACCTGGATGACGCGACGGCAGCCATATTGTGCCAGACTGCACACCACACACCAGCTGATTGGTGGAGAGGAGACAGTGATGAATCCAATTATGATATGGGGATGGTTAGGAGGCCATGATGGAGAGGTCAAGGTCAATGGGCAAATTTTTTAACGACCACAGAGAGTCAGGACCTCGGTTTAACATCAGTGTACTACTACACTGAAGACTGGAGTAATGATTCTGAAAATTAGGGTTTTATTCAATAAATAAAATCTGAATTTTCAGATTTTCAGTCTTCAGTGTCAAATGATTCTTCAGAAATCATTCCAATGTGATTGTCTGCAGCTCAAGAAAAATGCATTGTTATTATTATTATAAGAGTTGAAAACTGCAGAGCTGCATCATATTTTTGTGTGATACAGTACCATTCAAAAGCAAAATTAAAAATGTACTTTTATTCATTAAGGACACTTTAAATTTTACAACAATGTAAATGGTATTTATAATGTCAAACAAAAACTTTATTTCAAATAAATACTGCTATTTTGAATCCTAAAAAACTACATTTAATAAGGAAATAGTTATTTTCAATTGTAATAATATCTTACAATTACATACAGAATAGACTTTTTTTTTAAATTTTTAATCTGACTGATCCCAAACATTTGACTGATAGTGTAAGTATACTGTAATGAATAAATATTAGTATTTATTCATAATAATACATATTGGTGTCTAATGAATAAATACTAGCTCTAATAAATAAGTACTACCTTCTAATACTGTTAACTAGCACAAGGATCTAATAAATAATTTTTAGCCAATGTATACACTGCAAAAAATGTTCTTACTTACATTTTTTGTCTCGTTTCTAGTGCAAATATTCAGAAACTCTTAAATCAAGAAGCATTTTCTAGACAAGGAAAAAGAAATATTAAAGTGAGAAAATTAAGTGAGTTTTTCCTTAAAACAAGCTAAATCTGCCAATGGGGTAAGCTAAATCATTTTTTTTCAAAACGAAAAACAAGAGTACTTAGCTTACCCCATTGGCAGATTATTTCGCTTGTTTTTAGGAAAAAACTCACTTAATTTTCTGCATATTATTTCTGAAAACAACAAAATATTTTTCTAGAAAATGCTTCTTGATTTAAGAATTTTTACGATATTTGGACTAGAAACAAGACAAAAACTCTAAGTAAAAAAAAACATTTTTTGCAGTGTAAGTATTAGTACTTTAATGGAAAGATACTAGCATCTAAAACATAGCTACTTTATTAAGTAGCATGAAAATAGGTGCCGTTATACAGTTTATAGATTAAATGTTAGAACAGCCTGCCATACTGTACGCATCATGCATTTTATAAAAACTATTAGCCTGTACTGTAAGTTTCTCAGAAGACCATTATTAATAAATCTCTGAGTGTGGGAGGAGGTTTATGGTTCTTGTGTGCTGTTGAGGCTCTGGCCAAGCAGCCGGTCCAGCCATTGTCCCATGTTTTTGGGGGGACACGGGTGGTGTGAGGTGGATTTTTGTCTTTTAATGGCAGCAGTGAAGCGGTAATGTGGACTGACAGGCACACCGGTGGAGGCCCAGCCTGCAGTGATCGGGCCAGCGAGTTCACTGCTGCACAGCCGGGGGCACGGCTCTCATTAAAATGCTCTATTAAACACTATTATGCTCCTTTTGAACCGGCTCCTTTTGGGACTGACATTTGAAATCCTGGTACAGAGCAATATGACGACTGTTGTGGACTATACCGTTCTCGGATCAAATTGAGGAAATGTGAGAAATCTGATCAGGTGAAGATAAAAAGGTGCAAACACATCAGTTTCATGAAAAAAAGAAAACAGTCAAAGGTATCTGGTCAGGAAAAAAATGGGCAACATGAATAGTGACCCTCAGAAATCCTAGTGTATAGCCTGAGAGAACATTTTAACATACTGGGGGGTTACCTGCTTTTTTCTTCTTCTTTTTTTCTTTTTTTTAATGCTCCAATTATATGCATTTTTAAGTACAGATGTTTTATTATAATTTTGTTTTTAAATACTTTTAATTAATGATGTTTGATAAATATATCCATATATTATATAATAATACTATAATGACAAATTTATTAATGTTATAATAACAAATTAGATTACAATAATATTTTATAGGTAATCTCTTGAACATTTGTACACAATATTTATTTTTTCATGTATATTTAAAAATATATTTCTATTCATTAAAACACAGTGCAAACTATATTTAAAATGTGTTCATATTTATTATTTGTATTAAATATTAATTTTATAAATATTTATAATTAATTTATATACATATTTACATTTACTTTTTAATAGTAAATATTTAAAATATCTATTTAAATATAATATAACATCAATATTTAAATGTTTCAATATTTAAACTAAAGGGTAATAAACTATAGCGGTCCATGGAGTCAAAACCCTAGAATAGTTTTTTAATTGTCAATTTGCAAAACAACTAAAGTCTGACCAATCTCTACTATACAGTCTACAGCTTTAAATTCCAGGAAAGCTGCCTAAAATTACAAAAGCTCTTGCAACACAAGGTCGAATCAAGCCCACAGCAAACCGAAAACATTTTGACCATGAGCACCATCAGCGATGTCTGAAAGTGTAAACCCTGTTTATGCTTGTCTTACCAGCCTGGTTTGTGGTGATGTTGACTGCGGTGAACTGAGGCGAGTAGGGACTCTGGTCGGACACTCCGTTCACAGCCTGGATCTCAAACGTGTATTGCGTGTGGGCCAGCAGGTCACTGATGTGGATCCGAGGTTCTGTTAGGCCCAGCTGACGGGGCACAAACTGCACGTTGTCACCGCAGCGAGTGCAGGCCCCTCGACCCGAACCACAGCTCTTGCAGATGATGTTATAAACCACGTCCTCGCGGTCTCCGCTCTCCTTCGGAGCATCCCACTCCAGACGCAGAGACGTCTCATTCACGCTGGAGATCACTCTCTGAGGAGCAGACGGGACCGCTGCAGAGAGTCAAAACACACCGGCCCATCAGAAAATACATACCTTTAAAGGACCAGTTCATCCAAAAACATACATTTCCTGATGATCTACTCACACCCAGACCATTCAAAATGGAGTACGTCTTTTTTTTGTGAAATGTGAGAAATCGTTGAGAAATTACTTTCTTGGAAATAAAAGAAATAAGAGGAGTCTAATGCAATTAGGCTTGACATTGTTTTTGTTTTTTCAGCAACTGAACTGATAATTTTATAAATAAATTAAAAAGGCCACAAAATGGCATCAAAGAATGACTTAAAAACATAAAATAAAATTACAGGGTCGTTTTATTTTAAAACTTACAATTCATGCTATTAACAAACCATTAGCTAAGCTCAATAAACTACTAATTATTAATTGTTATTTAAAGTAAAGTGTTACCAAATACAGATATGGACCAGTTTTTTGGTACCACTTCCGATTAAGTAACAATTCACACCATTTACTACTGGCTTATTACCTGCCTATTGTTAAGATATTAATTGTTTATTAGCACTTATAATGCATGTTCTCCCCGTGTTCGCGTGGGTTTCCTCCGGGTGCTCCGATTTCCCCCACAAGTCCAAAGACATGCGGTATAGGTGAATTGGGTAAGCTAAAATTGTCCGTAGTGTATGTGTGTGAATGAGTGTGTATGAATGTTTCCCAGTGATGGGTTGCAGCTGGAAGGGCATCCGTTGCGTAAAACATATGCAGGATAAGTTGGCGGTTCATCCCGCTGTGGCGACCCCAGATTAATAAAGGGACTAAGCCGAAAAGAAAATGAATGAATGAATGAATAGCACTTATAAAGCATGATCTTATTTTACATACCTAATCCTACCCAATACCTAAACCCAACTACTACCTTACTAACTATTAATAAGCAGGTAATTTATTTAGCTAGTTTATTGAGCTAAACGTCTTAGTTAATTGTTTGTTAATGGTTTGTTAATAGCATGAATTGTACATTAAAAATAAAGTGTGACCGAATTTTTTTACCCAGCCCTATGTGAAATTTCCTTTTGCTGAATAGAGTCAGCCATATACTGTATACCCTGGATGGCCAGCTGTTGAGTACATAAGCACAATTTCAACTATTTTGAACTATTCTTGAAAAGTGCACAGAATGAGTTTTTTTTATATTTTGTATTTCATGGATTGTGCAATGTACATGTTTGAGAATGTAAAAGGTCTTCAAAGTTTTAAAGATTAAAGTGCAACAACAAGTAAAGTTACTGTCTCCTAATATAAAAAGTCGATATTGAAAGGTGGAAACAAGTTGTCTGTAACTCAGTTTCTCTTCCATAACTGAAAATTGTAAATCTGCATTAACTGCCCGTGAACAGCATCTAGTCTTTGACCCATCCTTATAACACTTTGGCTGGTTCAGGTTGTCAACACAATGTTGAGAAACATTTATTATCAAAATAAAATATTTAATCTAGCAGGACTAATCTCTTTCTTCTACTGTATCTGCGCAGAATTCAGTTACATGCAAACTCATCAAAAGGCAAAATCTAAATGCCACTGATTGGCTATTGTGTTCATAAGCTCGGCAGAAATGTGTGCATTTGGTTCTTATTGTCCTACCATTTCACACTTCTTACAACTTATCACTCAAACATTTCTTAAGATTTTTCACCATCAAACTCTGGCTTGAATTAAATATGGTAAACCTGATGCAATTATTACTAAACTGCAGTGTGTACAATCCTCACAGAGACTGAGAAATTCACATACAGTATGGTACTGGGTGATTTGTTTACGACACACACACTGTAATTTGTAGACTAATCACAACTAACCGGACCATCTGACCAATCAGAGCAGAACAGACTCTCAAAAAAAAGGTAGTTTTGAAAAAATGAGAACAAGAAAGAGTTACAAATATAAGGAAATTAAAGTCTTTTTTGACCCTGAGTGCATGTAAATCTGTTGTAGAAGACGCCCAAAAGAAGAAATGGGCTTTTAAACTAAACCATGGTTGCTGGGTTTACACCATTTTCTACTCAAGTTGAATCTTTTGAACTTGCATGGAAGATGCGATAGAGACGAATTCCACGCGTTCGTGCCAAACACGTCACACATTCCACATAATTTGTGCCAAATTCGCCATTATTCGTGCTTTTGCATTGACTTTGTATGTAATACTTGTGTTTAAACTTAAATTGGCATTCGATGTCAACCCAATATAAGGTTATAAAAAATTTATTTGTCATGAAACTGAATCTGATCATCAAATCGCAGCAGTTCCCCACCTAAATTAGTCCTATGCAATGAAAGGTAATTTTGTGTCCTATCCCATGTCTTTTTCCGTAGAAGTCTGCACATTCAGCACACTAACTGCTCTGTCTCGTGTTTTTAAGATCTGATTTTAACTTATTCATTAGCCTGTTATCACGGTTCCTCAAAAAAAAAAAGACATTGGATCAAAGTAATCCCAGCTTTCGAACAAGCAACATTAAAGTAATAATTTCCTAATGGGTAATGACAAGAGATGAAAAGAGAAGTGGTTTATTGTGATGTAAAACACAAGTGAAAGGGAAGAATGTTCTGGACGGAGATGTTTTGGTACAGAGTACTGACAGTGTGAAGCACTACTCCAACCTCTCCGCAAGAACAGAGCATTATGTTAATCTCACTGGGACAATCAATCGCACTGGTCACTGAGTTCCAGCAATGAATGAATGTTCAGTGAGTTACACACTCATTTTCTTTTGCTGCATTTAACTGGGGCTTTGAAAGGGCCAACCGCATGGAAAAATGAAAAGACAAAAAACTTAATCAAAAGACTGCCTACAGGCTCAATGTGACTTTGCAGGACTGAAATAAGTAATGTTTCTGATTATGTCAAATGACAGGTACTTTGTGAGCAGATTGAAACTACAATAAAGCTTTATATTGAAATAGCAGTCTATCTACAGTATCAACTTAACTTTCTGTGTTAACTAGTTACTGTTAATAAATAGCTTATCTACTGAAAAAGTTTGCCTTACTGTAATAATACTGAAAATAAATGTATAAAATAAATAAATACTGAAATACATTCAACAGTTCTGTTTAAATCAATTCAGAAAAGCCTGATGAGTCAATCATTATTTTCATGCTATGGATGATTATTAATAAATGCACTGTAATATTTTTTGATTCATGTTTTTATTTTCCCTGTTTATTTATGCTTTTGAATTGCATTATGGGACCTTGATCTTTCTTCCAACATCTTTTAACCTTGAAAAGTTCAAAAACTTTAACGTTAACATTTTTAATAGTTTAAAGTGAAATATTGTATGGGTTTGTGTTGTATATTACAGTACAAAATTCTTGTAATAAACTGCCAGTACATTTTCTGTTATTTTACAGACCTATTTCTATATATTATTTCTTATACATGATATTATTTCAAACTACTAAAATGTCAATAAAAGTCAATTTGTTAAACTGTAGTTAAACTGTAAACTGTAGTTAAATTTTCACAATCAAAAGACGACAGAGCAGAGATCAACATCCCATAATGCAATTCACAACCACAAATAAACACTTGTGAATCGCAAAATACGGAAACTGTTAATTAACAGGTATTTTTTTACAGTGTGGCTACATTTTGTAATTATTTTATACATTATTAATAAAAACCAACTACTAAAAATTAACAAAAACAAAGCTGACATCAGTTAAATACGATTTCAAACTGTATGACAACATACAGTACAAAAAAGTAATAATTATTCTGAAATTTGCAATAAACTCAAAATGATTGGTGTTTTTAAAGACTTTAGACAATAAAGGTATATGATAAAGGTAACCTAAAGGTAATGAGCAGCACTGATGAATTTTTAAAAATGTGCAATATTGAGTAACACTGACTGGTCACTTTAAAACATACCTAATATCGGCACCCATATTTATCACCATCTGTACTCTGAAAAATCTTATTTCTGAGGTCTTGGAAGATCAAAGCCTGCCTGATTTTCAAAGAAGAGAGTCAAAACCACAGTAAATGACATAAAATAGCATAAGAGAATGGCATACTGGTGCAGGGAATCTGCAACGGGTCAGAGTCGGTTCTGTAGTAGCCATTGCGACAGACACAACTGGTGGCTCCTTCACTGCTGGTGCGGCTGTTGATGGGACACTGGAGACACTGCTGGTCCCCTTGAGATGCTTTAAAGGACCCAAATGGACAAGCTGCATTAAGAAAAGCAAAAAAAAAAGTATGCAATATTAGCAATGGCAAATTGGAATAATTATGTCATGCGTTTCCAGATTGATTTGATAAGTTCATTTTTGTTCCATGCACAAACATCTAATGCTCTTTATTATCACATTAATGTCTCCCCACAAGCACATTTTCTTATAAAAACAGCCACCTTTACATTTCTGCTTGGAATCAAAGGGAAAACGTAGGACGTAAAAGCCCTCATAATGCCTTCTGATGGGCCTCCAGTGCAGTTTTGAAGGCTGGTCTCGCACTGATAATCTTTTGTTTGGCATACAAAGGAGGCGAATGGCACTCAGATATATCTGTGGAATAAACTAACAAAGACCTAGTTAAATCACAGCACAGTTTTTCCCTGCTGTCTCGTCGTCTTCATGAAAACAAAATGCAAATGCGCTTGTGCTGTTTCACGGCTAATTCTTTTTTTTTTTCTAAATGAAGAATTTAATTACTTTCTGAACGCTTTGTATTAATAAGGATGTTGATTAGGATTCTTAAACTGCTTTATCAAGAATGTGTTGCCAAACAGACGTTTTTGCGATTCATATAGATCCATTTTTTTAAACATTCATATCTGGATAAACACTCACCCACCTTCCCTTGAAATAAAGAACACTCAAAAAAACATTTTGCTGCTTGTTCAAACTACTTATTTAAAATGCTTAATCAACAGTTCTTGAGCGTTTATTGGGACAACTTAATTGTTTTATGTTCAATCCACTTAAATTTGTAAAAACAATTAAGTTAATTTCAATGATTTGTGTTGGGACAAAGTGAAGGAATTGCGTGGAACCCAGCATTTTTTACAGTGAATAACACCAATAGGGTTACAGTCTTAAATGTTTTTTATTGCATCATTGAAACCAAAAGGTTCTTTATGGTTAAACATTCTTCATACTATAAAAAAAAAATTCTCAGAATAAACTTTTTTCCCCAAAAAAACTTTGTGAAAAGCTCTGCCAATGCTAAAACCCCATTTTGGTTCTTTCTGGCAATTTTTTTCTAAATTGTATATTAATATATATTATCTATTACACATAAATATTGTGGTTATTTTGTATCACGTCAACGCCTAGTATATTTCAATCATGCAATTCTATCCATTTTCCGCAATTTCTTGAAAGAAAGTAAATGTACATTTTCATTCAGATTAACAAAATAAAAAATAAAAAAGTTGTAACATATTCGTAAAATATAAAAAAGCCTATTTATTTAACAACATTTAAAATGTAATTACAATTAATTATTCAGGTTTTTGGGGGCTTGAATGATATATAATGTGACAAGTCTGGCAGTTCTTGCAAACTCATGTGTCAAATTTACTACAAATATTAAGAGCTTACAAATTTTAAGTTTCTGCAAAACTGTCATGAAACAATAGAGATTACAAGAATAGCTATTTAAATAAAAATATAAACTTCCTTTCCTTTAGTCTCAACCTATAGTAAAAGTTCAAAACTTTCAAGCTGTAAAATGGACAAAAACTTCACACAATTAAACCATATGAAAACAAAGTATCAGAAGTGACAGCTGCATTAAAAAAAGTATTAAATCCCTTAACTGATCACTCTGTGTGAGTACTGAACTCAACTTAAGTTAATATGACTGGCATATGATACAAATCTTGAATTTACAAACAGAAAACTTTCATTTCGGCAATTTACATGACAGCAGCATTTTGAGGGTCTAGACTTTTTAGCACATAACTTTTGCATTACAGTTTTAAAACCTTACATATTAAATAAACTTTTAAATAAACATATTAAATAAACTTTTTTTTAAACTGATACAAAAACAAACCATTTTACCTCAGCTATTGCATGCATTAGTTTCTCCTTGTCACTCGCAGCAGGCTCATGAAAACTCAGAAAATGACAAGGTGTGGGAGTATTTTGACTCAAACGAAAATGCTGAAGTTTTGTGTATGTGAAACTGGTATATAACTATTAAGCAGTATATATTACCAGTTATTAGGGACAATTTCAGATATCCGTTTTATAGAAAATAATACTTGATGATGTGACAATGCTGTATATTAATATCCCTAAAAATTATACTCTTTAATGTATAGTTGTTGGTACACGCCCAGCTTTTCATAGAATTTTGACATGTTATGTGAATATATCTAAATGTACTTTTTGTACACAACCATGTTCAAAGATGGATGAGGACGCAATTTTTTATATGTATTAAGGTAAGTTTTTACATTATTAATATAATATTATTAATGTTCACTTTTAATTTTGAAATTCTGCTTACTATATTGAGTTTATCACATATATTTTCACTCATTTGCTCTTGAACAAACTGACTGAGCACTTGAGAGTTTTTCTCCTTCACCATGCCTCCACAGTGCAGTAAGCTCACTATTCCAGTTTAATCCATGGCGACTATGACTAGTACACTGAAAAAAAAAATGAAAAAAAAGAAGAAAAGAAACTTCTGACATATGATACAAACTTTGAATTTACAAACAGAAAAAAATCATTTTGGCAATTTACATGACAGCAGCATTTTAAGGGTCTAAAACTAGGGATGTGCAAGACTGTTTTGCACATATAAATAACCACTAGATATTTTAATGGTAAGTGGTTGTTAACAATTTATATGGGCTGAGTTTAAACAAACAAATGATATATCGTAATGTTCAACTTAATTTGTTTGTTTAAATTCCACCCATGTAAATTGTTTGCAACCACTTTTCTTAAAAAAAAAAAAATTAGTAAATCCAATGGAATATTTCTGTACAAAGTGTTATTGTCAGCCACTGGCCTGGCATTCACAACACAGCATTTTTAGTTATTTCCGTGGATATGTGTGAACGGGGATCATTTTGACAACATAAAGCTTTACAAAAACACAAAAGTTATTAATACATCGTTGTCATGTAACTGTACCCAAAATCATGACAGATGTTACATTTTTGGGTGAACAATCCCTGTAATTGTAAATAATTGATCCTAGTGGATAAAACTGTGACATACTTGCATTTTAAGTGAGTAGTCGGGACACATCTCCTGAAACTGGGACTCGCTCAACATCACCATATTCATAATTCAGAATATACTTAAAAATGAAGACTACACCATCCTGTCATGTGACTGCAGAAAATGATATGTTAAAGCCAGTCAGTATTTGACAAATGCAAAAGACTGCAAGACAGACAGCATCCTTTATTTGCTCTCTCACCAAATCCTTCAAACAGCTGCCACGCTTGCCCGAAATAACCTCCAAACAAATACTTGATAATGTCACTCCTGTATAAAAAATACTCCTGTATATATCCTAAAAATATAATACCCATAAATGTAAAGTTGCTGGTAGTGTACACATGCAGTTTTTCATAGAATTTTGCCATCTGTTATGTGTATCAACTTACTCAAAGTGTAAGGAATAGTTTACTTATACAAACAACGTGTGTGTTAACAAACAGTAATACACATGAACACATCACACCTGTCCTCCACTCATTCCACTGGCTCTATGTAAAGGTCAGAATTGATTTTAAACTTCTATTATTTGTTTTTAATGCAGTCAATGGCCTTGCACTTTTTTATGTATGTGATAGTTTACCCATTCACCAACCAGATCCTTGCGCTCTGCTGGCCAACTTTTGCTAGAAGTCCCACGATCGAGGTAGTGATTGCTCTTTTGTAGTGACAGATCCTAAACTTTAAAATACCCTTCCCTTCAATCACTGACCTGCCACTCTTTAATTCCAAACTTAAAGGAACACTCCACTTTTTTTGAAAATCATTGGCTCATTTTAAAACTTCCCCAGAATTAAACAATTGAGTTTTGCAATTTTTGAATCCATTCAGCTGATCTCAGTGTCTAGCAGGAGCACGTTTAGCTTAGCACAGCATAAATCATTAAAGCGGATTAGACCATTAGCATCTTGCTCAAAAATGTCAAAAAAGATACAAAAGATACAAAAAAAAAAAACTTCTGTGTCTACATGGTGTAATAAGACCAACAGAAAAAGAAAAGTTGCTATGTTCTAGGTTGATATGACTAAGAACTACTCTCATTCTAAGATAATGACCAAAGAACTTTGCTGATCTACCATGGCTGCAGCAGATGAAATTATATTACGCATCACTTGAAAATAGTCCCCAACTAGATAACTAACTAACACTGCATTATATCTTTGCATCTGCTGAAGCCATGGAGTCAAGCTTTTAATAAGAAAATTAACCAAAAACTTTAGAATTTTTTTTGAGTCAGTGGTCTAATCCAATTTAATGATTTATGCTAATCTAAGTTAAAAGTGCCCATACCATAACCAGAAATTGTCTGAATGGATTCAAAAACGCTAAAAATGTTTAACTCTAGGGCACTTGTAAAATGAGTCTATTTCCAAAAAATGTGGAGTATTCCTTAAAAGACCCACTTATTTAACATCTCTTTTGATACAACTATGACACGCTCTGTTTTAATTGAATTTTATTGATATTCTTGTATTGTTTATAGAATATTTATTTGTTTTTAAAGTTTTGCTGTGTAATTTACTGTTTTACCAAGGAAGGTACTATATAAATAAAGGTTAATTGATTGATTACAAAAAATCTAAACCCATCCTTTCTGTCATGTGAGTGACTGCAGAGAATGATATGTTAAAGCCAGTCAGTGTTTTGACAAAGCCAAAAGACTGTAAGACAGAGAGCATCCTTTATTTGCCTTCTCACCAAAATCAGTCAACAGCTGCCATGTTTGCCCCTCAGCCAAAATAACAGCCCAATACGACTTTTTGCAGCACACAGAAACAGCCCGCTGAATCTGAGTGGACATAAATCTAAAAACTGAGGCTAAATGTAATATGTGTCACATATCATCTGCAGGTGCAAAGCAATCAACACTTACCAATAGCAAAGTGTGTTCTAGGAAGTACAATGAAACTCATTCTATTAGCCTAATACCCCAAATGGCTTTGACAGTAAAACATTACTCTCGGCTGGCGCTCTCAGCATATGATTGATGACAGAACATTCTCTTTCTGCCAGGAGGAATATAAGGCTTACACGCTCGCACATCACAGTGAGTTAGAGCGCTGGACGCGGTGAATGAGGTGTTGGTTACAGTTGAATGAGGCAGAGTGGGTGTGAGTGACACTGTACAGGAGTGGAATTAAATCTGTGGTACCAAAGGCCTCCACAATAGAGAGCGTGCTGAGAACGACAGCAGAACAATATCCCGGCGACATATTAGATGTGTGCACCATGTACTGTACATGACTGGAGTATTTAAGTAGGTGCTAATGGAATTCTGGGAGAAACTGATTAAAGACTTTTGTGGCACAGCACAATTTTTTTTTTATAATCTTATGGACTGGTTTATCTTCATTTCTGTGAGCAGTTGTACTTTTTTTTATGAGGCACATTTTATAACAGGGAAATCACAGTAAACGCTTTATTGCTTCAGTATAACAGTTTATCCTTTGGTGAAAGACATTTTCTTGCCTCTTAAACACAAACACTAATTTGAAGAGTTTAAAGATTGTCATTTTTTCAATGTGAAAGTCTCCATTTTACATTGCACCTGATGTAATAAATTTGGATGGATGGATGGATGGATGGATGGATGGATGGATGGATGGATGG
>CAIGQV010019951.1:11075933-11086235 GCA_903798115.1 Danio jaintianensis
GGATGGATGGATGGATGGATGGATGGATGGATGGATGGATGGATGGACTGTATATATATGGATGGATATATAAATAGATGGACGGATGGATAGATGAACGGATGGATATATGAATGGATGGACGGATGGATATATGAATGGATGGATGAATGGATGGATGGATGGATATATGGACGGATGAATGTTTGGATATATGGATGGATGGATGGATGGATGTACACATGGATGGATATATAGATGGATGGATGGATGGATGGATGGATGGATGGATGGATGGATGGATATATGAACGGATGAGTGGATGATATATGGACAGATGGACGGATGGATGGACAAATATATGAACAGATGAATGGATGATATATGGATGGATGGATGGATGGATGGATGGACGGATGGATGGACAGATGCATGGAAAGACGGATAGATGGATGAATGGACAGATATAAATAAATATATGGATAGAAATATAAACAAACAGATTGACAGACATGAATGGATATATGGGTGGATGGATATATGGGCAAACGGATGAATGGATGAACGGATATATGGATAGATTGACGAACGGATGGATGGAAATTAGTCAAATTGGTGTAAAAGTCACGTTTTATAATATCATTCAGAAAATATGGGAAAATACTACCAACAGCATAAAATAACATGAATATTGATAGACATCACAAACAAGGATTTTAGTTGCCTTCCATTAACCTCAAATCCTTTAAATGTAATTGGAATGCTATTCAGAAGAGAACAATTTTTGGGAGTATATGAGAAAAATTAAAACAAATTAAAGTTGCATAAATTATAAATATTGATATTTATAATAAATGTCAAGCCTAACAAAAATTTTTAAAATGCAACTAAATCTAGCAGCATGTGTAAAATTCGCTATAAAATAGTCATGCATCTCCCTCTCTCTTTGCGCATGTTTAGCTTGCTTGATGTTAATTTCATTATATAAGAGTTAGCTTTAAGTGAGCTTTTAGGTGCAGCAACAGCCTTTTAATTGGTAAAATTTGATGACCATTTCAATTCAATCCTTACAATTCAGTAATTTCAATAGAAAAATGCACAAATGGGTTTTTCACATTAGAGCAAAGCACTTTATCTGCCTCATGCTCACATTTTCCAATGTGACCGCACCTTCACTCTAGGTTACACCATCACCAGTCATTAAACACATAATATAATTCAAATTAATAGTTGAAAAACACAGTGATTCACATAATTATTGAAATAATGGCTTTATCATTTTACGAAGCTACAGCAAGGCAAAAATAACCAAAACAAATTCATCATCTGTTAGATAATAATTCATTTGTATCATTCTTCCACCCAAGACTGACTCAGATTTCATATGAACAACATGCTCCTTTATCATCCAGTTCAAGATTCATTCACGAAAAACACGTCCAGATTTGTTCGTTTGCAAAAGAGATTCCCCAGTTTGTTCAGTTTCTCCACTCAGTGTCGTTCAGACTGGAAACACAGAGACATTTAGTATATTTGCTCAGTTAGTCAGACTTTGAGAGCAGTTAAAACCTACAAAGTAGCTGTAAACGGGATAGATTGGTGAGTCAGCACATGGTGACTGAACAAGAACGATTTAATGACTTAAAAGATTCATTTAAAAACACCAGTTCTCAAAGCATCTTCAAAACAACACAAGTGAAGCCTTAGCTAAATGTCACAAAATTGCAATGCTAGCTATATTTTGAAGCTTTTATGATTTTTCGCATCTCCATCAATCAAGATCACACCGTATGACTCCATCTGCACGTACTTTGTCGCTTCATAAACAAGCTGCTCAGCTCAAAAAAAACAGCCTGAGATCACAGCGGTTGACAGTGAGGAAATTAAATCCGCAGGAGAGAAAAAGGTCCATTCCTTCTCAGACAATGCAGAGACTGACATCATGGGCCTTTTTTCATTGACGGACATAATTTCATGCGGCAAGATATGGATGCAGTCTTTTGTAAGACTCTCTCCGACAATTTTCTTGGCCAACTTGAAGCCACAGATGTGTCTGTAACCCTGGTTGGCGAAGCAGGCGGTTGGAGAGACATTAATATCCATTAGAGGTGCCGTGTCAAGCTGCTGAACTCATCTCAGTATTCACACTGGGGAGTTCACTTGTTTAATGGGGGTGAAGGACTGAGCTCATCTGTGCTGGACTGCCTGTCATCTCCACATCAAGGTGAATGGAGAATTTAAGGAGCTACTATGGTAATGAGCTTTTTCTGTGAGCGTTCATTTTTCGGGAAGTCTTCAAAGGAAGTAGTCTAATTTGCATTAAAAGTTTATCCTCCAGTGTAACACAAATGTTGCTGTAATAAAAAAAATAAAAAATAAAAATATATATACATACATACATACATACACACACACACACATATATATATATATACATATATTTTTACTACCAAAAATTATCAACAAATATTATGACCCCTTTTCAAATACAGGGACTCCCTTTCAAAAAAAAAAAAAATTAATAAATTTACTTCCCCAAAAAAAACAAACATGATAAATAAAAAAATTGATTAAGATATAGGCAAAATTATTATACTCCCTCCAATGAAATTTGTATTCTTTTTTCAAATATTTCCCTAGTGATGTTTTACAGAGCTAGGAACTTTTCACAGTATTATCTATCATATATTTTCTTCTGGAGAAATATTTTCTTTCTGTCTAAAATAAAAGCAGTTTGATTTTTTAACTATGTTTAATATTATTAGCCCCCTGAATATATATATTTTTTGGATTGGCTACAGAACAAACTGCAGTTTTTCAATGACATGGCTAATTAACATAATTTGCATAGTTAAAATAATTAACCTTAAGCCTTTAAATTGAAATTTAAGCTGAATATTAACTAGTATCATGCAAAATATATAGAAAAATATATATATTATAATAATATACTAGACAAATATTAAATACTTTCATCATGGCTAAGACAAAATTATTAATTTTATTAATGAGCACTTGGGAAATATAATAATAACAATAATAATAAATATACATATGCTAATTGCTAGTATATTTTGCTGATCGTAGTGTGATATATATGCTAGTTGCAACACAAAGTTTCTTTTTCTCTTTTTTGTACATCATGTACTAAAACAACTAACTACTTTTTTGTTTTTGTTTATTTTTAAATAATAGAACAATAAATAAATAAAACAAACTTATTAATTAAAAAGTACAACAGTACCATAATTATATTAAAATAATACTTACAATTTGTTATATAAATATATTCAAGAAATATGCTCAAAAATAGGTTAAAAAAGAACCGTTTATAATAGAATTACCATCAGAGAAACTTGAATCTGAAGTTTTTATTTGCCAAGTATCACAGATTCTTTTTATATTTTTTTCTTTTTAAAATAATAAGGTGAAACAAAATATGTAAATATATTCAAACTGTCACATTTTGCTTAAGTCTATTCAAAAATAGTTGGGAAAAAAGTAATAAAAAAGTCATACTTCACTGTCACACAAACCTAACTTTGTGTGCCAAAGTCACACAAACCTAAAATATTAGCAGAGTGAAGGAGGAAGAGCCACAAACAGTCAGACAGCATGTGCTGATGCAGAGCAGAGCGGCTTCACAGAGCACAACTGTCAGTAAACAACTATGAAGAGCTCATCTCAAGAATGTATAAACAATCTCCACCGAGACACTTCACTGCTTGTTAACACCACAAATGAATTACACCCACTAATTCCATCATTTATTTGCACATGCTGTTTGCATTGCTGCAGTCGTTTGAGAAAATAAATGAGAGAAAGTAAAACAATATCTCTTTTTTTTTGTTGCATTTTTTTGTTTGCGGAAGCACCTCAGCCTTGGCTCTTAAAACAGTAAAAGTGCAAGGTCTGCCGTTTACATCTGGATACATGCCCAGTTATGATGCTCTTCCACATTAATGATCATCATTTGATGAATTACTGCTGGATCCATATCAATGGGAACCGCACACAAACAAATTTGAGAAGGAAAACTTTCAAATATATTCTCTGAAAACAAAGCTTTTTTTAGAGCACAATTTTGCATCTCAAGTATGTGTCCTGTTGTAAAGTGTTTTTGACAAGTGTTTTTGTCTTAGAGGAAAATGAGACCATCGAACTGCATGGAAGTTTATGAAAAATAACAAAAAAAAAATAGGTGATGAAAAATTAGGTTCACCCAAAAATTACCTCATCATTTATGCTCCCTCATTATAAGTTTCTTTTGAGCACAAAATAAGATATTTTGAAGAATGCTGGTAGCTGGCACCCATTGACTTCCACAGTAGGAAATAAATTACTTTGCAAGTCAATGGGTAGCCAGCATTATTCAAATTGTCTTCTTTTGTGTTTGTCTTAGGGTTAACAAAGAAAATTAAATAGATTTTAAACAAGTGAAGGGTGAGTAAATGAAGACACTTTTTTGGGGGGGGGGGGGGGGGGGGGGGTGAACTATTAAACATAGATTTAACCTTAAAGCATACAAATAGTGCATAATTATCTGTATTAATTTTTAAAAGATGTTTTGTATGTTTTAAAAATTTTATACTATATACATTCAAATTTCAAAAAGAATATTATCATTTAGATTTAGATTAGAAAATATACTTTAAATTATTTTACATTTCTTTTTCCTTACCTTATTGGAAAGTTTTATTTACTTCAACAGATTTTGCATTTAAATTAAAATATTTTTAAAACGCAAAATGGGCTTTTATCTTAAGTTAATAAATGCTTAATCGGTTGCAAAATAGGGAAAAAAAAGAGTTTCATGGCATAAGAAGCTATCAAAACGAAACAAAAATTGGCTCTTTATATTTTGTCTTAAATTAATCAAAGTTTAAATAGCTGCAAAATGGGAAAAATAAGTTTCATATAGCATGAGAAATTAATATCCGACCTATGCTATGTTTGGTCTAGAAATGCTCAAGTGCATTTGTCCAACAGCACATGTCTTTGCAAAAAATCAAGACGCAACAGCTTGAGTGAGTTCTTCAAAAACTCAGCCCTCTAATGCACTGTTACACACTAAACTCTTGTACTGTACACGATTACAAAACAATGCGGACAGCTGTATCGTGTACCAGCTCACGCCAACATCTTGTTTTCATCCTCAGACAAGGTCATTAATTCATGGCCGACTTTCATCACCCCGGCTGAGCAACAGAAGATTTAGATTAATCTTAAATTCTTACGGGACGGCCAGGATTACCCGGCAGGACAGGACGGAGCCTGAGAGGCACTAAAACAGGAATCCTGAGCTACAGAAGAAGTGTAATCTGAGGGTCAACTGGCCAAGACAGACACATGCTGGAGAGATCTGAACACAAACTGCAGGAATAAAGCTCTAGAGAGTTCAGTCATTAACAGACTCTTTCATGCCTTTATCACCACTAATGTCTGGAATCTGAATAATTATGGACCTTAGCCTCACTGAGTTGAAGGACATTTTGGGGTGTGCTGTCCAGAATGATGAAAACAAGCTCTTGAAAATCAGACTGTTAAATAACAAAAACTGATATTTTACATTTATTTTTTGTCTATAGAAAATATTTGCTGGCCACAATTGTGAGCATTCACTATTTGTGTTGGATTCCATTAGGATGCATTTACCCACTGCAATAAAAACTATTTGTACTCCACTACAGAAGAAAAACACAATTTCTATATTAAATAAGGCAGTTCAGACAAGAATTACATAGGGGTGGAAATCTTTAGGGACTTACAGAATCGGAATTGGACCAAATTGTGGAGTCATTATCCGATTCCAAAATGATTCCTGACCTACATTTTTTCCAATTTCTTCAGTTGTGCAAAAACATCTTTCCATGCTTTCTATGCTGTTGTTTATGATTGGAATCTACAGTATGTATGACAGTACTGCCATCTTAACAATTCATAGTTAACAATTAACAGTTGTTATTTACAAAAAAAATGGAGCATTGTATTTTTGCTTGTTTTGTTTGAAATGTCTTTAAAGTATAAATGTTTATATGAAAATTATTTTGGAATTTCTTTTAGCTCGGAGCCACAGAGAACTAGCTTTAAATGTATCAGATATATATTTTGGTCCGATTCTCAAAGGAGTACCTGGAGATGTTGCTCAATCTTCAGACAGTTTCACAGCCATCCTCTCATATTCATATATAAATGCCCATTTTCGAAATGTTGAAATTAATTATATGGTTACTGAGCAGCAATAAATAATACTTTAAAATATAAGAAGTTTTCATAAATTTATAGCATTGTGAAATTAATGAATGTATAATAACCGTGATTATTTCTTAGACTATAATCATGCCAACAAAAACTATAATTGTTGCATTTAAAAACAAAAAACAAAAAAAACATTCATACTTTACATAGCATGGCAGAATTCAGTGCTAGATTTTATTGAGTCTGTTTTGCAGTTTGAGGATTTAGTGGGGTGAGTCACAACATCTTTTTAATACTTTTCATTGGTTACATTTACCATGTGCATGGACAGACAGAGATTGACCGTTAGCATTGATTTATGAAAAAACTAAACAAGGAGATGCAAGTTATCTATTGCTATTCAAATTATTCAGATAAATATGGCAGCAAAAAACAAACAACCATTAAAAAAAAATTATAATAAAAATTCGGTCTGTTCCATCCTGCACCTGATACCCACAGACACCTCGCATAAATGTGACTGCAGGAGCACTCAGAAGTGCCAACATGGATTCATTTTCTTTCTGAGCTTTATTATTCTTTTATCCAATTAATTCAGCTTTGTGCACATCAGCTCTTTGTGTGTGTCACTGATAAATACAGGAAGCAGACACCAAAAACCTTTCTGGCCGGCTTCATGGTTTGTTACCTACCTTAATATTGATCTTACCTCACTATTACTGTACTGTGAGCTCTACTAAACCCCAATTGCTAAAGAATACAGTATATACTGTTTATATACATACATATCCAGGGCTCAGTGCATAGTTATTACTGAAAAAGGCATTCAAGTCCAAATAAAACCAAAAGTCCCCCAAAAATACATTTACTTTACACTTACATTAGCATACAAACAATTAGGGCTGTTTTGGAATTGACTCTGACTGCTGGTTCTGGAATTGATTCCTCACCTGTTGTTGCAACTCTTTTTTTTATTCGTCTTCTCACACTGTGGCAGTATGCAGTAAAAAAAGAAGCTCTTTCAAGCACATAATTTATTGGATGGATGGCGCTCCAGCATACATCAATAAAGTGCAGTTGTATAAAATGTAAATTGTAAACAGCAAATGTTATACTGAAATAATTATACAATTGCAACTTTATATCTGTCAATCAGATGTTGGTGGAAGTTGTGTTATATAGGAACATAAAAAGGAAGGAACATAGGAAGTATAAAAATAAACTTATTGTTCTGTCATGTATTCAGACAGAGTGGTGGTCAAAACCTTCTGTTGTGGACAACACAACTCAGTTTCAGCATATATTGCTTGATCATGGTGTTTGCAGATGACTGGATGATTTTTTTATAAACTCGAGACAGACAGAACAAATCCACAATTGCGTCTCAATTTCTATATTGTGTGCATTAAGTGCAAACCTTGTGTAGGAAACTTGTCCAAGCTATCAGTATATGCTATTTGACATGTAGGTTCACAGAATAAAATAGTGAAAACAAACACCATTAACTTAAATGAATGAAAGGTAATTATCAACAATATGCATTCATATATGACTATTCAAATTTTTCTTTTAACCAGTTCTCTGAAGCAAACAGTCTGAAAGAACCTGTTCACTAAAATGTATGAAGTGAAATTTATTCATAAACTAATTTCGAGAGGAGCACGTGCTTATGATTGATAGCAGCTGGTCCCGCATTAGCTAATGCATGATCCACCAATCAGATGATTCCTAAATCACTATAAATAACCATAGTATCTTACCTTAGCCATCTTCGTCTTGAAGAACGCTTCCTGCTACAAAACGCTCCAGCTCCAAAAAGCTTCTACAGCATCGCACCATTTAGCCTGTCGCTATGGAAAAAAAACAACCAACCAACCAAACAACTTCAGCCAGAGCAGCGCTCTCCCCGAGACTTCAGCTGCAGCTCAGCGCCATCCAGCCCCGGCAGGACGACAATCGAGCCAGAGGTTCGACACCGGCCGGCCCACCAGCTTTTCTACCATTTAACCATAACGCTGTCAATATAATCTCCTTCTCCATACACTTCAAACACCCTCACCCAACGCATCCGCCGTATTTTCAACTCGGATCTCCAGCAAGATCACCGTCCACGAACTCCACCTAAACTCTCAAGACGCTGGCGATCCAAGCACTGCAATGAAGCCGAACTCTTACCGCTCTCCTAGCGGTCCACCCGCGGTAACGTACATAGCATGCTTTAAGGGGAAGCCTCTCAAAAATAACTACTCTCCAACAAAGAATGAACATTTTATAAACCTTTTGAAAGACTATACTCGCGTAACTAGAATGATTTCAACAAAAGAAACTCACCTCTCAAGTCTCCCGCCTGTCCACAGATCCATAACATTCTAACAGCTTGAAGTAATTTGACTGCAAGGGTCCAAGCAGTCCAATCCGTAAAACATTAGTCCACAGCATATTCATACGTTGATAACATCCATGGAATGCACTGCTATCATCCAAACTAGTCGCTGGAGTGCGTTGAGTAGAGTAGCGTCTTCAGACATAAACACTAGCGATTTGGTCAACAAAATGGCCGCCGACATTTTGCACTTTTGATTGACAGCTCATTGAGCCAATAGTTGAAAGAAGTGTCACTATCCAAGGGAGCTCCCAAAACTTGAGATGGTCCCGCCCTCTCTTCACAGTCATGAATGGACCCAGTTGCAAAAGACCTTGTGAATGAATTGGGCCAGATATGCTTGAATTTTAATCATGTTAAGATTCCAAACGTAATGTTATTTAATCATGGATTAAAGTAAAGCCCATAACAAACATTCCATTCACAGTTTCTACTAAGTGGTGACATAGTTTTTGTTT
Source organism: Danio jaintianensis (assembly GCA_903798115.1). NCBI lineage: Eukaryota > Metazoa > Chordata > Actinopteri > Cypriniformes > Danionidae > Danio > Danio jaintianensis. Next base: position 11,084,952 of record CAIGQV010019951.1, read on the forward strand.
TTAAAGCTCAGGGTTTGCTGTTGGCAGTTGATTTATGTCTAAAAAGTAATATGCCATAGTGACTCTATGCCCATACACAAAGTGTCATATGCAAGTTTATAATGGCAAGTCGGTTGGATGTGAAAACGGCAAAGAAACAAACTTCCCGCTTGACTGCTGTGAATAAGAGGACACTTCTGACAAATGGAGTAATGTTTCATCCACTGACTCTGTGTTAGATACATTTGCATAATAATAATAATAATAATAATAATTATTATTATTATTATTATTATTATTTAAAAAATAATAATAATAATTATCACTAAGGGGTTAAACTCCACTATCACTTCACCTACTCCGTCTTCAAGAGGTACTTCCAGGACCACCAGCCAAGCAACACCCCATATCCTCAGCTCTCCATCCATCTGCCATCCTGTGGGGGGACGAATGCCCACCTCTACCATCCTTGCACACCATGCTTTGACAAAAGGCGCTTCCATTCACAGTTGCTCATGCCCTTATTAAGACGCCTCGCATGGATATCAGCTAAAACAATTCATTGTCTGCCGTACATGTACTATGTTGTAAATTTTTTTTATTTCTGATTCTCTCTTGTTTCTCATTTCAGAGATCATGCCAGCCGGCTCCAGAAGCTGACCCTCATCCAACCTATCACACTCCATGTCCATTCTAAATGCATTCACACTCTACGCAAAGGATACATTTCCACTCACACAGCCACACCCTCGATGCCATGTTCACATTAGCCTTTTTCGTATTTTGAGATGTTTTGAACTAACATCAAATTTCAATCCCACAATCCACCCCCCCATATCTGATCTAACTCTGCAGGATGAAGAAACTCTCTTTCTTTATTAAGCAAGCAAACAGATCAATTACACAAAGGACATTCTATATACATTTTTGACATCCCCTCCCCCACACACCCATTCCAAACCCTCTTAGCATTCTTACACCACAGGAGAGCAATACCACCTCGGGGAAGCCCAGCTGATTCTCTCCAGCCGACTTCCACCCACATGCGTTTCTAGGCATAAGTACGATTCTGCCATTTCCCCCATTCCCCCTCCTATTAACATAGGAGCTCCTTCACTACCCTTCCCTTTTTCTTCCTTTAACTTTTTCCCTCCAAACTCAAACTATCCCATACTTCCATTTACTCTCGTTCACCACAGCTCCGACCCATTTAGGGGTCGCCCTGAGTTTCAATTGCTGCAGCAGCGATGCTCTATATCAGGGGTCACCAATCTCGGTCCTGGAGGTCCGGTGTCCTGCTGAGTT
>CAIGQV010019951.1:11102524-11124496 GCA_903798115.1 Danio jaintianensis
TTGTGGTTTCAACAACCAAATGCATTTAGACCAGTGGAGTTTTGTCTGGAATGCATTCCAGAACACCTCCTGAAGTAGTTTTAGCGATCAGATTTATATCCGTAAATGGTATTTAGACTGCCATTTTCATGATCTGATAGTCATGTGATTTGAAAAAAAAAAAGATGAAGTGACCAGGTGTAAACAGCCCCACAGGTTGTGACTGTGAAGTTAAAGTAATGACAAATTACAAAACCAGCATCAGCAGCGAATAATTGCAGCACTTTCAGGTAGAACCTAACAGTACAAATATTAGGCAATGCAGGTGTCAAGGCCTGAAATTCAGGTTTTGTATATAAATCAGTGGTTTGGGACACATGGACAGGGTTCATACACATTTTTACTACTAAAATTCCATGACTTTTCCATGATTTTTCCAAGACTTACTTTTCAAGTAAATTTTCATGACCTAACATTTCATGCAATGTCTACATAAGCGTGGTAAAAAAACAATACATGTTAAAATTTATTACAGCATATCGTAAAACACGCAACAATCTATTTAGTTTCAGCTTATATTTATATCTATGTAAAATTGATTTAGATAATGCTTACACCGCACTAATAACGTGAGAGTATGTGATTGGCCAAGGACAGAAAAGTAGTAAAGACAACTAACCTATATTAAAGAATACAGATATCTGTTTTCCATGTCTTTTCCAAAACTTTGTGGGTTTTTCAGATTTTCCAAAACTTTTCCAGGCCTGGAATTCCATGACTTTTCCAGGTTTTCCATGACCGTATGAACCCTGTATGGAGGTTTGTCACAGCAAGGAGAAAGATCAAAGCGCTGATGCAAGACTGGACTGGTAAGAAAAGTCAATAACAATCATCGTCACACATGTAGCTACTCATCCAAAGCTAGTTGTAAGTCACATGCTCTACCGTCCTTATAGTGAATGTCAGTGCTCCTGCTCAGCATCTGCTGTGTCTATCACAGCAAGCCACAACACTATGAAAACATAACCATCCTATTACCATCTTCTGCATTCTCAGCTAAACAAAAAAAGGCAGTGAAGAAACGGTCAGATGGTCTCCATCAGTCAGCACACTAACATCAGTGTTTTGAGAAATGCAGAATGAAGAAGCAATCCAAACAAATCCTCAATAATCCACTATACAACAGAAAACAAAAGCTGTGGATTAATGGTCCAGCCTTGGATGACCACTCCGAAGGGATATTCGTCTGAAAAATGAAAATTCTGTCATTATTTACATTGGTTTAGTTTGAGCTGTAGCCCAACAGTTTGAGCTGTAGTTTTTGTCCCAAGATCTTGTACTGGTAAGAGAGCACCTCTGAATCGGAAGAAAACTACTCCAGCACATCTTGAAAATGTTAAAAGAGGTTCAGGTCAATTTATGGCCAATTCACGTGTGAAAAGTAAGCTTTCTTTTATAATTTGTGCCTCCTTGAATATGAGCATACGATACAACTTTCTGACATTACTATTTAAGGCATAAATCTGCATAAGTATATCAGTAAAAAGAACAGTTGGCAAACATATAACAAAGTAAATGTATGTCACTGCCGTTAAGACCCACCCACTTTATCAGTGTGTTTGTATATAGCGTGTTTGCGATGTACATTTGTGCGTGGTTTCCTCTGCATGGATGAAAAACAAATTGATTTGGTTTTTGTATTGCCTGACCACAATGTCTTTACATTCAGCGCTGCGGTGAAACAAATTGAAATACATCCTGTGTCACAGGAACAAATAAGGCTGCAGACGACCTCCCTGCAGCAGTGTGCTGCTGAGATTGGATTAGAGAGCTGTACCTGATAAAGTCAGCCCAGGAGACAGACTCCAGCACCCTTCTTTACTGCCATGCTGAATAACACGGTTCATCTTGGGACTTTCCAGAGCCCACATTCACAGTGCAGTCTCACTGCCATATATAATTACATCCAGACACATACAATACCCAGTGTCACGGTGAGTGTGTCATATGCCTGATATCCTAGAACCATTTTCAATGTGATGACAATAAAGCAGCTCAAGTGATCTACTGAACTGTAATCTCTGTCGCTGGGTATTATTGATACAGAGTTCTAAACTCATTCAGTGTTCATTAAAAACAAGAACTAAAACAATGGATTTGAAATACAGCATTTCAAATACATCTCAAAATGCTGCATTTCATTTCACAGAATGAAAATTGATCATTAAAATACAGCAGAAATATACATTTTAAGTGAAAACAATGTTGAAATATCAGAAATGCCTTGGCAGATAGTGGAAAGTTTAGGTTGAACTACTAAAACTGCATTTAACATTGTAAAAATACCAAGATCTATTTTTTTAAATAATAAACCAAAATGTCAACTTAAAACGAAATTAACAATTTTTCATTAAAATAAAAAAAGTCAATTTAAATATGAAAAAATACTTTAAAACTATATAAATATAGTCAAAATGTAACATTTCATTAAAATGAATTTGCCTATGTTTCAGTTACATTTTCAGTTTCAACTATAATATTCATTATCGTCAACCTGATTTGACCAAGTACATGTTCCTGGATTAACTTCTATGTTGATCCTGGAACAACATTCCAATCAGCCAATCAGAATTAAGGAATATATTTACCGTTTATGTTGATTTTAGGTTTACAGTTAGGTTATGCACTTCTACATGATTGTTATCCAATTATTTGCTCTTAAATCTGCCTACACTGGTAAAGCAGTAACTATTCACTAAAAATAAGTTGCAATTCTTAAGAATTTGATTCACATTTATGACTCTCAAAGTATGTTTCAATGCATTAAAAATAACCAGCTCATGAGATTAATTTGTTCACAAATCAAAATATTAATGTTTTTAAATTCACAAAAAAAACTCTCAAAGAATCATTTTTGTGAATCGAGCTAGTAAAGCAGTTTGTTCATATGTTCGCAAAACCTCAAAAGTACCGTATGTTATAAACTAAAACAGCCAATTCTTCAGAGTCATTTGTGCATATACTCCTCCTACACTTAAAAAAAACTTAGTTATTTGTAAAATGAATTCACTTAACCAAAAAATTGTTCATACAGCCATAGCTCTGTGCATGTCAGACAAACATCTACAGTCATGAAGGTTGAGGAAACCTTACCATTGTAAGGAACAAAACCAACATTGTGACACTAATGTGCTGAAAGTAGGGAGTATTGGTACATTATGATATATATTGCCCATTCAAACACATTACCCAGCCATTAAATGAATGAACCCAGAGCTTCTAAACAGCGGCAGCATTGCACAGAGGTCACAGAACAGCCCTCAACAATGACCATGAAAGATTAAAATATAAATACGACATTCCAGCAGACATGCATTGTAGGATTAACCAAATGTAACACTTTTGATACATGATATTTACATAATATACTTCCTTGATTTACTACTTTGAGGTTACTCCAACAAAACAGAAATGAAGATTTAGGCCTAGGTACTCCCTAGATAATAAAATATCATACTGAAAGATAACAAGATAACAAAACCATTACTTCTAATTGAAAGGTCGACATACTGAAACAAGTGCACATCGCGACTGTCCGTGCAGGAATGTATTGATTGGCCATAACACAATATAAGCAAAACCAGCCAACATCCATCTTGTTTGGAGACCCAAGCGGGCTTGGCTTGAGGGATTGGCTACAGTCCAGCTCCATACAGTAGAGGTAATTCATCAGCGGCGGTTGAATTTCTCTATTTATAATCATTAAACATTAAAACAAGCAGAGACTGCGCCATAAGTTCTATGTAATTACTTATGAAATGCAATCTAGAAGGCCAGTCGATAATGTCCACCACAAACCACATCTGAAAGACACTGAAGAACATCTAGAGAGTAGGACAGCAGAGAGGGTCAGAAGGTCAGGTGGATTAACTAAATTAGTGCTACCACTATAATTACTTGAGGTGTGGGTGACTCTCAGCTCTTGACTATGGAGAGGAGAGGCGTTCCTGGCACAAAACACATTGAGATGCTATTTCACAAGCTGTTCCTGTACATCCTTTCATAAGGATGGTTAGTCATGTTTCAGTAGGCTAAATAAAAGACAGGGCTCAACAATAAGAATGGCCTGATGGCCCGGGGCCAGTGGATTAGACTTTTGGGTCATCATAATTTTATAGCCATTCTTGCCTCGTCTCCTAATAAATCAATAAATGATTGATTTTTTTTTTGCTTCTTTTGAGTAAAGAACATGTAAAAGAAAAATCTAAAATCCAATAAATAATAGAAAGTATAAAAAATACAGATTTTCACATGCACCACAGTAATCATGTTGCAAAGGTAACTGTAATCTGTTGTAATACATTTTATAATACAATGTATTCATGTGTTGGCAATGAAATTTTACCTAGCCATTACACCAGTTTTACCATTGCCATCACAGGATCGTTAAAAACATGGCAATATGCTGATTTGCTGCTCAAGAGCAAATCAGCTTTTTTTTTATGTTTATTTCTCAAGATTATAGCCTACCATTTATACAGCAGCCTATCCACTCTTATTTTGAGTCAGAACATTTGTTTTATTATTATTTTTAAAATAAATGAAAACAATAAATGCATTAAATTGATAAAAAGTAATAGTAAAGACTTTTGAACTTTTGTCACAGTTCCTATTTGATGCTACATAGTTCATCTCCAATGTGCGTTAAGTTTAGTCAGTGCAAACATTAAAGCACAAGATTTACTTTACTTGTGTGATGGTGCCTGTATGTGTGCGAACATAGAAACCAGTGTCACCTTGCTCTTGAATAGGATCACTTGTAAGCACAGTTGTTTGTTTTGAGTGAATGTAAACACTTGAAGAACAGAACGCATGTGTATCATGATATTGGGTCTGTGCATCAACCTAATATAGCTGCTTTTGTCTGTCAAACAACCCAAAACCACTTCACCACTAAACAAAAACAGTCAAATCATTTTATGTGGTGAAATTGAGTAAAAATAGTATCAAGGAAAATACTACTGGCCTGAGTCAAAAAAAAAAAAATTGTTGAGCACTGTAAGGCATTAGAAAACACACAGCCGCTGAGAAGAAACCCCTCACATCGGGCTATTGAAGTTGCATCAACCTGAAGCATGCAGTGCTGTGCCATTGTTCCAGCAGCATTACAGTATAAGAGAATAACACGTCAGGCTCGCTATCAATTAGACCATTATGCTTCTACTTGGAGTTAATGAGTAATGCTACTGCATATTTCCTTTAGAGGCAGAGAATGGAAGTCATAAATCCATTTGTCTACATGCAGCCCTTGGTTAACAACCACAGGGGGATTCATTAGTTGTGCTTGATTTCTGAATGGACTCGCCAGGGAGAGCAGCGTCTAAGCATCCACCCAGCTCCCCCTATGCACTCCAAATTAGTCAATTAGGAGTGTCATTAAAGTGGTGGCAGCGAGGAGGATTAACACCAGGGGAAATAAAAGAGACGGTCTGCCTTGTGCTCACCCAGGATATTGCCGATTTCCATCCATCAGCTGCTCCAGATGGGGGGATATTAGTAATTTAGATTCTGTCAACAGTACCCTGGAGAACCCTGCCAAAATCGTTCCCTCATCGCTGCCCTGCTCTCCTTGAATGTAATCATATCTGCCGAGTGCTGAGCGAGGGCGAAAAAAACGTACCTTTTTTCCCCCTACCCAAATCCCTCTATTCATTCCATCCTATCAAGGCAGTGTTACAACTGACTGGAGGATTTCTATTCATTACGGCTCCCTTGTTCTCGCAGACGGAGAGCTACTTCCTAGTCAAGAATAACGGCAAGATCTCATGTTATAAAAACAGTTTTAAGGGTCATTGCTTGTGTGCATGCGCGGGTGTGCATTTAGTTTGAAATAACACTAACTGTAACTGCTGCACATGGACAGATACAGGCTGGAGGACATAACAGGCCGATGTCTTTCAACTGGCTTTCATAAGGAGAGGGCCAGTGAATGTTTTCTACCTGCAGGGCAGCTCTCAATAGTACGACTCTGTAATGTATGTGTGTGCGTGCATGTAGGAAGTCCATTAAGTCCTTCTTTTTAACCATTGCATACAAAATCATCAAAATGAGCGCAACTACTAAGATATGCATGCTAGATTTTTTTTTATTTTGGCATGTATCTCTATTTCATGGTGTTTTAAGTGGGTGCAGAAATCTGAGGCTGAAGCTGAGGCTATTCATTATTTATTTAGCACTGCTGGCATCCGGCACTGTAAAAAATGTTTTGTCAGGCTACCTAAAAATGTGCTTTTTATGGTAACATCTAAATCAACCTGACAACATCCTGTTATGCCGATAAAAGTCATTTTTAAGGGTGAAATCCGCTAGAAATCGCTCTAAGTAACAACGGCAGTTCACTTTTTTAGCGTGCCAGCTAAACCACACCAGACATGAATGAGACTGGCAGACTTTATAGAACGGTTCATCCAAAAATGAAAATCATTTTTACATTTACGATTAATCATCTATGCATCATAAAGTCTGTACGGCTTAATACTTAATGTCCTCTTGGACAGATTCAAGAAGCATTAACAATAATAAAACTTACCTTACTATTTTCTGCTTAATAATACATCTTACGAACATGACAAATTCTAAGAACCTACCTTGTTCCACAAAAAAAAACATAAAAAGAATTTGAATTCTTGAAAATACTGAACTCAAGTCAGTTGCAATGAAAGCAGTGATATTATAGTCTGACCGTACAATCAGATATTTCCTTCCATTTACTTCTAATGATACAATATATAAGATATTTTAATAACTGTGCATTTCAAGAATTTCACTTAGGTTTTAATGACATAACTTTTCTTCGCTCTAAACAAAACAAAACATTCGGTCTGAAAGTTTCAACATATATGTGGGAATACTATTATTGGCTGATGCTTAATTTTAATGTTATTATTATCATTCAGCCAAAACACATTTTGACCGATAAATTGACACATAATGTGACATGTTGCACAAAAGGAAAGGAAAGACAATATATCAGAAGTGTGGGAGATTTTTGGAATTTGTTGGAATTTGGAAACGAAAGGTCTATAAATACTGATTTAATTCACTTGCGATTTCCTTGATTTCAAAATCAAGTTTACTTTAAAAATAAAATCAGTTATCCATTTTTTTGCTTGCATTTTAGTTTTGTAATAAGTTTGATAAGTTATCAGCTACCAGATGTAAAGAATTATCGGTTATTGGTTTTGGCCAAAAGTTATGAATTGGTCCTAATCAAAACCATATACTGATTTACTTCACTTGCAGCCCTCACAACAAATACGATGCATATGTCAAGTCAGGCATATGAAGTAATGATGAATTCTGAAATGCACCATTGCATTGAAAGCAGAAAATCATTAATGAATAACCATTTATATTTTAGTCTAGCACACAAATCTTCAAAAGACATAAGCATAAGTGAAAGACTTATGGTGCTTTTTGTTTTAGGAGTTTGACAGCTTGTCTATGATGCATGTTCAAAACATCAACAAAATATGTGGTTGTAATATAACATGGAAGATAATTTCATGCTTTTTTGTATTGTTTTTTTAAAGGACTGTTCCTTTAGAAGCAATATCTAATTATTCAAAACACATACTCAAACCAAAAAAAGCCACAATGCTCACCTTTACACATAGTCCCGTTATCCACAGACTCGTGTCCGGCCTTGCACACACACCGCCCAATAGGTACCAGCCACTCCCCGTCTCCATTGCAATAAAGTTTAATGGGTACATCCACTTCCTCTCCATTAGGTACACAAGTGCCCCGGGCGGACACCAGAGAGGTGCTTTCCGCCCCTGACAAGGTCTCCTGAAAGATGGCCCCATTCCTAATAATTCTGGGGCATTTACGATAGAAAACCTTTACGGCGATGAGAGACATGCATGCTCCATAATCCTGAAAGGCCAGGTAGAAGCCATTACGGGACACCGGGCCAAAGCTCCGCACCTCCGTGTTGATCTTCATTACTCGACCACCCAAATCCACCTGGGAGAAACTCTCATCGGCCGCAATGGTGTCCACCTTGACCCAAGGGTTCTCCATCCAGGCAGGATACACCTTTGTGGCTGTATCAGAGTCTGATTCAAAGTAGTACAGATTAAATGTCTCCTTGCAAGAGCCGGGAACTTTCGGGATGCTGCTGCAGTCTCGAACAGAGAACTTCATCTCCACATGGATCCGCTGGGCTCCTCGCCGCCAGATGTATTTGGTGCGCACCCAGTTGTTCTGGTTGGCATCGAAGACGTTACACACTTGGTAGGTGCGTATGGTGTTCATGTTCTCATCGTATCCACTCACTTCTTCCCACTGAGACACAGCACAGATAATAATGTTTAAATAAGCAATGCGCTCAGCTAATAGTAAAACTGAGCTTTTGTGCCGTTTGCATATTTATGGAACATTCATTCTGGTTTCACACCATTACAGACACATCTAAGGTAAAAATGTGCATAAGTGAGACAACCGGCATTAAAAATGATCTAATTTGGAATTCATTCAAAGTCTATTTCTGCACCACATGAGTCAGGCTGAATTATTTATTTATCCTAGGGTTGATCATCTAAATTATTTCAACGAGGCTCACCCCCAATGATGGATATATCGTCCAGCCCAGCTCTGCAGTCGCCGTCGTGGAGTCCATCAACACATCTGAAACGAAACGCATGACAAAAAGCTGTAAGTATAAATTCTTACGCTAAAAGCTTTTTACGGCACGTTCGTGAGGTCATTGTTTTTCGAGTCTCTTAACAGTAATTATGATGCATAAGGGATAGCTTTTCTGAATGTTAAATGAAGGATGACTCACACAGTGAGAGCACAGAGAGCACAGAGATGCACAATAACAGTTGCCCATTTCACTGCGGTAATAGCTCGCCATTTTTGACTCTTATTGTTAATCAAACGTTACAAATGGCCATTACCAGATTGGATGTGTTATCCATCACAGATGATAGATCGCATCATGGTCAAACATCTGCTTCCTTTCACATTTAGTTGATAACTGCCCCAGATGGCAGAGGGTACGTGACTATTCAATATGGCAAGTAGCACAAAGACTGTCGAAATATGATTCTGATCTGACACTTTCAATTATTTAGCCAGGTAAAACAGTTTTTTTTTGCAATCTGAATGCTGCCAGAGGCAGTATAATTACAGTAGAATTATAAAGAATTATCAAGAGGGTTTAATGCGAAGGATTTATTGAAGGTACTACTGAAAGTGAATATAGTTATTGAAACATTTTAATGTATAGTATAAACTTACAGCATAGATTTACTAGAGTTATTTAATAGCTAATTGACAACTGTTCACGAAAACAGAGATGCATTTACTGCTCAGGATCACACGTTGTACATATATAAATGAAATTTGACACCATGTTTCGCTTTGGAACACACAGCAGATCAGATACATAATTACTATTACATTTAATCACGATTAATTGACAGCACAAATAATTACATTGCTAACTTTGAAATTTGGTAAGCCAAATTATTTCAAGCCAAGCCATACCTTGACCAACTTTTTTTTATTGAAAATTTGAAATAACCACCACACGACAATGAACTTACTCACTCACTCACTCACTTTCCTTTGTCTTAATACCTGCTTTTTAGGGGTTTCCACAACTGGATGAACCACCAACTACACAGCGAAAGCTCTTCCTGCAGCAGCCCAGCGTAGAGAGTAAAATAAAATGCATAAACACCCACACACTCTCCCATTCACACAATATGGCCAATTTAGTTTATCCAATTCACCTATAATCGCATGTCTTTGGACTGTGGAGGAAACCGGAGCACCCAGAGGAAACGCACACAGACACAGAGAGAACATGGAAACTCCACACAAAAAGGTCAGGACTCGAACCAGCTGTGAGGCAACCATGCTAACCACTTAACCGCTGTGCCACCCCGCAATGAAATTTATGTATTTTAAAATGCAGCATTTGCCAATTTGTAAGGTAGATTTTTTAGTAATTATTTAGTGATACAGTCCTTTTTTATTTATATACCCAAACGAAGACTTAAGTTAATCCCATGATTTGCTGCTTTCTAGTTAGTATGAAATGCAATGGGTGGTACAGTCTCATTCCCAAATAGTTGTTATTGGACAAAAATCAGTCATCAGTATTTTTGGTCAATTTAAAATCTCTTTTCAAAAAGTTAATAAAAAGAAAAAAGAAAATTGTCTCACCTCAGCTTCTATGTAAGTAACATAATGAAAGCCAGTGATATTTATAAAATGCTAAGTAATAGCTGGGCGATTAATCAAAAGTGATTTTCATGTGAATTTTGTCAGTAAAGGCTCTGTGTTGCTGCTACATCTAAAAAGTATGTGAAAATATTACATTCAATAAAATGTTTTGTTTTTTTTACTCCAAACTCACTTCATAACTTCTATTAAGTGTTTAAAACAAATCATTGTCTGATGATTCCGTAGTTGTGTAATTATTAGTCACCTTCAATGAATCAATGAAAAGCAGTAAAATCTTCTGTTTATTAAGTAACATTATGGGGATTTCCTTGGTATTTGGCGTTATCGCATGAAAGTGCCCTCTGGACTTCAGAGGAGATTTACTACTGATCACAGAGCCATGCTTCCCTGATAAGATGTGCATTTCAATTGCAGCTTTGCTTAATCACGTTTGCAATTTAACTTTGATTAGTCAACCAGCCTTACCATATACAAACACATTGCTTTAGTAACTCTAAAACTAGTGCTTCAAAAACTATCCACCGCTATTATAAAGCTGTGAAGAGCAGTATATTCCTTAATATACCTGATTGTATTAGTCTAAAAAGAGAGACATATTCACAATGGCTTGAGAGTTCTAGAAGTTAAAATTTCCTTTTTGGTTGAACGGTTTCTCTCAAGGAGCACATTTGCATACAGTCAGCTTTAAATTAAATAAACCACATTTGTTTTATTTCATAGGCCAGTTATGGGAAATATCCAGAACACAGACAAGAAACGTTTCCCCCCAAATATTTAGAAGAATTAGAGTACAACCATCTGTAGTACAGTCTATGGCGGTTTATTTTTCTGTATATAAGAAATGTGACTGAGCATTTATCGTGTCTTGAGGGATGATTGCATATGGGGGTCCTGTCCGGGCATATGGGCCCCAGTCAAGGCAACATAAACACATCCAGTGTGACACACAGACTCCCTGTGGCATCTATGAATCGGGATTTGGCAAGTGGCAAGAGGACTTCCTGAGACCGAAGCCAGAAGCCCCGTGACACACAATCCTGGGATCCCTGTAAACACTGGCTCGATACAGCCTCAGCCATTAAGTGTCTCATTTATATTTCAGCAGCTTCTGCAGCTCAGGGGCAACCAAAGATATTTCTCTCAGGAACGGCACCGTCGCTGTGTGTTTAGGGCTGTGAATGTGAGAATATGACAGCAAAATACACGTGGAAACAAACAATCCTCTTGGACTGTAGAAGCTCACGCGGGTCAAACGAAAACACACCAAACATGATTATTAATACAGCCTCGAGCGTTCGCCGAAACATCCGTGCAACAATATCAAGCAAAATGGTTAATTTTACAACTGTATGTGTGTTGAAAGAGAAAGTTGTAGCATTTCCCAGTACTTGTGCTCTGTTTAATCAAACCCCCACTCCATCTGTCCAGGCATTCATGCAATCTCGCTCTCCCTCGCTCTCTCTCTATATTTTAATGAAAAGTAGGGCAGCGGGAGCCCAAGTCCAGTACATATAATCCTTACAGGCTGCGCTACACTCTGTATGCCACACTGGATTAATCCCACGGGAAACATGGCGAGTCTTCACTGGATTTTAGGTCAGCGTGCCAAGGCACAACTTTCAGTCCCACATTTTTTATTTATTCATTTCATCACCCAGTTTGCACATGCTGAGCCCTGCCAATGCAGTGAACACAAGCACGCACATCAAATTCACAGAACCTCATCCTCCTCGCTCAAAACCGATCTCGTTATTTATATTAAAAATTTCTTTTTTCTCAAAATGATGTCAAATAAACCTCAATGTACGTATAAATAATGATCGTCATCACAGCAAGCAAGGAGGATTAAGTAATGTTGACCAAATGCACCAATGAGATGGTGTTGCTACAACTGAGCCAAAATATCTAGTGAAATTTTAAGTGGAGAAGCTGGTAAACAATATCAGAGCAGAGTAAACACCACTTCATCTAAAAGAGGCTGAGAAGCTGTACACTTGTTTAATTTCCTCGTGATGGTGCTCTTGAGAATCTAAGAGCTACATTGAATGTTTTTTAACAGCCCCACTGTTCGTTTGCATTTCCATAGTATGGGACGTATAAGACCATATGAAATAATACAAGGCTCCAGATTGTTAATGAAGCCACAGCCACGCTAGACCTCATGCAAGCTTTCTTTGGATGGTGCAAAGATCATAATATAACACTCTGCAGCATTTAAAAAACACATATTTCAACATATAAAATACTATACATCCAAAATGCTAAAATATTTGATCTACTTCCAGCATGTGTTCTTTTAATTCAGCAAACACCCTGATGCTCTTTTATTGGTCATACACCTTCAAATGTAATATGAATTTGCAGGTCAGAGTTCACGCAATGCAGGGCTCTGTCACATCTATGATGATCAACAGGAGCAGAGTATAGCTCTTTAGGATTTGTCCTCAAGTCTTGTTTATTCTCTTGTTTCTGGAAATAGCTTGCTAAATTCGCTTCTTGATGACATCGTGCATATTGTTAATGACAGTGAATGATGATTGGTTGGAAGGTTTAAGCCATGATGTCTAATTCACAAGCAAACGACTCATGAACTGATTCTTTTAAACAGTGTCAGTCAAAAAAGATTCTTTGTAAAATTCAATCACAGTGACATTTTGGTAAATATTTGTGGTGGGCAAAAAAAACTTGCTTCTTTATTTTTTTTTTATGGCTAAGTGAACCACCAGCCCAACAGAAGTTATTTTAAAACCCAAGTAAATTTCTATTGGTCAGTGCAGCAATTTCACATGACCTCAAACTAGAATATGAATTTATTTTTGTTTTTTTTTGCTCTCATAAGAAAATCCAGATTCCTGAAATTATCAACAGCAATATGCCAAACAACAGTTAATATGACTGCCTTTCAGAGCTATGAGATTCTGAATAAATAAATAAAAAATCAAAAAATTTTTAGCTTAAAGTTGAAATCACGACTCTAATTAAATAAATTTATTTTTTTTAAAAAGCAAGTAATTTACAAGAAGTTGTGACAATTTTATTTGCTGCAGTCTGCCTTTTAAAATATTATTACATATATTATTTATTTAGTTTTATTTAGTTAAACTCAGGTTAAATCAATGATTCAACGATGACTCGCTCATTTTATTACTTGATGAATCAACATTTTTAGCAAATCGCTTGAACCAGTAATTCAGTGTAATATACATTCCTTATGTACCACCACCTATTGAGATAATGTAACTGATACAACGGTCATTTGAAGCATGAAATTACATTCAAAAGGTAATTTACTATATTTTGATCACTACAATGTTTAATTTACTATGTTATAATTTAATTGTTTGTAACAAAAAAAACAAAGATACAGTTTGGATGAAAGAACTACAGACTGTAGCCATTTAATACACATGAAATGCTCTCTGTGGGTCAAATGCAGTCAGTTGGTTTTGTTGTTATCTACTAGTCAAAGGTTTAACAATCATATGAATCATGGTCATTTAGAACGTTTATATTGTCTGACTGAATTTAGATTGAAATGTTTTAACAATTTCCCAGTGGATGGGTTGTGGCTGGAAGGGCATCCGCTGCGTAAAACATATGCTGGATAAGTTGGCGGTTCATTCCGCTGTGGCGACCCCAGATTAATAAAGGGACTAAGCCGAAAAGAAAATGAATGAATGTTTTAACAATATTCATTCATTCATCTTCCTTCGGCTTAGTCTCTATTTCAGAGGTCGCCACAGCGGAATAAACCGCCAACTATTCCAGCGTGTCTTTTGCGCAGTGAATTTCCTTCCAGCCGCAACCCAGTACTGGGAAACACCCATACACCATTCACACACATACACTACAGCCAATTTAGTTTAATTCCCCTATACCACATGTCTTTGGATTGTGGGGGAAACCGGAGCACCCGGAGAAAACCCATGCAAACACGTGGAGAACATGCAAACTCCACACAGAAATGCCAACTGGCCCAGCTGGGACTCAGCAACCTTCTTGTTGTGAGGCGACAGTGCTAACCACTGAGCCACCGTGTATTACAGTAGTATTACAAATCAGACAGTGAATCAAACTGCTTCCTTTCTTTTCTTAGTTTAGCTTTTTTTTTTTTTTTTTTTGAAGAAACATAATCAAGATTTAATTTCTCCCCTCAAACAGCGAGAAATATTCTTACAAAAACATTACATTTCTACATATACATTCTCATTTCATGATGTTTCATTTGTCCAGATCTCCAACGTTTGTTTTAACCAAATGGAAGTAGAAGAAAGATTGCCTTTGAAACATACTGAAAAATTAATGTAGAGTTAATTAAATCAAGCTTTGATCCTACACAATACGCACACAACAACTCCTCACAAACTACGCAGATCCCAACAGTCTTACATTATATCAAATCAACAACACACAAACACATGCAACTCTGATATTATATTCAGCAAACAATGTTACTTACATACAATAAGATATAAAAATTTCAGATCACTTTGAATATGTGGGATTCAAAATGTAATGGAAAACTATATATATATATATAAACGGGGGAAAAGAATTGGTGGTGTTGGTCAGTAAATGCATATTTTCTTAATGTTATTGTTATCAGCCCAACAAAACATATAACTGGGAGATTATAAATAATTAGAATTTATATGATTATTATTAATTATTGTTTATTTCTGCATGATTACCTATTTCTCATTTGCACTACCGGCCATGAGGGTTTTGATTTTTCAAATAGATTTTTGAAACACAAATACTTTTCAAATACAGTTTCCTTGTGAAATCAATGTTTTAAAATAGAAATGGTTGCCCACACTATTTATTTGCATTTTGTTTTTGTTATCAGACTCAAAAATCTATATTTATATTAGAGATGCACAATATTGTAAAAATCTGACATTCTGATATTTTGTTTTGGTGCAATATTGCAATATGAAAATAATCTCACCAGATGATTTGAATAGCTCTATTTGGAAAGATTTCATTAAATTTAGATCGACTAGTATTATCAAGTCTTCTTCTATACAGTGCATTTGCATAAAATATAATAAATTACAAGCATATATAAATACAACAGAGCAAAAATAAAAGTTAAATAAACAGTGCCTTACGGTTTTCTGAGGAGTCAAACTGTATTCAAGTGCAGAAATTGAACAATCAAAAGTAAATTAACATGGTCATTATTTTATAAATAATTTATTAGATTTAAAAGATTGTTTTTATAATATCTTTATCTTTTAATCTTTATTAAATAATCTAATCCTGTGACTTGACTTTTGTGGATACACACATTGCAATATCGATGCTCAAATGATATATTGTTCAGCTCTAATTTATATTTATACCAGCGGCTATACATCAGTTATTGTTTTCGGTTATAAGTACAAGCCAAAATTTCTATATTGGTCTTATCTTAAAAAGTAGACTTTAATTTAATCACTAATCAATCAAAATCTTCAATTTATGATCTGAAGAATTCGAAATACCCCTGTTAACCGGTGGCCATTAAGTGAACTGCAGCCAGAAATGTACTGTTGTGCTGACATACAACCACCAAGTAATATACAAGAGACTGAACGTGACACAATTCCACAAATATCGAAGACTTCAAGGACAACACGTACACTTAATACACAAATACATTTCATCTAACATGTATAGACATCACCTATATACTATGTAGCTGCAGGTTAACTATATTTATATATAATAAATTTAACTGTAAAAAGCTATAGTTACTAGTTAATTAAAGTTATTAGTAACTAATAAAGTTATGGTAACTAATAACTTTTCCGAACTGGATTGTTCAAAGCTGCTTTACAACAATAATTATTGTGAAAAGCGCTATACAAATAAACTTGAATTGAAATATACTCATGGCAAACTTCTTTTATTCATTCATTCATTCATTTTCCTTCAGCTTAGTCCCTTTATTCATCAGGGGTTGCCACAACGGAATGAACCGCCAACTTATCCAGCATATGTTTTACACAGCGGATGCCCTTCCAGCTGTAATCCATTACTGGGAAACACTCAGGTGAAATGAATAAACTAAATTGGCCATAGTGTATGTGTGTGAATGTGAGAGAGTCACATTCACACACATACACTATGGCCAATTTAGTTTATTCATTTCACCTGTACCGCATGTCTTTGGGCAAACTCCACACCGAAATGCCAACTTACTAAGCCGGGACTTGAACCAGTGACCTTCTTGCCGTGAGGTGACAGTGCTAACCACTGAGCCACCATGTCGCCAAACTTATTTTATATAAATGAATTTGAATTAGAAAGAAAAAGAATTTAGAAATATTTTTACAATGACATACTGATAACGAACATGCAGACTCCCATGATGTGACATTTAGATGCAAACATACTGTATGCTGTGCGTTTTCCTCGCAATAACATCATAAACGAAAAAAAAGAAAGAAAACAGCAGTTAAGAAAGAATCTGATCAAATCAACAGCCCACACAATACACCTACACAAGCTCAGCAAGATAGCGCTGTAATTCAAAATAAAAACAATTAAATAACCGTAAGAACAGTTATGCAACTGAACCAACATGTCCCCAGTATCTACTAGATGCAAACAGCGCTGATTGTAACAGATATTTTCAACTGATCAATAGCCTCCGTGTCCTACGATGAGCAGCTCTGACTTGACATAATGAACGTGAACTGGAGTGAGAACATACTCAGAATTGGGCATCCAGAAAGAGGATGGAGAGCATTGATCCTCTGTGCTCCAGATCTGTCAGTCAACCTGTGGGTGAGATGCTAAAACATTCACTATACCACGGGGACTGGCGCAGTGTGTGTCTGACTGTGTAAATTCACAATCCGTCTTCAAAAGAACAATAGCACCAGTCTGCAAGCGATGACAAGTCTGACATATGGAAGGAAGGAAATAGTTTTATAGTTTCGCAGAACTAAACTCATAGAGATAATTCACCACAAAAATAAATATCGTGGCATCATTTACTAACCCCTAAGTGGTTTCTTCCATGGAACGCAAAACAAATCATTATCACACTGCGGTGTTATTTAGATTTGAATTATAGTAAATTACATTTTACAATGATTATTAATCAGAATTATTTTTTATATTTGTAATTTATTGGAGGTTATTTTATAGTTAACTTAAACTAAAGCCATTTACCTAAACTAAAACTAGACTAGATTTTTTACACTGAAAAAAAATGCTTTTCTTACTTGGAGTTTTTGTCTTTTTTCTAGTCAAAATATTTTTTTAAAAATCTAAATCAAGAATTGATTTAGACAAGTAAAAAATATTGTCTTGTTTTCAGAAATAATGAGTCAAAATTAAGTGAGTTTTTCCTTAAAACAAGGAAAAGGATTATTGTATTGTATTGTATTTTTACAATAATCATTGTTAAATGTAATTTACTATCATTTAAATCTAAATAAAACAGCAGTGTGATGATGATTTGTTTTGCTTTGTTATTTAGATTTAAATTATAGTTAATTACATTTTTTTTTTATATTTGTAATTTATTTATTCAAGTTTTTTATAGTTAACTTACACTAAATCCATTTGACTAAACTAAAGTTTTTGCTACTTTAAAAAGTATAACTGCAAAAATTATAATACCAAATTATATTTTAAAAAATTAACAATTGACTATAGTTTTAACTATAGTTAAAAAAAAAAACTTTACCTAAAATTAAAATGCAACAATTGTAATTACTTTATAGTAGTTTAATTAGTTTTTTTTTCTACTAAATTCATTCTATTTTATTCATTCATTCATTCATTATCTTTTTGGCTTAGTCCCTTTATTAATCCGGGGTCGCCACAGCGGAATGAACCGCCAACTTATCCAGCATATGTTCTACGCAGCGGATGCCCTTCCAGCTGCAACCCATCACTGGGAAACATCCACACACACTCATCCACACACATACACTACGGACAATTTAGCCTACCCAATTCACCTATACCACATGTTTTTGGACTTGTGGGGGAAACCGGAGCACCCGGAGGAAACCCACGCGAACACGGGGAGAACATGCAAACTCCACACAGAAACGCCAACTGACCCAGCCAAGGCTCGAACCAGCGACCTTCTTGCTGTGAGGCGAACGTGCTACACACTGCACCACCGTGACGCCCATTCTATTTTAATTAAATTTTATATTTCATTTGATATAAATTTATCAATTTTTTTCAATAACAACACTATATTTTGAATACTGTTTGGACTGTTTATGTTGACACAAGGTACACGAGGATCAAATAATCCTCATTGGATTTTCCCATTGATTTTCTTTTTCATGCTATGAACCAAATATTATTTCTTGTATTTATTTAGACATTTTGACTTGATGTTATTTTTTCTAAGAAAACACTGGCAAAATTTTCCTTTTGGGTGGGTTATCTTTCACTTCACAAAAATCAAACAAGCATATTCCTCCTAAATCCACTGTTGGATGCACAACTGGGATTTACTGACCTACTAAAGCTATTGATGAAACATGTCTGTGCAGTGGCAGTAAAGCATTCTGTGCAATCCAACAAGAGATTTGTCTCTCTTTGTTATGTCAGGATTGCAAGCAGACATTAGAGGGATGTTTTGCCATAATAAACCCCTGCATATCTCAGCTGTGTCTAACATTCACAGACGTGAGCCAAATGTGATGGCGCTGAATGAGCAGTGGGTCAGTGGAGCAGCCTGCTCACAGTTTACAGACCCAACGCTAATCCCCTGCTTTCCCAATTTACAACTCCCATCTCCATGGTGAAATGGGCCAGGATTGGCAAAATGGCCAGAAGCGGGCCAGCCATACCCTGAACACATGCATTTGGTGGCCAAAATTAAGCACATCTGCCACTGGTGTGTGCACTGAATACATTCACAGGCAATAAAAGTAGATTTTGAATAGCTGTATTCATTTATCAATGAAATAAACATTACAGATATCTGTTGTCACAAAAAGTTAAATAAAAAAAAACTGTAGATAAACCTACTATTCCCTGAAGATGAGATCACAGAAGTCATGAGAGACATTTCACACTGCAAAAATGTGATTTTTGTCTTGCTTCTAGTCCAAATACCAATCAAGAAAAATGTAATCAAGAAACACTTTCAAGAAATGTAAATTAAGAAAAAACTCACTTCATTTTGACATAATATTTTTGACTTGTCTAGAAAATGCTTCTTGATTTGAGAATTTTTAGATATTTGGACTAAAAACAAGACAAAAACTCTAAGTAAAGCATTTTTTGCAGATGGTAAAGGTATGGGAAACTGCCAATTTTTATTTAAAAGCCAACCATTTTAATCTGATTTTAAGCTTACTGAGTGATAAAGATTATGGCATTTGTGATCAGTGATGTGTATGTATATATAATTTTTTCAAAATTATTAGCACTCCTGAAAATGTTTTTTTTCAAATATTTCCCAAATGATATTTAAGAGAGCAAGGAATTTTTGACAGTATTTCCTACAATATTTTTTCTTCTTTTATCTTGGCTAGAATAAAAGCAGTTTTTAATATTTCTAAAAATCCTTTTAAAGTTAATATTGTTAGCCCCCTTAATCAATATTTTTGTTTAGTTTTTATATATTAATTCTAGTTTTAGTTTTAGTAATTCTTGGGACTTTAGTAATGTCCAGTGTCCACCAAAGCAAAGTTTAGTGTTTGTACAGCCTAAATTAACTCTTGTGCAAACCTCTTTTGTAATAAAAATTAAACAGACAACAGTTTGGACAGACACTGAATCCAAAACCACACAAAAGCAACAAGTAAAAGTAAAAATTATGAAGACCTCAGACAAATCTGCTTACACTTATTGGTAAATGCAAAAAAAGATAAAACATGTTTATGTTTATAAAAATAGTTTGATTCTTATAGTTTATATAGCTTCTGTATATAATCATTCACTTGACTGACATATTTGGCAGTAAAAGTGCATCTACAGGTGTTTCTCTAAATAGCCGCAGGTCAGATTTTTCAACACAGAATGAGTGCTTGTGAATTCTGAAAAGTAATTTAAAGCTAATATTATGAATAAAGCTTATTATAATATAAAGCTAATAATTTTTTTATTTCAGTTAGTTTTTCAGTGACTGTTGTTAGTTTCATTTAGATTTAGTTTTTCATTTATTGTGAATTTTTTCTTTTTATTTCAGTTAACAAAAATGTTTTTTGACCAATAGGTTTAGTCTTTGTTACTTCGTTACTATGACTTTTCTGACGTGGTAAACTGACTCAGTAGCTCACCTTTTAATTCTAATTTCTCTACATTAGGGCTGGACAATATATCATTTCAGTATCTATATTGCAATGTGCACATCTGCAATAGTCACACAGCAAGATATGCAATGTTGAGTCTGGAGTCTGGACAATATCACTCGCTGCTCTTCACTGAATGACTTTCATAGCTTTAATAAAAAACCAAATCATGTTATGTTGAAAGTAAAAAAAAAATCATTTGTTTATTTTTATACTGTTTTTTTTATGCTTTTCAGCAACTCAGGACTTTTTGTTTTTCACTTTGTTTTTACTTACCCATTCTGCTTTGATATTGAGAATTGTGAAATGTCATGATCTCTGAAATGTATAGGTGTAATAGCAACCTTATTTAGAGAAAACTGCTTCTGAGTTTGCTGGGACAGCCTTTCACTGACACTGAAGGTACAGTAGAACCAAAGGCCTCTATGCCATTGCTAAGTAGGACATGGAAGCTGTAAAGCTCCATCTCTAGCCCTCTCTCTCTCATTGTGAACCCTCTGACCTGGTGGCATGTATGTGAGGTAACGTTTCCTCTTATCTCTCGGTAGTTACAGCGATACTTGTGGATCCAGGCACATGTATGCCTGCATCTATGAGCAGTTATGGATAGCCACTGACTGATCAGCTGATAGACGCAGCTTTCTTTACTGTCCATGTCACTGATCGGTGAACAGCGCTGGTCGATAGAGTCAATCACAGCCATTTCTGTTGAGCATGCGAACACAATGGCCAATCATATGCGTTTATGAACTCGCTCAACAGCTCTCAAAAAGCAAATGGGATTATAATTGACTTTTGTGTATTTGGTCTAAATGCTCCTGTTGACTTCTGTGACAAAACTGCATTCTTGTGAGGTAAATTTTAAATTGTGGTTAGAAAGTATTGTCAATGCATGATGAAGCCACAGTTCAGAATACATGAGTTACTGTTGAGTTTAACCCTAATAGAGTAAAAGCTTTTCCATTTCTGTACCTAAATACGATTTGATTACCCTGGAAACCATAAAACACTGTTTATTTCACATTTATATTTGCTCTATGCTTGCAATTTGTTTATTACATTTTATGCATGATTCACATCCCTACAGAATCAACCCAATCAATCTAAAATAAATAAATTCTTTCCAAATAGCAATATTTAAGTCATCTGGCCAAATTGTAAATATTCCAAAATATATCACAGAAAAACAAGATATCGCAATGTCAGATTTTTCCAATATTTTGTAGCCCTAGTCATATGGAGAAAAAAAAAAACTTTATAACTAGTTATCCACAATATATTGGCAGCCATATCGGTATCAACCGATTAATGTTTATTTTTAAATCACTATCAGTTTAAAATAAACTGCAGCTTACATTTTTAAATCAACTTTCAAATATCTGTAAAATTTTCATTAGAAAATTATCAGTACATCTCTGCATATTTCATCTGAAATGTGTAGCAAATTTTATATATATATATATATATA
>CAIGQV010019951.1:11137456-11186125 GCA_903798115.1 Danio jaintianensis
ACCCTCACCAACCCTCATCGTCTGTGGTGACCCTCACCAACCCTCATTGTCTGTGATGACCCTCACCAACCCTCAGTGTCTGTGGTGACCCTCACCATCTCTCATCGTCTGTGGTGACCCTCACCATCTCTCATCTTCTGTGGTGACCCTCACCAACCCTCATCGTCTCTGGTGACCCTCACCAACCCTGTGTCTTTGGTCAACCTCACCAACCCTTCACCAGCTCCATTGTTTTCCGGTGACCTCACCAGCCCTCACTCTCTTCCAGTAACTCTCATTGTCTGCAGTGACTTCTGTAGACCATCTCCAGCCCCATGGGGTTCTTCACTCTCTTGCACTTTTCCAGTGCATGAGCCAAACTTTCTCCAAAAATGTGTTATTCTTCGTCTTAGACGCTCAATTTGTCCAATTTTTGGTTGCTTTGATCTTTCAAAGACAGACACATCACAAGCATGAACATGGATGACTAGCACTCCACAGTATGTTAATTATCATAAACCATTTGTGGGAGTTTGTGATCTGACCAGCATGAGTCTGCTGTGTGTGTTTGTGTTTAACATCTGTACCTGGTCTCTGTGAGAGGCAGCTGTTCGACACACTCTTTAATAGTGAAGTCTCCTTCCGCCTCAAGCACATTTACTGCCTCCTTAATCACACAAACACACAGTTTTCAACGTTTTCAACACACAGATGTTATTTGAAAGTATAAACTCACTGCTGGGTTGCTAGCAGATCCATAAGTGTACATGTTGGGAAGTAGAAGTTTAAGGTTGTCCAGTATGTACTCAGTAAAGCTGATCCACATCTCCTGCCCCTCAAGCATTGTGGGGCCTTGAGGAACACTGCACACGCAGATAACAAAACATGTCGCATTAATAAATGCACCAGACATCTGTCTTACTTTTATGACTGACAGCTCCATCAGACTGCTCACTTTTCTTTTCAGATCCTAAATATTGGGGCATGTAAGACACTTCAGTCCTGAACATATGTCTAATGTGCTCTGAAGTACAGACAACATCAGCTGAATACAGATATACTGTACAAACACTTACTGAAAGATGAATGGACCAAACACCAAGGACAGATTGGTGGTGCTCATCCAGTTGACACCTCTCTCAGCAGCCACATGGGAAAGGAAAAAAAACAAACAGCAGAGGAGGTTAAAATTTTTCTCTGGAAGGCTGTCCAGGATTTTCTTCACTGCTTGGTGACGTTTGCTCAGCTTGAAGACTGCATGATAACATATTTAAAGAACTCAAGAATTTGATGGAGCAAGTACATAAAATGTTCACTAATCAGCATTTGAACTTCACTTACTCCTGAACACCTCCAGCAGCTCAATCATGAGTGGCTCTGGAATGAGACCACCGGGAAGCACTCTAAGGAAATGTTTTAAAACAGAGGCTGAATGAACATCCTCAATATTCAGCTCTGGAAAGCCTCCACGATCAAAGCATCTCCTCAGTTCGTATTGGCGCAATATTGCACCATCAACCCTGTACAGGCCGTTTGTACTGAGGCCTAAACACAAACACATATTTTACAAATACAGTCTCAGCATAAGTGACAAACACTTGGAAACACTTTCAAACACACAGTGCTCACCATGCTTCTCCAGGAAGCCCACTAGATGTGTAAGGAATAAAGGAATACCCTGCCTCATCTGACTGGTCTTCCTCAGATGAGACAAGGGCACACCAAACACCTTGCTCTGTGTTTCCTCCTGCACAAGAAAGAGGGTTAAAAATGAGAAAGAGTGTACACACAGCTGGCTAATAAATAGCAACTATGAGTGTATGAGGAAACATAAAATGTATTATTTTTCTCCTCACTCACACACACACACACACACACACACACACACACACACACACACACACACACACACACACACACACACATTTACAGGGCAAGTAGTAATGCTAAGTTACTTAATAATAAAGACAATACATTGATGATTTTATTAAATCTTAATACAAGCATTTGTGAATTACTATTAGGCCTAAACTTGTGTGAGCATGTCGAATACTTACACACACTGATAAAACTCCCATTATGGGGGTTTTGCCGAGTATGAACCCATCCGAGCTAGGGGTGTCCGAAGCCGTTAGTCAAATACAGAAGAGGGTCGTTACCGGGAATCCAAAACCGAGTGAAACGCAAATCCAAAGCCGTAATTGAAGTCCGAAAAAAGTGTCAAAAACCGAGAATCAATAACCGTAATCAATAGCAAAAGTCGCAAACCGCACAAAACCACTAACCAACACATGCCTGAACACCCAACAAAGAATTCTAATAAAGAATGTTAATATAAACCTGCCGCGGCTCTCACGTCATTAGAGCGCGTTCTTAATAGAATCCGAAAAATGTGTTAGATGTGTGTTGTTTTAAAATACTGCAAATTCATGTATCTTAAGCTAAAACACATTTTGCAATGATGAAAGGCAAACGAAGAGTGTTAGTCAATAAAAAAAGTAAATGAATAGCTTCGTTTCCTCATATAAAATGAAAACAGCCAAAATGTCAAACATAAGATTTTTTATGTTGCAGATTCATTCACAAAACATCTAGAAAAATAACGTTCATATATTAACTTAAACACAGTTTACAAGGTTGAACAAAATATAAAATAAACTGAATATAAATAATTTAATAATATTTTAAATGACATATAATTAAGTTTTTCAATATACTTTTTAAATAGGCCTATAATAACAGTATAATAACATCTTTAAATGAAAGAATATTAACACCACGATTTTACCTGTTAACATACAATCATGCTTTTACCAAACTAGTGAAAATATTTGAGAAAAATGTTTGAATATTTTTACAATTATATAATTTTTTTTAAACAGCATTATTAAAGTATTAAAATATACATCGTTTAACATTTTTTAAGTTGTAATAAATTTAAGATACATTTTTAAGGTAAGTTATCACTTGATTATTATCAGAAAGTAAAAAATATATATAATTAATCACTCATCTGATTAATATTATTTACTTTATATGGGTTTGTACTGGGCGGGCGGGAATATGTCGAAGGAACGTTTTATTTAGATTAAGTTGAATGTTAACTGCCCACTGCTCCGGGTGTGTGTTCACGGTATGTGTGTGTTCACTAACTGTGTGTGTGCACTTGGATGGGTTAAATGCAGAGCACAAATTCCAAGTATGGGACACCATACTTGGCCACACTACACTTCACTTCACTTCACTTCACTTAATTAAAGTACATTCATTATAACTTTAAGTTTTCAAAAACAAAACATAAATTACAAGTAATGGTAAATGATGTAGTCTATTGAAAATATATAAATATTACACTAAATCTCTATTTTTTTATTTCATTGATATTGAGGCTAAATAAACTCAATGATATGCCAGAAACAACTCTAAAATGTAAGAAACGGTCCTCAGTAGGCTACTCTATTGGCCAACTTTTGTCTTCTTATTTATTATTTTATAGGCTACACATAAACAAATAATTAGTAGCCTACCTGCCAGATAACCTTTTTTCCGTCATGTCTATGCTAACGTTAATTTAGGCGTGTTGTCACATGAGTGTTAACCCCGTAAATGTTTACGGCTGCAAAACTCATTTTGTCGGAGTAAAATAGCACAGCAATCGAATGTAGACCTATTTGATTATATATTTAATCTCCTCTTGAAGCTCTGACCAGTCCGCTTCGAAGCTGTAAATCTCAACGGTCTATCACAATGACACGCCCACTCATCAGTGGACACGCCCCGTTTATATATATATATATATATATATATATATATATATATATGATAGCAACTGGCTAAAATCAAACTGATCACAAAACAGAACAACTGGACCTTTGTTGTTATCTACGGAAGCCCTGAACCGCAAGGTGAGGAAAAAAAGAAACTTGCTTTAAATGAACTATTGTTTTGAAATTTTTTTTTTTTTTGAAGTGTAATAATTTTTTTGAGTGGGGTTGGGTAGGCGGACTTGTACTGCATCCAGCCTCCAGGAGGCGATCTATGAGCCCGCAGCTTCGTCACCAACCTTGCAAGTATGCTCCACATTCAAGGATTTCAGTGTTATTTTACTCCGACAAAATGAGTTGTTCAGTCGGAAACATTTACCAACCTACAGGATCTTATGGATCTCATTTTTTTGTGAGGCTATCTGATACTCATTCATTAACTGCTCTCTAAGTTTACCCAACTATATGACTTTCACTGCTGAGAAAAAATGTGAAAAGGGTCTGTTATTTAATTACATTTTTATAATAGGTTATTTTTTATAATCTAAATTATTTCATTATTATTTTTGTCTATTTTGTAATTGACATTTTTATTCCATTACTTACTCTTGTTTTTGTTGTCTGTTTACTGTGAAGCTGCTCTGAAAGACCAGATTAAGGAATTGGCGGTCTATTAGTGTATTTTAACTAAATACTGACAGGGGACTATATTATGTATAGCCATGTACACGCTTGTTTGTAGAGCAAGTAGTTTGACAGTTTTCTGTCGTTTATTATTCCTAGTCATTTCTTTCATAGGTGACTGAATCGGAGGTTCTTAAACAATTGCAAAACAAGAGCACTTCCGCATTGCAGAATAAGCTCAGTAGTTCCTATTGTGTTGGATTAGACCCTGCTCTGATGTAGGAGGAGCTCATTTAGTTTCCCTAAATGGTGTTTCCAGAACTTAAGTCACTCACAGTACCGTTCCTGTATTGCGGACACAACATAAACAGATTCTTCCTCAAACAGTTCTATGAACTGTGAAATAGTTTCTATAAAAGCCTTGTGATCATATTTGTGTTCAGATTTGCATTACATTCTACACTACATTTGTGGGAGTGCTCAGTGCACTATAGAGTAATATTGAATGACTGAATTGACATTATCTACATGTATTTTTACTCAACAACAAATGTGTTTTTGACTACCTCCGAAGTGGTTGAAGTGGACAAGTTCAAAACATTTCAGTTTTAATTTAGGCCAGTATTTTGCAGTGTAATACCAGGTGTAAACAGGGACAAAAATGAAGCAGGTTTTAGGTGTCACACAATTGATTTTGTCAGGTTTAATCAACAGTTCAACATATGTTTATGTTATTAGATATGGGCTTGTGTGGGTCCAATAAAACCAGCATGGAGCAGTCACAGATTGTGCAGACAGGCTAATGGTATTGATCTCACTATGGGTTTAGACATGGAGCCCGAGGGCAGGGATC
Source organism: Danio jaintianensis (assembly GCA_903798115.1). Classification (NCBI taxonomy): domain Eukaryota; kingdom Metazoa; phylum Chordata; class Actinopteri; order Cypriniformes; family Danionidae; genus Danio; species Danio jaintianensis. The sequence goes on from CAIGQV010019951.1 coordinate 11,142,677, forward strand.
TGGGGAAGAGCTCTCTGCCACGCTTCAAAACCAAGGGGACGAGATCAAATGAGTAGTTCAGTCTAGCAAATGGCCACCAGTCAATAATTCTCTTTTTTACGGTACTGATATCCACTTCATGCCTTATTCATTATTGAACTGACTCTCGGGGACGTAAACAATGCATCTAATATTGCATAAACAAAGCAATTAAAAAGAAACAATTGGTATACAAACAGTTTTGTATACCATGTAAATACAAGAAACACACTGAATTAAATTTGAAAATTTCAATTAGAAAGATTGCCATATTTTCTTGTAAAACATACTTAATAGTGTTTGATTCTGTAATTTTGAATCATTATTCCAAAGACCTGCAATTTGCCCCAGCATAATTTGCTGCCCTCTTGTGACAACTGTTGAATTATTATCTGCCATATTCATTCATTCATTCATTCATTTTTTTTTGGCTTAGTCCCTTTATTCATCAGGGGTCGCCACAACGGAATGAACCGTCAACTTATCCAGCATATGTTTTACAGAGCGGACGCCCTTCCAGCTGCAACCCAGTACTGGGAAACATCCATACACACTCATTCACACACATACACTACGGCCAATTTAGTTTATTCAGTTCACCTATACCGCATGTCTTTGGGCTGTGGGGGAAACCAGAGCACCTGGAGGAAACCAACGCGAACACGGGGAGAACATGCAAACTCCACACAGAAACGCCAACTGACCCAGCCGAGGCTCGAACCAGCAACCTTCTTGCTGTGAGGCGACATTGCTAACCACTGAGCCACCGTGTCGCCCCTTATCTGCCATATATTAATGCCAATGGCAATATATTATCTATCATATTATTAGCATATTTTTTGTTCTTTTATTGCTTTGATTTCTCATGTGTAAGTCACTTAAGATGAAAGGATCTCCCAAACTAAATGTATTAAATGTAAATATAATATGTTCAGCTATTAAAATCATACTGGATAAAAGTGTTTCGTTAAACAAAATTAGCATGTTTCTTAAAAGAAATAATAAGTGGCATATACTGTATAAAAATACTTGCTCAAAATAAAATAAACAACAATACACTCTAGAAAATGTTGGGTTTATTTAACCAAACTATCTGTCAAAAACAGACCAATCCAACATTGAGTAAATTTTTTGCAATTAAATTTAAATGACACTTTTGAACCCAGCAGTTGTGTATGTCCATATTTGACCCAACATTAGGTTAAACAACCCAACATTATTTTGAGTGTATTGTTGTTTATCTTACTTTAAGGAAGTTCTTTTTTTAAAAAAAAACTTACTAATTCTGTTTTTAGTATTCAGTATGATCCAGCATTTTTAGAGTATAACTATGATAACAATACTAAGACAAGCACACAGTAAACGTGGCCGTTTTCATTAATCTCAGATTAAATATTTTTTTTATTTAATATTGTTTTTAAATGATTTCCAATCTAAATAAAAAAAGTCTGATTTAAATACATTTAATTCTAAGATTAATTGAACTCATATTCCACTCTAAAATCAGCTGAGTTTGTTGAAACCAGCGTTGCATCAAGAATGGACAAAAAAGTGTTGAAAAGCATAATTTAAAATCAACTTTAAAAATTAACCCAACATTGGGTTTGTCCATATTTGACCCAATGATGGGTTAGACAATATATACAGTATAATTCATTTCATTATCTCAATTAATATTTTCAATTAAACAACATGCACATAAAAATATAATAAAACAATAATATATATTATTAGGTCATATAAAATACATAAGTGTAAACTGAATGATCAGAATGGATGTGCTAAGATCAAGAGTGAGGCTTTTAAGAAGGATATCTTCAGATTATGACGTGCAGGCCTGCAGTTGGTGGAGAGGATGCAGAGAAGTTAGTGCACGGGTTATTGTAAAGATTAAAGCATGGCTGCTGAGTTGCTGGTAAGCTCTGGTTTTGCCTCTATGTTATCAGCTTTAATGGAATTCCACTTTCAATGTTTTTTTTTAAATCGAGCCTCTGCATGGATAGGCAAATCAGCTGGGAGGAATGCGATGTGGCAGGATCATACGGAACACTGATTTTGACTTAAAGGAGTAGTAAGAGCCTGTGGTAAGACATCTTATCATTTATCCTACTGAAAATACTGTATCTTCCTGGAGAAAATATATGGCAGCTAATTTTTTGGAGAGGTACCCAATGCTGTTTTATATTTTTGTCATGCACAATCAAAAATATTAGTTATTTAGATGTAGCCTATGTAGCCATATCAGACAAAAGGGTGATATTTAACAAATAAATGCACATATAATCTCACCTACCCAGTGAACTACGTATAAGCTAATATAATTATGAATATTAATAATTACAAGTTTTGATTATTTAAAGTAACTTTATGAACTTAATTCGCTACATAGAAAATATGTGAAATTTATTTTATGTACACAGAATATACGCTGAAAAAATAATTAATTGGATTTACTAAAAAAAATTAAGCTAAGGGGTTGCAAACTATTTATATGGGCTGAATTTAAATAAAAAAATAAGTTGAACATTACCAAAATGTATTTGTTTGTTTAAATTCAGCCCACAAATTGTTTGCAACCACTTACCTTAAACAAATTTTAGTAAATCCAATGAATAATTTTTTCTTTCAGTGTACTGCCGTGACTACCCTATGAAATAAATAAAACTGTATTTTCTCTTTCAGCCTGTGAGAGAAGAAGACCATTAGACTGCAAAAATGAAAGTGAAATGGACAAAGTTGGGAATGGTCTTTTTTCTGCTTCTCTCCTGTCTAATGACAGGCTGTTTCATTTGGCAGTACAGGCTCCCCAAAGCAAAACCAGGTAAACACGACTCCCAAAAACAGGCAGCTATTGAAAGACTCAGAAAGTAGTCATCAAATATCAATGAATGGATGCTTATATATATTTAATTATGCACCGTGCTTCTGTAAATAGAATGTTCTTGTTTGTTTAGTGTGTAAATATGCCTAGACAGCACATGAGAACATCCTTATACATTTGGCTTTTTTTGATCTCCTTATGCTTAATTAATGGTCTGCAGGAGCTGACGATGGATTACCCGGAGCTCCACATAGTGGCTTGTAGATTATTGTGTGCTGTAAAGCCTGATTATCACTTGGGGGAAGGGAACTTAGCGTAAAATACATGATTATGGAGCAAACACCCACTCTCAGCTCCATTATGTGCCAAATGCATAGGATTATATAATAATAAATAAGATACGAAGTGATGAGCATTAATGTTGTTTTACAGAGTGTTATGTCTCTGTGTTTTCACAAAGTTCATATTTATTGGGCTTACATAAGTTTAAGTGGGTCACGGTGAAAGATTTAGATGTTTACATATATATGACACATAAGCTGAATATGTTTTTATACAGTGGATGTAAAGGCTGCAGAAGAAGTGAAAGATGAGATAATGTGCCCGCGTTTTCCTGAGCCTGTGCCACTGGTGCACCCGATTCCTGTCCTCATGGACGCACTGGATAAAGTCAGTATAAAATAGTTCTTTCTTTCTGGTACTATACTGAAAATCAATTTCAAAACTGATAATATATATATATATATATATATACTGAAAATCAATTTTATATATATATATATATATATATATATAAAAACAGTTGGTCAAATCTCACAAATATGCTGTATTTTAGGCAGATGTGCTTTTAAGGAACAGCATTGATGCCACAAAGCTGCCCGCCATTTCTGCCATTGTAATATTTAATGATTCTGTATTGTGGAATGGGAACTTTGGCAGAATGAATGGAAGTGACCCTACATCTTCCCTAACGAATGAGTACACAGTTTACAGGTGGGTTACAGATTTTGGCTATGTTTTTTTTTTTTTTTGCGTCAAAGCTTTATGTTTAAAGGGATAGTTCACCCAAAAATGAAAACTCTGTTATCATTTAGTGTTCTTCCAAACCTGTTTGAGTTTCTTTCTTCTGCTGAACACAAAGTAAGATATGGTGGAAAGCAGCAGCTATTGACTTACATGGTATTTTTTGTTTCTTATGGTTAAGGTATTTACAGATTTATTCGATTATTTACTTGCTTTTATATTGTGAAATGATGTTTAGAAAATATAAATCATTGTTCATAATTTTATAAGCAAATTTTGAGTTATTATGTGACAAAATATCAGTCAACACACTGTTTACTATAGAAAATGAAAAGCAAAAATGGTCTGAGCTTTCTATCACTGCGTTACAAGCATACATTAAAGAGCTGATTCTTATGTTGTTTGGCAAAACCCATGGGAAAACACTTTGATTTTCTTATAAAATAGCATCAGCTCATTTCTAACAGTGTCTGAAAGAGTTTGTTTTAGGATTTGTCTTTCTAAACCCACATTGTTGAATCTTATACCTTCTGAAAACACATCGACAGCATAAGCCAAGCTCTTTCAGGCCTCAGCTAAAACAACAGTGTTTGAGACCATTGGTTGGCATTATGCAAATTTGTTACATAGGTTTGCGAAGCAAATCTGTAAATACTAACAACTCATTTCTGGTGGTTTAGAATCAGTTCTGTCTGAGAGACAATGGCTTCGTTCCACTCCACTTTAAGATATGCACTCGCAGACTTCCCTAAGCACTTCCCATCAGCGAAGTCCCTACTGCCATTTTAAAGTGTGTTCCACTTTGTCAAGTGGATGAGGGAAGTTTACAGGCACTGAAAAAACTTATTCATTGAATTTACTTTTTTTTTAAGGTAAGTGGTTACAAACAATTTATATGGGCTGAATTGAAACAAACTAATTAAATTGAGCAATGTTCAACTTAATTTGTTTGTTTAAATTCAGCCCATACAAATTGTTTGCAACCACTTTCTTTAAAAAAAATTTGTAAATCCAATGAATAACTTTTTTTAGTGTGGACAGACCCTCGACCCCTCAATTTTGAAAAAGGGAGCAAGTCTGCTTCATAATTTAGACTCCAGCACATATATGTCCCACAATGCAATCCGATTGTGACATCACAACAGCAACTTGCATTCACAGTGCATACAAGTCTTAAGGGCTTAGGGTGTTCTATATAAACCCATTTCAAATGTTCTGCTAGTAGTGGCTACTTGTGCAATGCAAACAATAACATAAATAAGATGGAGGGAGGTTAACGAGTAAAGGCCATACAAATTTGGACTGGAATACAACCCAAAGCTCAATTTGAACACTTTGGAGCACTTTTTGAATGCTTAAAAATGGGTTACGCTTATCCACCCTCCTAAATCCCAAATTTAGGTATTTACATTATAACAATGTCACAATACGCACACTCAAAAAATTACATTTTCTCTTTGTTCAAACTACTTATTTAAAATGAGCTGAAACAACACAATTTTTGAGGTTTTTTTTTGCGGCAAAAAATTAATTCCTTCATGTTGTCCCAACACAAATCGATTGTGTGGAACCCAACATTTGTGCATACATATCTGAATCTTTTTGTAATTCGTTTCCTTATTGTTTGTTTTGGTTATACGACCAAAGAATTGCAAGCCTTTCCAAAATTTTTCCCACCTTGATGCTGTATAAACTTTGGGAGGACGGAAAAGTGGATTCCCTGGATGACCCACTGGGGAAATATCTTAAGAACTTCACCATAAAAAACCCTCTGGGGAAGAGAAGAGATCATGACCCCAAGTCTGTCTCTGACAGCCGGAGCGGTAAAGAAGTGCACATCTCTTCAGTTACTCTGAGACGGATGGCCAGCCAGCTGTCAGGTGAGCACCATGTACCTGTAACTGACCTCAATACGGTGTTTAGATCAGTGACAGATGATTAGCATGCATATAATTAGTGCATTCCATGGTCGTGCTGTAAAAATAAAGAAGGTGAAACCTGTAACTAGATCAACTGTTTTTAGAGAATGGCTACATTAATCAGCTCTGCTGCCTGACATGACTAAATGGGTTTGCCTCTGTCTAGGATTAGAGCAGAAGGAGTGGCCCTAACATACTGTACTCAGCTAACTCCAAGCTGATCTTTATATAAGGTGCCAGAAATAGCAGTGCTGATTATTTTGGTGGACTTAAATTTATTCAAAAATAGCCTTCAAGTCACATAGATGGAAATCTACAGTGCTGTGAAATTTCTGCCATCAACCATTTCAATCTAATAAAAGACCATTTCTGTGAAAATTAAATGCACCTTTATCTTTATATATATATATATATATATATATATATAAAGATAAAGGTGCATTTAATTTTCACAATTGCAACTTTATTTTACTTGTTGATATTATTTTTAGACACCCTACCTATGTTTAAATTTTACAGGAGTTAAGTAATCAGTATTTTGTGGAAAAGCTCTGTTTTTGCAATGTGTGTGTGCAAACCACCTCAAAGTGTTGAGGTGGTTTGTTAGGACATGACGTGTCCTCGTAATTCAAAAATATAAAAAATCACATTAAAAATTAACTGTTAAAAATACCTAACGGAGTCTTTTCACTTTCAAAATTTGCCACCAGTTTTGTGTGAGGGTTTGGTTTATGGGTAGGGTTTGAGTAAGGCAATATAATAAGTGCTTTTTACATTATAAAATACATTACGCCAATGAAGAAACCAAGACACAAATGTGTATGTGTGTGTGTGTGCGTGTGTGTGTGTGTGTGTATGATTTTAAATATTTCTTAGCACAGTAAATATTATTTTAGTTGCTTTAAACTTCTGACTCAAAGAAAGCACCTAACATTTTTTAATACCTAACATCATTCATTTATATTTACATTTTTAATAAACAAAAATATAATTTTAAAATGTATTTTCACTCATGGCAGTTAATTTCCAATGTTGTGACCCTTGATAAAGCAGGGCATAAGGTGAAAGAAATTGAGTGAGGGTTTTCAGTCATAAAAGAATTACAATTATCAGCTTGAAAATCTGTATATCAAAGGGACTAAGCCGAAAAGAAAATGAATGAATGAATGAAAATCTGTATATCCCCAACAATTTTGCATTCAAATTGGGAAATTCAGAATATTCAATTCTGTTTTTGATCATTATTTTTTGATAAAACTGATGTATCAAATACATACTATAATCTGGATAACTCATATTACAGGTTTACCAAGGCGTCTCAGAGCGACTACGCTACTCTGGAAAGGCAACACTCAAGCTGCAGTGGATTTATTACAAGATGATGTTCTCGTAGCTGACCCTGGAACCAAGTAAGATAGTATATTTCCCTCTTCAAATTTGTATTAAGAGGATGTTTAATGAATGAGAGGAGCTGTAAATAATAGACGGGAGCGGATGCAATGAATGCACTTGTGGATTCTCCCTGGAGGAAGTAATTCTAGTCCTCTGCTCTTCTCAGATGCCACTACAGCAACCTGGCCTTCTCGCTGCTTGCCCACGTGATGGCGGAGAAGGTGGCTGGCATGAATTATCAGCGATGGGTGACTGAAAATATCCTGCAACCGTTGGGAATGGAGGACACCGGGTTTGAAATCACTCCACAGATTGAGAAACGGATGGCAGTAGGTGTCTACTCAAGTGGGCGTCCCGCGCCTCTCTATGACCTCGGCTGGTACAGACCTTCAGGGCAAATGTATTCCACACCAGCTGACATGGCCAAACTGGTAATGATGCTGCTTGGCGCGTTTTACTGTCAGGTTCTCCAACTCGATACCCTCAAAACCATGTTGACTCCTTTATTTCGATGTGAGAACAGTTACTTTGCCAATCAAACAGGCACGCCTTGGGAGGTGAATGAACAGTTAGGTTATGATGTTATACGAAAAGATGGAGATCTGGATGGATATTCAGCTTCGATTTCCCTTGTTCCTCGCTTGAAGCTTGGATTGGTCATCCTTATGGCTGGAAGCAAACCTGTGGATGAGGATCTTGTGGCCAAAACCTACAGTTATATCATCCCTGCCATGGAAAGAGCCTTCAGAGATACACCTCGTGTTCTCACTCCTCCTCCAGACCCTGCTCCCTATATAGGGTATTTTACTTACAGTAATATAACGTTCTATGAGATCAAAGCCAATGCAGATGGAGTGCTGTCTCTAGAGCAGTTCGGACCTCAAGTTGATGACATGGTTCCTGTGACCTACAGGAGTTTGAAACTTACTTATCTACAGGATAGGGTCTTCAGGTTGGTATTTGAGAAGGAGTATCCTTGTCAGCTGAAAGTTAATTCTGCCTCTGTGTCTCTCGAATCTCAGGACGGGCAACTTTTTAACTTCTATATCTTTAACAAAAAGGGGCTCTCATCTGGTTTTGATGTCCCAGGGTTAAACACATATAAAGTCACGCGGATATTCCGCCGACCTATTTTTAGCAGGTGAAGAAAAGATTTGCTCCTGCTTTTGATTCAGCAATTTTACAGTTACTTTTACCATTGCTTAGTGGCATTTCATGAGTGAAATTCTGTCATTCCAATTGAAAACCATTAATAAAGGAATGGCAGTTCATAAATATTTTTTGCATTTGTGCAATCTCATTGTCTGTGTACAATCTGCGGACACCCAGTGACATGCGTACTCACATGAACAATACTATGGTAATGTTTAGTAAATAAATTCTACAGTGTTTTTTAACGATATTAACCATATGCAAAGTCCTTGGAATAATTAATGTTGTAGTAATTATATTGATGCTGTGGTGATACAAAAAATATAATGATATAAACAAATGATATAATACTGCTCTAAAGTAATACTAATATATTACTACACCACAGTTCACTGTAGTAAAAAATACATTGAAGTGTTGTAAATACTACAATATATACAGTAATACACTTTAGTATTTAGTATTACGGTTCAAAATCTATAATGTTTACTAATACTTTCTACAGTATTTTTTCATGTGTGTAGAATTGAACCTTCGTGTTTTTTTTCTAAAAATCAAACATTCTTCACAACCTCTTAAAATAGTTCTGTTTTCATATGAGAAATTGAATGTTTAATATGTCTGCATGATCTGGAGTTTCCCATGAGTCCCCACGCAAATTTCAGTTGTGTTCAAGTTGGTTATTATTCTCATTTTTGACCAATTTTAAAAATGTAATTTTAATGCACATCAGTACTTTTTGCTGTATGATTGGTTTTTTCCCCCCCAAATAACCTATTGCTGTGTGACTTTTATGAACACATTACCCATCTTTGCTAAGTGTTGATTTACTTTACATTATGCAGCTATTAAAAAATTTAATACAACTCTAAGACTAATATGTTGGATTTTACTTGTTTTTAAATACAAACCATTCTAAAGGCCTGATCACAAGGGCAATTACTGTAATGCTTTTAAGCATTCTAATTCTGACCATGGAAAGTCCATTACACAAATATAATAATATTGTGGATGCAAATATAGTAAATTTACTTGGTGTGAATGGTCCTTATTTCATTATGTTGATTAGCAATGTATATATATATAGTTTATGTAAGCATACTAAGCAAATAAAATTAAAATATCATGTAAAATCTATCCCTACGTATTCATTCATTCATTCATTTTCTTTTCGGCTTAGTCCCTTTATTAATCTGGGGTCGCCACAGCAGGATGAACCGCCAACTTATCCAGCATATGTTTTACGCAGCGGATGCCCTTCCAGCTGCAACCCATCACTGGGAAACATTCATACACACTCATTCACACACATCCACTACGGACAATTTTAGCTTACCCAATTCACCTATATCGCATGTCTTTGGACTTGTGGGGGAAACCGGAGCACCCGGAGGAAACCCACGCGAACACGGGGAGAACACGCAAACTCCACACAGAAATGCCAACTGACTCAGCCGAGGCTCGAACCAGCGACCTTCTTGCTGTGAGGCGAATGTGCTACCCACTGCGCCACCGCGTCGCCCATCCCTACATATGTTTTTGATTATTCCAGTAAATATAAATAAATAAATACATTTACAAATCTGGAGAGGGGGAGATTAAGAATGTTAAAACAATAGAAAATAATATTTAAATAACTAATTGGGAGTTTTAGCATAATGTTAGAAATAACGCATAATTTAGAAATAAACTGTGACTTACCATATAAAATAAAATATTTTAAGTATAGTACATGCAGATGAGCATGTGTTTATCATGTGTGCTTTTGCAGAGAAAGCTACTGAAAGTAAGGTGACTCAAAATATTGATATATAATCATTCATTTAGTTTTGACAAGATAATTTCTGAATGTCCTATTTTTAAATTATTTAGAAAATATTGTTTAGGTGGGAAGCGTTTTCTTTTATTATTTTGCATGTATAAGAGAACGTTTTTCAGATTTCTTTTACGTTCTTCAAATAGGGATTAGAGAATATTACATTTTAATTTTATTATGCAATAATTATGTAAAATGTTTTTGTGCCAATGTTTTAGAGCACTATTAAAGACCATATTCATAGCATGTTACGAACGTTCTGTTAACGTCACCGAAGAATGTTTGTTAATAACTTTTAGGTTTTTAAAATAGTTAATTTTTTTCTGGAATTCAGCAATCGCATGCATTATACGCTTTCGGTAATCAACAGGCCCAAAACCATGCATACTAATTGATTGCGATAAAGCTCACATAACGTAGTCATTTGGTTATTTTATTCCATTTGAAGGATAAAACTATTTTGAACATGAGCTTGCTTTAAAAAGAGCATTTGCTTTTATTTAACAGTATGATCATTATTATCAGTTTTTCTCTTTTCTGAAGAGCTGAACTGCCATGTTCATCTGTGGACACATGATGTCGCTGTAACATCACAAATCAGCTCCAACCCGCACATAAACATTGACAGGTTTACATATTTTATATAGAAATATAGCAGTGACATTTAAAAACAAAATGTATCTAATGCCACTCTCTTTTTGCCCGTTAAATCGTTTACAACAATCTATTTGGATGACATCCAAGTAGGTTATTATGAGTTCCGGAAAGCGCATTTCGTACTTCCGTATACACGCGTTAAAACTTACACCCGCCGAAGGGTTACGGAAATACCCGAAGTGAAACGAATGGTAGGTCCTGTAGGACTGCCTGAGTCGGCCACAGCGCCATGTTGATCGGAATCATCACACTCCGTGGAGATACTCTCGTCAAAGAGCAGTTATAAACAAAGTGTTATTCTTTTTTTTCAAAGGGGGTACACCTGTCAAGATCGCCCTGGCAAGAAGAGGCCATCTAGATCCTCGGAAACCCCGGCCGGGGAGGGGGAACAGCCCCCCAACCTTCAGCAATGAAGATAAACCACAATAAGCGCTAGCCGGCTAACTTTAGCCTGCTATTCTATCAATAAGCTAGCTAGCCTGTTAGCTCACGCGTTAATATCCGCTCAGACACCGGCAACCTGCTCCTATAAAGCCGGGTGTTGACATAACTCGCCAGCAATATTTTTTTACCTGTACTGTTTAGCCGCTAGCTTATTTATTATTGTAAATATCTGTAAATCCGTGCGTTTGTTTTTTTATTTGCGATGAGTTTGCCGCCGAAAGCGTTGCCGAAACCAGCCGCTGCCGCTGGAACTGGACCTGGAACCGGGCTGTTATCCACGAGCCAACTGCGGGCCACCCTCACCACAGTCCCGCTTCCGCCGGTGGCTCCGCAGACACAGTATCCTTTTCTAAACTCCATCAAAAATCTCAATCTGTGGTTGTGATTCAAAACCTAACGTTAGTGAGGTGTGTGCCTGGATAAGTTAACGTTAGCGTTTCTGGGTAACATCATGGGTATTCGAGTTGATGTGCATATAAAGCCCGAAAGTGTCGTTTGGGCAAGCGGGTCGCTAGGTTTTTGACAGCGGTAGAGTATGTTATGTTGTACCGGCTAACCGTGTCAGCGCAACAGAAGTGTAGCCTATGTTTGGTTTGTGCTTTTTGTACCTGAAGTCCTGAAGCTACTTGTATTTGGAGGAACTATTAGAGTAGGTTAGTAGTAACACTGTTTATGTGGTTGTGGTTGTCAATATTCGAGCTGCCAAAACACAGCCGGGTTGGCCTGAACCTTTCCGGCCGGCTTGAGTGTGCTAAAGCTAGCTTTCTTCTAGAAAGATAAGCTAGCTTTCACTTGAAAGATGTGACATCGCTTTTAAATGGTATTTAACTGATTGTGTCATGATTTACTCGCTTTGTATGTTGTTATAAACAACATGCCGTTACCAATTATCATCATTTAACTTTATAAAAAAGTAATGCCACTCGGAATTAAAGCCTATTTCACCATTGACTTCCATTGCATATTTTTCCATGAAATGAAAGTGAATGTAGACTGAAAGTGCCATTCACACCCAAAATGTAAATTTGCTGTTGATCCACTCAGTCTCAGACCATTGAAGATGTAACTGACTTTTTTTTTAATGTCAATAGCTCAACAGAACTTGAGTTAATTAAATTTTACCATTATATGTTTTTCTGAACACCTGTGGCTCCTTACGATATATTAAGTTCTGTGCAAGAAACTTATGTAATTATTATTATTTTTTACCTTTGATCCACATTCTCCAAGTGACAGTTTGGTAGCATTTACGTATACGCATCATAATGGGATCTACAGACACTAATAATGTTTAATACAATAAATACACCTAGTCTGAAAGAAGATGAAGCAAAATAGCTCATAACTGACCACCATTAAGATTGTGTTTAGATCTTGGAAAGCTAAATATACTGCTTGTTTCTCTTCCGTACAGCAATTCCGTGGTGCTAATGATGCATAATAATTTAGTCAGCAACAATCATAGCTTTATTTCTCCTTTTTAGTTTTAATGGTGGTTTCCCAAATGCTTTAGTGTTAATACTTTTTGTTTCGTTTATGACTAGGCAAAAATTGCATCCTTAGTGGACTGGTTTCATTTCCTTCATGGTTGACAGGAAATCTACTTGCGAACATTTCCTAGCTGAGAATTATTCGATAAACTCTGATATGAGATCAACTTAATCAGTTGATCTCTCTTAACAATGCCAGATTTTACATCTACTGAGTGTGCTGTACCTCATATGACACTCTTATTTAGGAAAAAGTTGTATATAAAGGTATAGTTGACCTAAAACTGAAATCTGTCATCAATTAACCACCCTTCACTTGTTCAAAACGCATGTAAGTTTCTTTCTTCTGTTGAACACAAAAGAAGATAGTTGGAAGAATGCTGGGAGCTGGCACCTATTGACTTCCATAGTAATGTTTTCCTACTATGGAAGTGCGGATACCAGCATTCTTTAAAATACCTTCTTTTGTGTTCAGCAGAAGAAAGAAACACAAAAAAGTTTAAAACCAAATGAGAGAATAAATGGTGAGGTAATTTTAATTTTGTGTGAACTATCCCTTTAAGACCATTTAATTGCAGAGAAAACTTGTGCTATATCTAAAGCACTGCGAACAGAGGGAAATAAGGCATTGTATCTGCTGTGTCATTGCAAATGTATATCCTGATAAATGAGTCTGTAGCACTAAAAATAATCTGTAACCTACAAACCAGTTTAAACTCGGGCTGTAAAAAGCATGACGTGTTTGTGGAGCATGAGGTTACTGTGAAAGTTTCATGGCAGTGAGCCAAGGGAAAGTTAAAATGAGTAACTAACAGCTGTTGTTTTAGCCCACTTACAGTAAACTGTACATTATCTCTGTTTGAATTCTCTCTCTCTGTGCTTGTGTATGTGCCTGTGGTGCAGTGGAGGAGGAAGGCTTTCCCCACCCTCTTAACAATAGCCTGGTTGTACAGACAGAACTGCTGGGCTGGAGATGGAAGACGCGTCTCCATCCTCTGTACTCCAGCAGCATGTTAATACTCAATCAACTTCTTGTGTTTGAGAATCTTGCTGCACAGATTTCTCATTTCTTTGAGAATGTTTTTTTCCATTAGGGCTGGGTAAAATGGCTATATATAAGTCAGAATTATTAGCCCTCCTGAATTATTAGCCCCTTGTATATTTTCCCCCAATTTCTGTTTAACGGAGAGAAGATTTTTTTTCAACACATTTCTAAACATAATAGTTTTAATAACGAATTTCTTTTATCTTTGCCATAATGACAGCACATAATGTCTTGCTAGCTATTTTTCAAGATACTATTATTCAGCTTAAAGTGCAATTTACAGGCTTAACTAGGTTAACTAGGCAAGTAAGGGTAATTAGGCAAGTTATTGTACAACAGCGGTTTGTTCTGTAGACAATTGAACAAAATATTGCTAATGGGGGCTAATAATATTGACCTTAAAATGGTTTTAAAAAAATTAAAAACTGCATTTATTCTAGCTGAAATTAAACAAATAAGAAAAAATATTATAGGAAATACTGTTAAAAATTCCTTGCTCTGTTAAACTTTTTTTGGGAAGTATTTGAAAAAGAAAAAAAGTTCTCAGGAGGGCTAATAATTTTGACTTAAACTGAACATATATATATATATTTTTGTGCTGAACACTTGACTGATAAGTTCCATACTTTTGTTTAGCTAATCGTCTTAAAAATGTACCGTGTAGACATTCAGTGTTAAAGGTCAACTCTAAATGACTAAGGGTAAAATGAGTAGTAGGTTACTGAACAGGATATTTTTTTGTGAAAACAGAAAATAACAGCACCTTTCAGGCTGTCACCATCACACATACAGTACCTATTGAAACACCAAACATACGTTAATAGTTATGAACGGTTTTAGAATTCCTCTTTCCATTGATTATTATTATTTTTTTTAATAATGTAAAAAGCATGTTTGACTATTGTGTTTTTGTCACAGTGTCTTGCGCATGAAACATCAATCTGAAAGAATGAACTTGGCCTACTTTGTCAAATGTCTTTCAAAACTTAAAATGCGTTCTGTGGTTGACCATCTAGGACTAGTGATGTCTTTCGCATTACGGTTCTTCATAGAGTATGCTCATTGCTCACACATAAGGTATGTCGCCATACAGTCCTCATTTTTTTTGTTTTCATTGCTGTATTCTACAGATGGTGACACCAACACAAGTTTTGTCTTTTAAAAGTGCACATTTGACAGTAGCTGGAGTTGAGAGTAGCAGAAGCATGAGCAGAAATCTAGATGTAAATTTATTTTCTTTAACAAAAACATTGTCATGATGTAAGAACTAATGTGAGATTTTAACCAAAATACAGTATTACTTTACTAATTTAATAGATTTAATACATTAAAAACATGCTTAAATTCTATGTAAAATGTCCTGGGTTTCTTCCAATGGTTCCCGTTGGTATTACTATAGTAAAAGCATGGTAATATTTGTTGATTTGTGGAACAATATGTCCTTGTTAATGTTGTGGAGCCGTTGCGTACTAGCTTAATTTGTGGTTCCTAACTGAAAGCTCTGTAACAAACTCAAATGCCCTCTTTTAGTGGTTTTCATAGTGATGATTTCTGTCCATTATTGGTCAGTTTATCTGAATTTTCAATAACATTGTACATCCCTAATTCTGAGGTAAAGTTTTCTGAGTAGATGATTTGTGATGGCTGCAATTTCTAAGGAGAGTAATAAACAAATTGATAAGTGACACAGTTTTCCAGTACATCTTTTTATTGGTTTATTGTTGGGTTTTATATAGTTATGTCTATGTAGATGATACGTGTATGTTATAGATTTATGTATGTTTTTAATGAAGTTACATATTCTACCATTTAAAAATCTGATGTCAGCATGAAACTCAGGGTGAGAAATATTTTCAAGAAGTTGTTTTATATTTTAAAATGTAAAAATTTCATTTGAAATCATACAGTATTTCACAGTATTACTTTTTTATTTTGTCAAATAAATGGTCTTGGTTATCATAAGGGACTTTTAAAAATATATATATATATATATATGCTGACCTGAAAACTATTATTTTATTGGGACAATGAAAAATATTGGCAATCTGGAAAAAAAATAAATAAATTTTACTACCATAAGGTAATTTGCATGTAGATAAATATGATCAGCTTGTCACTTTTTTTATTCTTATAGCATATAGTTTGTTTTTTTAATGCATTGTGTATGTTTTCCCACCTTGTTGCTGTGTTTGGCCTTAAGTACGTTCTGCTCCAGAGTTTTCCTTAATTTCCCCTCAAGATATCCACGAGTGCCGCCTCCCCTGGACGAGCGTATCTTCTCAACACAGCCCGTCACTGCTGTCTACAGTGTGAGTTGAACACTTCATTCCCATTCTCCACTGACGCTCACATCTAGACTAAACTACTGATATCTGATTTTTCTCATTTATTAAAAATTAAATATCATTGTTTAATTCCAAAATATAAAGTAAAAACATAATGATTTGACTTAAGCTTCGCCAAATTATGCTACATAAAATATGCATGCATGACCATAACCATAATCCACGCATAAGGTAAAATCAACAGATGCACAAGTTAACTGAATGAAGCCCATGCATGGAACATCAACAATAGATGTTTAGAAGCTTTAGATAGAGGTCACAGATACATTTATCATATGTCATTTAAAAAATCTCCAAATGATTGCCTACACATAAGCTTTAACGAAAACTGCCCAAACATAAAAGTCATATCCGTACAATCTTTTTATTTAAGGGTGCTAGATGTAAGTTTTTGACTCTTCTAAAGTATAAACATACCTTAGTATATTTGCAGATATTTAAGAAACTTGCAAAGTGAACATACTTTATTTAAAAAAAAACAATGCCACAGTCAGTTATTCTCCTTAGAACATGTGCATTCCGTCTCTTTGTTTTGGTCTGTGTAACTCCGCCGACTGCTAGTTTACCCAATTATATTTTGGTGCCCTGGGTTGCCTTGGCGGAAAACACAGTTTATTTAATTTTAGTCATGATGGCTGTCTCAATTCATGCGGTTGTGGCTAAGGAGGACAGGAGGACAGCAGCAGCCTCAAAAATGAGACGCAGATTATAAAAATGGTTTTTAATTTGTAAACAATACAAATATTACAAACATAAACATTAGCTGACCAGATTACAATTTAAGGCTCGATCTTTAGGTACACTTGCTTCTGTTGGTGTCGTCAATCTGGCAACCTGTGTGTGCGACAAGTTGTCATTGCAGGGGCCGTGTGAGAAAAAAAAAAAAAAAAAAGTCAATATTTTCATCCAATATTTAGCATTTGGTCTGCAATGACTCATACTGCACAGTCCTGTATACTGCACCTTTAATGTTGAACATTTCATGGAGTTGTACAAGTATGAAATAAACGACTATCAATAGTGTTTTTTTTTGTTTTTCCATTTGTGCTCAGCCATTCTTGTGTGGTGTCTGTGCTGCCATTGTATGTCTGTTGGCAAAACTTTTCTCCATCTCTGGGGTTAATTTTTTTGTATGTGGATTAAGCAATTAGCTGGATTTGATTATTGACACTTTGACACAATCCAGTATAGTTTTTCAAAAATCATTAGACTGTCATTTCAAGTGAAGGTTATGATATTGTGCACCGACTTCTGAAATGTTAATTCATAAACACTGCATTAAATTGGGGAAAATAGCAATATTGTTAAATTATTTTAGATATTATAAAAATAATTCAAACTGTTATGTAATCAAATAAAGGTACAAAAACTGTCATGGGCATAATATCTTTTCAAGCAGTAAAAGAGAACTTTGTACTTTTTTCAGACACTTTAGGTAATATAAACTTTTAAGATACCAATATGGAGCTTTTAGAATTAATTTCAATAGCCAGTTATGCCTTACGCTATAAGATTAAAAAACTCGAATACTGTCTTATAGAAAATTTACTCTAAAGGTAAAACTAAATAAAGTGCTTAATATTTTACTCTTGACAGAAAGTGTAAAGCTTTTATAAATCGCCTACAACAAATGTGGAAAGTTTATGCATCATATCATTTACCAAACTGTTTCATTTACTATAAATCTTGTCATTTTGCTCACATGGCTGATAAATGAATATTAATCAGATGATGTTATTACGCTCCTCTCTTGCTGCCAGCCAATCGCTGCATTGATGATCATAATTTTGGTGATTGCGATATCTTTTCTTCACAACAGCAATCAGCTAGAGATCAGTTATTACGATTTAAAAGATCCAGGATTTGCCAAGTCATCTTAGATTGTTAAAGTGATTTCCGAAGAAAGAATCCTCTCTTGGTTTGCACACTTTGTACTATAACATCATTGCAGTGCGGTTTGTGTGCAGGTACGTACTGTAACAGAGTTCGCCAAACTAAAACCAAAAACCAACTGATAGCAGTTTTGGAGCAAAAAAACATCCAATAACAATTTTTGCCTCGTCAATTGGTGCATCTGTAATCTAGACACAAACCTGTCATCCGACGTATGATCTGAGACCTGCTGGTTTTTCAGTCATTTTATCCTGAATGTGACCGGTTGCTATAAATAAAGCCATTTTTCGCACATTGTTTGATTTCTTGGACTGTATCTGTATTTAACTCTTCATTTGAGTCATCAGCATTAGAGCTGTTTACCACTGTAGCACGTAGTAATTATTCAAGAAGGCCATGTGTTATTGATTTCTCTCTTTCAGTCAGATTTATTTTTAAAATGTAAAATGCAGAGTAGTGTTCACAGATGCAAGTGAATGTTTCCACTCATTTGCATTTATTGTGCATCATCAGGTCTCACAAATAGAACTGAAATTTCTCTAATTACTGGAATCCAGCAAACCATGATCAAGAAATCCAGATATAATTACACACAATTCAAATATTTGTAGTTGGAACAGTTTTTGAGAAAAAAAAGCACACTAAGGCTACATTTAGTAGATCAAAAACATAAATGTTTGGGGGGAAAAATCCTGAAATGGGAAAGCTGAATTTTTTGCCTCATTACTCCAGTTTTTAGTGTCACATGATCCTTCAGAAATCATTCTAAAAAGCAGATTTGTGTGCTGAAGAAACATTTCTCATTGTTACCATTATTAAATGTAAGTGATTTGATTTTTTTTTTTAATGGAATCTAAGCTACGTTTTTAGTTGATTAAAAGAAGGTAAAAAATGGTAATAATAGTAACTGAAATGTAATGCTGTAATCCCTTCCCAGACCCAAACATTTAAATATTAATGTATGTTCTGCCACCAGAACCAGGCGGGAAAAAGATATAAAATTGCATACATTTAATTCTAATAATAACATTTTAACATATAACATTTTATTTTTACGAATAGCAAAGTCTTTTACATGTTTTTAGTGCTAGATGCAATTTAATTAAATTTTAAGTGAAAGAAGTAATTTATAGGGACCCTGAATAATTGCAATTATAAAATGTTATATTATGTAAGATCCATGACTGCAATTCATTATAGAAGAACATAAAATGTATCTTTTAAAACTGGAAAGAAGTGGTCTGCCAAAAAATTTAATGGAATAAAAAGGATTTAGAAAGAAATAAAATTAAGGAATTCTACATCATATTCTACTCTAGGCTTATCTAGTGTGTAGTATAGTTTTAAAATATTTAGTTTAACTTTGTTTTTATCGATGCATTTTAGTCAGAGTTACAGTATCAAATATAAAGAATCAGTAAGACATCAATTGTTTCCAATCTATCTGTAAAAAACAAAATTAGTTCACATATTCTTCCTAGTAGAATCAAATAGTACAATTATAAGTTCTTGCATCAAAAACAATATTTAGGTCAAAAACACAAATAAAATACATAATAATAAGATAAATAAAATGACATTATAAATAAATATAACACATATTGAGCCATAACAGCAATACAGAAAAAGTATAAATACAAACATGCAAAAGGTAGAGCAGTAAAAAAATAATAATAATAATATAAAATAATAATAATAAAAAAACAAAGAAAGAAAGAAATAAAACCTAACATATTTTCTTTGTGGTCTCCATTTTAACTAAGACAGGCAAGGAAAATAGATCAGGTATAGTTTTTTTTAGTTTTTAAATATTTGACTTCATATAAAACAGTACAATATTTCAAACTAGGTAGCAGTTTATATTGTTAAAAGAAATGGCCATCTACAAAGGTTGTTGTACATCACCTTTTAATAAGAGAATTGATTTCTGACAGCAGGCTGGAGTGACGTGAGGTTGAGCGAGCAGCACCTGGTGATGATGTTTGAACAGCAGTGAGGGAAGTGAACGGGTGCGGTGCTCTTTTTTTTTTTTTTTTTTGCTGACCAGGTCTTTCTTCTGTTCCTGCTTCCTGTGTTCAGTCAGAAAAAGCCCCTCATTCTGGGATCCACAGGGCTGCGTGTATGATCTCACACCACCCCTACTTAACACAGCAGCAGCACCACCCTGGAAAAGCCCAGGCTGCTGGGTAAAGCTGCATAATTCTGCCAAATAAATGGGTCATTCTCCACCTGCTGATATGGCCTTTGAAATCAGGGAAAGCCTGTGTTACGAAATTTCAGGTGTTCACTGTGATTGACCTGTCTTGAATATATTTGGTGAACAACTAAGAGATATTTGTTTTTTTTCTCAAGCTTCTCTCAGATTAAGATGTCTGCTTCGCAGATGGCCGTATTTGGTTCCTCACATTAGGTTAAAACCAGCCTCTCTCTGTTTTAAGGCTTTGATCTGCGATGAAGGCAACAGGACTTCAGGTTTCTTTAATGAGTTATGGAGATGCTCGGCCTGCAGTCTTTCACCGTTCATTCCCCCAAGTTAATCTCATTATAAGTTTCTGGCCCACATTTACAATTTATAATTACAGCAGCATCTTTGAAAACCCAGGGAGAACCGACAATGACACTGCACTCTCTCCTCTGCCTGTGTACCGGACCGTAACCACTGCTCTGCTGCTGTAATGAGAATTCACAGGAGAATTTCATGCGCTGACTGATTGCTATCTACATGTAAGCAGAGCGTGTTTGTTTATAATAGAAAGATGTTGAACCAAACAAAAGTAGACATGGATGAAACCTGTTGTTGAATGCTGTTTGGCATTTTTTTTCAGAGTTAATTTGTCCAAGATGAAGTCTTGGTTTGCACACTTTGTACTATAACTTCATTGCAGTGCAGTTTGTGTGCAAGTATGTAAGAGAGTTTGCCAAAACTAAAACCAAAAACCGTCGCAGGTTTGAAGCAAAAAACATCCAGTTACGTTTTTTGCCTCGTCAATTGGTGCATCTGTAATCTAGACACAAACCTGTCATCAGACATATGATCTGAGACCTGCTGGTTTTTCAATCATTTTATATTGAATGTGACCGGTTGCTATAAATAAAGCCATTTTTCGCACATTGTTTGATTTCTTGGACTGTATCTTGGGATCAGATCACTCCTCCGCTCCTGCAGATGTCCTGTAAGATTGTATTATGTAACTCTTCATTTATGTCATCAGCATTAGCATCAGCATCATGGAAGCTGTTTACCACTGTAGCACTTAGTAATGATTCAAGAAGGCTCCAAAAATGCCATGTGTTATTGATTTCTCTCTTTTATTCAATCATTCATTTTCTTTTCGGCTTAATCCCTTTATTAGTCTGGGGTCGCCACAGCGGAATGAACCGCCAGCTTATCCAGCATTTGTTTTACGCAGCAGATGCCCTTCCAGCTGCAACCCATCACTGGGAAACATCCATACACTCTCATTCACACACACACACACACACACACACACACACACACACACACACACTACGGACAATTTAGCCTACCTAATTCACCTATACCACATGTTTTTGGACTTGTGGGGGAAACCGGAGCACCCGGAGGAAACCCACGCGAACACTGAGAGAACATGCAAACTCCACACAGAAATGCCAACTGACCCAGCCGGGGCTCGAACCAGCGACCTTCTTGCTGTGAGGCGATTGTGCTACCCACTGCGCCACCGTGCTGCCCTTCTCTCTTTCAGTCAGATTTATTTTAAAAATGTAAAATGCAGAGTAGTGTTCACGGATGCAAGTGAATGTTTCCACTCATTTACATTTATTGTGCATCATCAGGTCCCACAAATGGAACTGAAATTGCTCTAATTACTGGAATCCAGCAAACCATGATCAAGAAATCCAGATATAATCCAAATTGGTAATTCACATAGCAGATCTAAACAGAGGTGAACAAGGGAACCTGAAAACACACTGCAGATTGCTAACAAAACATCACTGAGGCTATTAAATGTTGATGAGCAAGCTCATTGGTTGCTGATGTGATGGCAACCAATCACCAGCACCATGTAACTGAAAGCAGTTTGGATATAATAGTCTCATGAAAGAACTTCGCGTTGAATTGGGTTTCCAAAATGTCATTTCAATTTAAAAACACCAAAGGTTCAAGGCTCATCAATGTTGACATAGTTTTCTGTCACTGTTTTCTCAGGTACAGAGACCCCCTGGCCCCCCATTTACAGCACATGAAATCAACAAGGGACACCTTAACCTAGCGGCTACCCCGCCGGGTCATGCTTCTTCCCCAGGACTCTCTCAGGTATCAGTTTCAACAGTATCCACTGCGCATCTCTATGGTCATCCTAAAGGCTGGGAGCCAGGAGGAGGGGTGAGTGCATCTGAAAAACTGCCTGAATCTTTCTTTCTGTCTGTCTGTCTCCATCTACCTGTGTGCCTGCTAGGATTGGGATATATTTTCAGTATTTAAGAAATATAAATAAAATTAGGCCACATTTTGAAGTTTTTATTTGACCAATAAGGTTTCAAATAGCATAAAAACCCTTGTTATTATTCACTATTGGCTGCTAAGTGAATTGCAGCCTTCGCCATTTTATTTTAACAAATAATGTGAAAGAGATTGAACATGATTCTTGAAATAATCACAGTGGAGTTTATTTTGCTTAGATTAAAAAAAAAAGTTGGAAGGTTCTTTGCAATGAGCAACCACATGCTGTCCACACTGCTGATAATGTCAAGTCAAGTTTATTTATATAGCGCTTTTCACAATGTAGATTGTGTCAAAGCAGCTTAACATAGTTCTAGTAAAGTCCAGATTTCAGAGTGTAGTTTAGCCCAGTGTGGTTTAAACCTCACTGCTGAAAGTTCAGACACTGCAGAGCAAATCCACCGAAGCACAGCTCCCGATCCGAGCAAGCCAGTGGTGACAGTGGCGAGGGAAAAAAAAAACTTCACCAATTGACGAAGTGAAGGGAAAAAAAAAACCTAGAGAGAAACTAGGCTCCGTTGGGCACGGCCATTATTCTTCTGGCCAAACTTCCTGTTCAGAGCTGCAGTCTAGGCGCTAGAGGCTGAAGAAGCTGGACGTCCATCGTGGAGAAGCTGCAGGTGTGAGTAGGGCACCGGCGGGCGGTCAGGTTGGCCTGCAGGATCAATGTGGGGACTCGTTTATCACGGTGGTCATTCAGGAATCAGTCTCATGCACTCCATTTCTCCATGACGACAACAGCATCAGCTCGGGATACGACCTGGTCCAATATTATGGATACCTTGGGATCATCTCTTCACAGGTCTTGGATCGCATCAATGGCGCTGCATAGTCTCTAGGGACCTCGGAATGAGTATTCCCAGGTGGAAATAGAGAATAAAGAAAATAATTAGCGTAGCTGCTGTTCATAGTGTATTTAAACGAGATGTAAAAATGGAGTGTTATAGATGAAAATAGCAGTTAAATAAACAAACATAGAAACAAACATGTAAAGCATATGAGAGTTTCTAACACAATGTCTGGTGTATTGAGGAGTGTGTCCTACAGGTGATGTCGAGCCAGCTCACCTGCGTGGAGCACATTTATGCATCATACCGTTATGCATAATGCGATGCATTGAGTGTATGCTTTACAAAAAAGATAGGTCTTTAATCTAGTTTTGAACTGAGAGAGTGTGTCTGAGCCTCGGACATTATCAGGAAGGCTATTCCAGAGTTTAGGAGCCATAAATGAGAAGGCTCGACCACCTTTACTCGACTTTGCTATTCTAGGTACTACCAGAAACCTGTGAGATCTGCTGTGCACAGGATTTAGGCCCAATAAGTAATAATTCTGTTTTGTCTGAATTTAAGAGAAGGAAATTGTTGGTCATCCAGTCTTTAACATCTTTAATACATTCAGTTAGCTTACACAGTTCAGACGTCTCATCAGGTTTTGTTGAAATATATAATTGAGTATCATCTGCATAGGAGTGAAAGCTGATCCCGTGTCTTCTTATAATGTCTCCCAAGGGTAGCATGTATATTGTGAACAGCAAAGGGCCTAAAACTGATCCTTGAGGCACCCCATACTGTACTGGCCTGACCTGTGAAAGCTGTCCATTTATATTCACAAACTGGTAACGGTCAGTTAAGTATGACTTAAACCATTGAACCCTGTCCCTGGACACCTGTAGAATTTAAGCGATCTATGAGGATATTGTGGTCGATTGTGTCAAATGCAGCACTGAGATCAAGCAAAACTAATAACGAGAGGCACCCTTGGTGACGTTGACGTTTAATGTAAATATGTGCTGCCTGCTTTCCTCTCTATAAAAAAAGAAACATAACTAAAATGACAATAGTAAGTAAACAGCAGTTAATAAACCGTTGTGTGTGTTTTTATGTATAGCCACTTTAAACCGAAAAATGAAAATTCTCTAATCATTTCCTTACCAGCAATCAGCTTTTACCTATTAGGACTTGTTAAAAATGAAAAGAAAAAGAAAAAAAAGATTTTTAATGAAATATTTTTGTACCTCCAAAGAAAAACCATTCCACAAAAATTTTAAAACGTTTAGCAATTTCATGAAGACTTTCTAAAATAAATCATTATTAATTTAAAAATCATTATACATTATTTTATTTGAAAATTGAGACAGAATTTTTACCTTTGGGTGAAGTAACCCTTTAGTCATAATATTAATGCTGTGCTTTTGTCTTGCAGTTGATAAATGTCAGGGTTTCATTTTTCCTTCTAATACAAGGGTCATATGCAAATTTGAGCTAATGTTTATTTAATTTCTGTGATTCAGTTCATCATTGAATGATTCCAATCTCTGATTCATTTAATTTTCATTAGTACATTGTTATATTTGAAACATATAAGTGATTAAACTTCCATTTGTTCTTGTTCAGTATGAAAAAGCATTCTTTAGTATTACAATCATTCTTTGATTATTCTGATTTAATTATTTACTTCATCAATTTAATCTTCATCAATTTTGAATCAAAATGAGTATAATAACTAATTTTGTCAACCTTAATCTAATACATAAATATTGTAATATATAATAAATTATGTCAAAAATCTTAAAATGCGGGGGAAAAATAGCTATTTTGCCCAGCCCTAATTCTTGTCACCATTAATCAGCGCATCACTTATTGATTCTCTTGTTTCTCACAGATACATTACACACAGATAGAAAATCTTTAGAGGTCAGGAGGAAGGGATATCAGATAACTGAATGCAGATAAACATTTCCTATGATGCAATATAAAACATTGATTTCTGTGGTAAATCACAGAACTTCTAATACTGTAATAATACTGACAAGAAGTAAAGCCTAGCCCGTTTTCTTGAGCTAATGCAGATTTGATTTCAAAGATTACACCAAGAAGCAGATCAAATTGTAAGTTCACATCATCTTTAGAAACCTGCTGTGCTGGTTGTCAAACAGAAAGTTCATCTTACCACAGTCATTGAATAAAACTGGCAAATTAATAAGGTGTTTGACTTGTAGACATGCAGACTTCCTCTCTCTGCTGTGATGTGCTTTACAGTGTACTGTATTGTTAATATTTGATTGAGATGCAGCTTATCTAGGTATTACCAATGTTCTCGATCATAATTAAACAGCATTAAACTGATGTGTTTGTGTGTCATATTGTAAGTATACTCATTACAGTGTCTGTGGGTGTGTAGAGGTCCACTGAACTCATGCGTTCACGCACACACACACACACGCACGCACGCACGCACGCACGCACGTGGTGGCTGCCTCAGGAATAGAAAGTCTGTCAGGGTGACTCAGCTGTTCTCAGGCTTGTTATCTGTCTGAGACCAATGCTCACATTCCCACTCCACTGCCAGCACGACCGCCTATTAATAGGCTAAGAGTGCTCCAAAGGCCAAACCTTAATTACCCATCTACCCTTTCCTCAATCATAACAAGTTCATGTGAATGCGGAGGAAGAATCAGGGAGGTTTGTGGATGTCTGTGGTGAATGGAGCTCTGGGCTGCTGTCTGTTTGAGGCTAACTGATTTATAGTTCACTACTGCTAATAGGTTCTGTAACTAGTGGGTATTGGATAAGTGGGTGGCAGTAATTTTTAGAGTTCAAGCATGCAGTACTCAAATGGTGGAATAAAGGAAAACATTCCTTTTGGGGGTTTATGCTTTTTAATTCTTTCAGAAGCCGGCTCTTAAAACTGATTCTAATTGATAAGAATATAAATAATCTTTTAATGAAAAGCAATGAATCATTGAAAAAATGTAGATTGTTATGTCTGCATGCAAAAACAAACTTGGTCAGTTATTCATGAATGATTGACTCTGCTGCTGAGGTGATTCTTTTTAAGAATTAGGGGGAAATGCGATTCCAACGTATTCAGAAGCTCATCAGAATCAAGTATGATTGTTTTTTTTAAATAAGTATGATTGAGAAATGGTCTGCTTAAGTTGTGCTTGCGATTTGATGTTCTGGGTTGATCAGCTCATTCATCCAATGTTTCATCATCTGGCTTCGCAAATATGTACTTGTGGAATGCCCTATTTTTAATGTTATCAGACAACGATTATCTGGAGAGACAGAAATGAAGTGAAATATTTTTAAAATGTGAATCCTTTCAAAATTGTATGATTTTTATCAAAAGTAAACCTTAAAAACCTTTAGATTTTTATCTTATTATTATTATTATTATTATGTATTTTTATCTTATGTATTATTTATTGCTGTTGATGTCTTTTTATTGTTATAATTTTTTATTATTATAGAAAAGTGAGATTTATCAAATTTGATCTGGTTTTCCCATGAAATAGCCAGAGAAGCTGATATGGCAATAAATCCAAAATTCTCTCTCTCTCTCTCTCTCTCTCTCTCTCTCTCTCTCTCTCTCAATTCAATAATTGCTTTATTGGCATGACAAATGTTACAAATGTATTGCCAAAGCATTTATAAAGTTTACATAAAAAAAAAAATAAAATAAAAGAACATACATATTAAAAAAAACAAAAACAAACAGTAAACACAGTTAATAGTAATAGTAGCAGTAAAAAAAAAAAAGATATATTAATAAAAAGATATATGACCTATCAAAGCAGAGAAGGCATGTTTAGAAGTTAGGAGGGGTTTAGAAATCATAAACCAGTCTTTAATGAGATTCTGTTTGTCACTTTTAGAAATAAGGCCATTTGAAGTGTATATTATGTGAGATTTTTATTTATTTTCTTTTTTTTTTGCATGGTATGGATAAAACAGTGGTAAGAGACAATATTTGGAACCTTTAAATTCCATAAAACATTAAAAGACTGACCAATCTTCCCTTCAGCGAAACACCAAGGTTTTAGATGCAAGACCCCACGCTCAATACCACATGAGCCATTACAAATCTACCCTTTAATAAGATAAACTGTCAGCAAAATAAATTTCAGAAAAAAAACTGTAAGCTGCTTTGAAAGAAAGCACCCAAAACCCTGCTCTGTTCTGCCATACTGTACAGTTCAATATTGCCTGAACTCCATGGCACACAAATGCTACGACTCACGTCTGCTTAAGACTACGCCTCTATTTCTCTCTCCCTTTCTCTGGCTTGAAGGCAGCGTTGAGGAGATGGCAGATTTGTCAGTGTCAGCAGACCGCAGTGTTTGCAGCGGCAGGGAGTGGACACACTCACTCTGTCACCCACACTCACGCAGCACACACTCACTCAGCTGTAGGGATTTTTATCAGAGACGGTAAAACTCCCATCTATCCTAACTACTGTTTCTTCTTCTCTGCCGGTGGTCGTTCCTCCTCAACCTCTCTGGGACCCTGTGACTCTACAGTCTCCGTACACACCGGGACAGAATGCCGGCACGACCCCTCTGGTTTACTCTCCACCAACCCAGCCAATGAACGCACAGCCTCAGAGCCGCCCGGTGAGTGCATATGATTTCATAATTATAGCATGTCAGAACTCTATAGAAAAGCATCCTTTCTGCCAAGCGCTATGCTGTTGTTAACAGTGTGGTTTCTGGTGATCAGTTGGTGCTGCTGTGTCTATATGATTCATATAAAATGCCTTGCGTCATTACTTCCTCTCAGGAGGTGTGCTGCACATGCCATGCACAGCTTGTGGTTTATATGTTTGGTGGTGATCATTCTTACCTCTCGCTTTTTCTTTCTTTCTTTCTCTCTGATTCTCTCCTTCTGCCATACCACTCTTTGCCTTCAATCAGTTTGCCCCTGGGCCTCGTCCTACCCATCACCAGGTAATGTACGCAAATGCATGGCTTCCTCTCTCACACCTCATAAGCTTTAGTGTGTTTTTTTAGACTAATTCAACACATTGATTCTGTTTGTTGTGATGGTTTGGATTGTTTACAGCTCCAATATATTCAGGATTAATGTACTGGAAATGCTGCCATGGGCCCCATGAGAGTGAGGTCCCAGTAAAGTATGCCATGGCAGTGGTTCCAAATGTTTCAAATCCCCCTTTGAAATGAAAGCCACATAAATATTTTGAGGGGTCATGGTATGAAAAATAGGCTACATAGCAAGCTGCAAGTTTTTTTATTGATGATGTTATTAGAACACTTACCTGGGCTCCAGACTGTTTTAAGGGGAGCACAGCTCCTTACTCAAAATTTTAGGAGCACAATTCACAATGATATTTCATACTCTAGACTAGCATTGAGAGCTGTGCAAAAAGCCTGATTTAAAAATGCACATTGACAGTAGCTTGAGCTTGGCTTGCTTTGAAGGTAACTGGAGCTTTACATTACTGTCTGTATGTAGATCACACTACCACAGTAAAGCAGTTGGGGACCTTCAGGGGCCAGGACCATCTAGACCTAAAAAGAGGGCCTAAACTATTGTAAACAGAACATATAAAATTTGAAAATGAACATTTTTGAAATTACAAACTTTGGTGTTTGTGAGTGAGGGGAGGATGGAGCTTGAGATTGATGGATAGATTAATGCAGCAGCAATGCAGTCCATGTACTGGTCTGTTGTGGTGAACAACAGTCTATGTTTATACTCTCACCTATGACCTAAAGCTCATAACCGAAAGGGCACGATTTCGTATACAAGCGCTCAATAATGAGATTCTTTTGCACTGTAAGAGAAAGAGGAGCTTTGTCACCCGGTTTAGGTCCTCACAGAGTGCCCAGAGGTCCCCCTGACAATTCCTCTTTGGTAAAAAGTAGCCTAACACCTTCATTTTTGGTTGCTGAAATAACAGGCCTCTTATCTGATCTCATAGAGGCTGTTTACACCTGGTCACTTCATGCATTATCTGATCAGGTAGCTATCGTGAAAAAGGCAGGTCTAAATGCCCTCAGAAACACATTGGTGGTGGATATTTTTTTTTAACCTCATACCGCTTTAAGAGGTGGTCTGTAATGTATACCAGATTAATCTGGACAGGTCTAAATGCATCTGATTGTTAAAACCACATATGTAAATTGTACTCCTCCCAAAATAAATAAATAAATAAATGCAAACGCACACATGTTGTGGGCAATATGACCGTCAGATATACCAGCACAAATGCATAAGCAACGGAAGGCCACAGATGACAGTTTGAGATGTTTTGTTAAAATGTTTTCCTTTCATTTTATTTTTGACTGTGAAATTATGAAATTAAATTATTAAATTAATATCAGATGGCAGCATTAACATCAGAGACACATCACACACATGTAGCCTATCGCTGTGAAAAGAGAGGTGTAATATTAATAGAAGAAAAATTGATTTTTTTTTGTTTTCAAAGGCACATTGTTTTGTTTCTGGAAGAGTATGTTATACACAAATTAGTTTAAACCCTTACTTTTTTAAATAATGTCTTGGATGTATCTGTATGACAAAAATAGATGTTTCATAGCCTATAATGAAAGTAATCATGAAGCCCACCTTGTGCGCTTGTAATGATATTTTACAGCGTGCATATCAAATCATTTGAAGGTCAAATAAGATGTATAGCTTACGTTTCTGTAAGTAATACATTCATTCATTTTCTTTTCGGCTTAGTCCCTTTATTAATCTGGGGTCGCCACAGCGGAATGAACCGCCAACTTATCCAGCACATGTTTTATGCAGCGGATGCCCTTCCAGCTGCAACCCATCACTGGGAAACATCCATACACACATATTCACACTCATACACTACGGACAATTTAGCTTACCCAATTCACCTATACCGCATGTGTTTGGACTTGTGGGGGAAACCGGAGCACCCGGAGGAAACCCATGCCAACACGGGGAGAACATGCAAACTCCGCACAGAAATGCCAACTGACCCAGCCGAGGCTCGAACCAGCGACCTTCTTGCTGTGAGGCGATTTTGCTACCCACTGCGCCACCGTGCAGCCCTTCTGTAAGTAATAATATTCATTAAATAAAATGCTTTAGTCGACGTGACCTAATTACATTTGCATATAGAGTGGGATTTGAAGATCAGAATCATATCCGTTTAGCAGAGACCCATTCATGTGGTCAAGTGTAAATAGAACCGTTTTCAGAAATCAGATAGCTATACGCTCAGAAAAAACGCATGAAGTGACAGGCCCATAGCACTGTCGTCTTATGATCGCAACTGCTCAGTTTTAAAAAAAAAAGCACTTAGTCTAGCTCTCATCTTTTCTTTTGGGGTGAACAGATAAAATGTCTGTACAATGTGCAGTTCAAATGGGTATCACAATTTCATTCTGTGTTTGGTGTTTAATGTTTCTGTCTGAAATATAATGGTTGTGCCATAAGTTAGAGAAATTGGTAGTCCCCTTAGCACAACGTCACGAAATATTTTGGTGCACTGGAAAAAATATTTCAAAATGCAGTCTGGAGCCTTGCTTAATCACATGTAATAGCAAGGGTGATCTGAAATGTATGCTTTTTCCTATGCAATGACAATAGACAGTCACAACAGTGCCTATTTGCTGACAATCCTAAAGGTGAAGTATGTAGTTGCTAGTGTCACTTAGTGAAATTACAAAAGTAAAATCTGTTTTCAAACAGATTTTTTAAACTGCCCTTACACACACTCCCTTATAATGAAGCATAAATAAAAAAATAAAAAACAAAAACAAAAATATATATATATTATTTAAAAGAACTAATGTGTGGCAAAAACGTAAGTTTGGCGTTTCAATTGACATCCAATTGTTTTCACGCAACTTTAAAAATTGCATATGAGCTCTTACAACAGTAAAAATGGAATAAAAAATACATCACTTTTAACGTAGCGTCGACTTAAAAACAGATTAATTTTAGTGGTTGTGAATGAGGGTTGAAAATGTATATTCAAATTTTTTTCTTTTGTATAAAAAAAACCTTTCCAACCTTTGGCCAATAACCTAGTCAGTTGTTCTGGCACTTATAAAAATTATACAGGGACTTAAACCAACATTACAAGACTACATTCCACCTGCACACCTTTAAGAAGATAAGATTCACCCAAAAACAATCATCACTTTTTCTCCCTCATGTTGTTCAAAACCTGTACGATTTTCCTCTTTGGAACACAAAATTAAGTTTTTGATGCAGTGTTTTGTTTTTTTTAAAGTCTTTTTGCACTCAAATGCTCTTCAAAACTGTGTTTTAGCTGGTTTAATAATAACAAACATATAGCTTTTTCCGTGCACTGTCTTTGAGTCACAATCACTTGTCTCATAAGTGACACCAATAATTGATCATAAAAACAATGATCCATCATGGTCATTCTCTGTGACTTTTTTGCTGAATCTTACATTTCGTCATTGATTCTGCCAAATGATTCTGCTAAAAACAGCAAAACAGATGCAGCTATCTGTCACAGAAGACAGTAAGTCGCCCTGATTTGTAACGACATGAGGATAGGTAAATGCGGATGAACTGTATGTACCCTTAAAACATCGAAGTCTTGTAGTGTGCTTGGTGATTTAAAGACTGTGAGGTTAAGCTGTAGCTCACACGAAGGAATCCTTTTAGTTCAGAATTATAGCCAGTTGTAGAATGTAGATCTTGTCTGTTGCGGTCCGTTGACTGTGATCTACTACATTCAGGAATCACCCTGTCTGGCATTTGGAGTGGTTGCCACATGCCAGACACAAACACACATTCAAAAATAAACAACTTGGAACACACTGTTCAGCAACACTCATGGTTCAGATTTGTTTGTGTAATGTTATAATGTATAACTGGGAAATACTGGAAGTATAATTCGACCTGAACTATTTGAAATGATCAACACCACAGTAATAACTTTGATATTGATATTCATAATTGATATCTGAATCTTAAGGCTAGGTAAACATTGACTAAGGGTCAGAATTAAGGCTAAAGGTTATAACCGTGTCAAATAAACATTCATTGTGTAAGACTAGGAATAAAACCCTCAACAATTGTTTACAAATAACACCTAAATTATTTCAAGCACTTTGGCTCTATGACTTGAAATGCAGAGGACAAAAATTAAAAGTAGAATGATCGAAGTGCAGAATCCAGTCATTAAAAATGTAATTTAAATGAACATTTACACACATCTTGAAGTTTTAGTTTTTTTTTAACTATAGTTCCAATTCTGTATTCATTGTTTTCATGAAACACTTAAAAAGGGTAATTTAGAGTATGTTCATGCTGCTCTCAAGCTACAAAAACAACCATATTATTAATAAGAATAATAATAATATGAATAAATTAGTTAAAAATGTATCAATTAATAGTATAACAGTACCGTAAGGCATCATTAATTAATGCATCTTTTACACTGTAATCCAATTCTTATGATAGCTTTGTGTCAGGAAATTAAAAGTAAAACTGTTTAAAAAATAGCTTTGAACATTATTCCTAATGTATCAAACAGAGCATTATGTTGTGCATATTTATCTTTTTAGAGTGAGTATGATTTTTCATTTCTGCATAAATGTTTTTTTTTAACTCTGTGTCTTAGTCTGTGTGTTTCCTTCTCTGAATTGTATTATTATTCTGCGATTCATCCCACCTACAGTGAGCCTCAAACTTCTGTCTCTTTAAATATTGTCACAAGAACTTGTTTTTGTTCGAGACTGTATTTATCTTCCATCTCGTTTTATTACCTCATCGTGAGCGTCTGTGAGGTTTGGCAGGTTCAGGTCCCTTTTCTTGTCTTGCCACGTAAAGATGATGTCACTTGGCTACCTAAAAAGTAGAGCATAGTGCCCTCTTGTTTTGTAAACGGCTTTCCCTAAAGGAAAGGCTCTTTGCATGCTTTGTACTGCAGAACTATCCTTAACTGTGTGTGTGTGTGTGTGTGTGTTAGTCTCTCTCTATCCCTCCATACCAATTAGTGCATTATCCCATTAGCTTCTCTCTCTTTCCTGCTTCAATATTCAAGGGAGGATTCAGACCCATTCAGGTAATTTGCAGTCTTGAGGAAAATGCATGGCATGAAATCCTCTGTTTCTCTCTCAACGTCACCTTCCTGCTTCCCTGCCCAGTCAACTGCACTGCAGCTTCCCACTCCAAAAGACAGCCAAATCATCCATATCTTGATGTTGGTCTGATTGACTTTTTAAATAGTGCTTGCTGCATTTTTTTGTGTTTTTGTTAGGTTTGCATGTTGATCATTTCTTTATTCCTGTTGGAACTGGTTGTCAATGGGTGGGTTCTCTGCTCTGGGATGATGTAATGCTTTAGGAACAATTTACTGGTAAAATGCAGACATTGGCTACATTCACACTGCAGGCAAATATGGCCAAAATCCGAATTTCTTTTATTTATTTATTTTTTATTATTAGACTCAATTTCGATTTCAATCCTGATGTCATGTGTCATTAAATCCAGTACATATCGGATGTATTGCAATGCGACCGCTGTGTGAAAAGTTATGTCAATTTCTGCGACTGTTACATCATTATCGATTGACATGCGTCATTATTTTGCATTCGCACATACTACAAACATTCTCTTACTCCTCATCGGCTGCACATTAACCCTTGATGAGTTCACTACACTGATGTGGTCAGTCGTGGCTGTTCTCTGGAGCAAACGATCACAGTGGTGTGATTAGAATGTTTGATGTGTCGTCCTATCAGCTGCTAAATTCAAATCTGCAAATTTACACTATAAATCAGAAGTAAGAATGCATGTTTACTCAAAGCACATTAAGAACTTTGTTAATATTAAACTGCAAAAAGACTACTTGAATATGAATACGTGCCAGTGAAAATAAATAATAGTAATTTTGTCAAGGGTGCAAGCATATGCAATGCTTATTTACTGTTTAATGACTGACGACTTGAACACGAGTTTCATCTCCACTCAGAAACTTCACTAATTAATTAGTTAAATAGCAACTTAAAAACTTAAGTCCCACGATGCTAAATTCAAATCTGCTTCCCCGCAAGGGCTGACGCTTGTCATTGATCACAATTTATCAGTGTTTTCGATCACATGACACTTATTTTAGGTTTCCCACTTTGAAATACGCGTTAGTACTAACAAAACAACCATTTGTAGTTCATAAAATACAATGCTGTTGTTGTTAAACAATCTGACGACATGCTTTAATTACATCATACAGTATTGAAATTGTAATGTTCTACATAATTGTACATAATAAGAAAGTTTACGCTGTGTGTAGTTGTTCTTTTAACAGCTATGCAATTAAAATAAATAAATAAATACATTTAAAAAACAGATTTGAGAAAATCTGATTTGAGCTCTAAAAGCTCGCAGTGTGAAATTAGCCATTGAGACTCTGTTATTGCTATTGGAGGAATTTCATTGATTGATTTCTCATACCATCTTCAAATGGACTGTCTTAAATGAAATTAGTGACACATTTATTGATGAGGAGTTATTTTATTGCTCCAGTTTTTATGATTACTAGAAGACTAGTTCTAATTTGTTTTAAAGTATTAGCTGTTTTAAAATTTAGCAAATGTTTTTGATGCTTTAAATGATTAGAATTGATAATGTTTGATTTAATGTTTTGTAAAAATATATTTTAAAGTGCAGATTATTCCTGTGATGTCAAAGTTGAGATTCCAGCATCATTACTCCAGTTTTTGGTCACATGATCCTTAATAATAATTCTAATATGATAATTTGTTGCTCAAGAAACCTTTTTGTTTCATTATTGATGTTTTTAATGTTTAATATATATTTGTAAAACACTTGCATTTTCCCCAGAAATCACATTGGATTATATTGCAAATAGATCGTTTCCTTGTAAAACTTAATGCTCATTTGTAAAAATACTGAATTATAGGTTTCCTTTCCACTTTATTTCCATCCACAATTAATGCAAGCAAACAAAATAAACGTTTCTCAGGAGAACACAAAATGATTTTAATATATTTCTCCATCCAGTCTAATTTTATTCGTCATAATGTCTTGTTAGGGGCTCTGTAGAAACATTTGTTTTTTCTATTTAAGAAAAACATGAAGAATAGGATCTACTTTTAGATCATCAAATTAATTGAAGAAATTGTCCTTAACCTTTAATTGTCCTTTAAGTATCTCTACATAAATCTCTACATTTGACATAAATGTATTTTATTTAGCCAATTTGTTCATATTCTTAATATGTGAAAAATTGCAGTAGTTTTACTTTTGTCTTATGGCTCTGTAGATTGTGAAGTTGACACTTTGTGGTGTGTTTAAGTATGTATTCGAGAGCTATAAACTGTTTTAAGCTTTCAGTGATGTGTTGAGAGTATCACTTTATACATTGATTGTTGTTGTCTAAAACAGGACAGTAGCATTTGATTAAACAGCTTTCAGTCTTATCATTAAAAGCATCGTTATCTCTGTCCATGATGGAGAGGTCAGCCTGGTGGAATAGATCTGCCCCACTTTGTCCTAACAATTTATGCTTTAAAAATAAGCTGCTTAGCTGAGTGATATTAAAATAATCTCTAGGCGTGTAATGCTAACTTTATAATGTAATGCTGCACTGAGAAGTCAGGAGAATAAAAATGGATAGACCACAATTCCCTGCACTGCAAAATTAAAAGTAGTTTCATTTTCAAATTTAGTTTTAAAGCATGCAAAATTATGGCTCAGGTTTGAGTAGTTTAGGGTTTAGAGGCAAATGATTATTTTCAAGTATCTTAAATTATGTGTTGTCATCTTTTTTTTAGACTTAATTAGCATTTTCACATGAATTACTTCATCCCTGTGTGGGGTTTCACAAAATATTCCTTTAGGGGGTTTCAACATCAAAACAATAAAAGTATAATACAGTAATACAGCTTTACAATTCTTTCCATACTTAAGAAGTTTTCTATTTATTTAAACTTTTTTTTTTCCCCCAAAGCAACTATATCTGACACCCACCCACCAAAATATCTTTTAGTATAACAGTAGTTTATAAACAAAAAATGTATAATTATATGTACATCTTTGTGCTCTACTGCTATGCTTTAAACTACATGGTTTTACCCATTTGTCAGCAAGAAGTTTTGAATCATTTGAAATAATAATTTTAAATATTTTAAATATAATACAGTTCAGTATGATCTCCTATTCTTTTATATATTTTAATAAGCACAGGTCAGAATGTTGTCCATAAATATATTGATTCAACTAAATGATGATGGAATATTATTTTACTAAAATTAACAAAAATTATTTGAAACATTTAGAGTAAGTAGACATTTGCATTTACTATGCTATCTATCTATATAAAACCACTGTAAATTTAAAATGAAAATGCAATGTCTAAAACTTCACTTTGTGTATTATATGAATATTTGACATTTGTCTTGGTTCAACTGCCATTTTGGATATATAAATATCTCACTGAGCTTGTCTCAGTGCATTATGCCTTCTCTCTAAAGGCTTCATGTGATGCTTGGCCAAAAAACAAAGTATTGTTGCCTACCTATTTGGATAGTTTTAGTAATGTTGCCTACCTATTTGTCATGGTCTTTGTGGCTGTTATGCCTTAATGTTCCTTAAAATGAGTTTTGTAAAAGAGCTGTTATCACACGTATCTTCAGATAGATAGTAAAGCTACTGTCTGTGTTCAACATGCTGACTGTCCTTAAGGCAACTCTGCTCTGTTGTCCACACCCACAGTGTCAAATTACTGTGTTTTTG
The DNA here is from genome assembly GCA_903798115.1 of Danio jaintianensis. Lineage (NCBI taxonomy): Eukaryota > Metazoa > Chordata > Actinopteri > Cypriniformes > Danionidae > Danio > Danio jaintianensis. The sequence continues at coordinate 11,179,703 of CAIGQV010019951.1, forward strand.
GTTTGCTTTCAGCATCTGGGAACTCTAGACTGTTTATCTGTGACAGACTCCTCTTTTAATAATTCATATTTTTTTTGTCATCCATGTAATTTCAGTGTAGGCTAATTTAAACATTCTAAATCTTTGGCATATTTTTGTTGGGTCAGTTAGATCTACGGCTATGGAAAGCATGATAGACCACTTCATAAAAGAAAATCATAAGAAAAGGATGGAAAAGTTTAGTTGTAAACGAAGATGTGGGATATTCCACCCAATATTGCTTTCTGAATTAGTTAAATCATTGGTATTCTGTTTATGTAATTTATACCAATTGTCATTTCATGCTTTTAATTACAACCGTTTATTTTATATTTAGAGGACTTCATCAGTAGTTTGTTAACCAAAACAAGAAGGAAATAATATTTTTCTTGGATACTTAACTATAAATCCAGAGAAACTTTTATATTTCATCATCCACAATTCGCTGTTAGATATTAATTTCCTAGAGCACCAAAGTCCCCTAATATCTGGAACATGCAGATGGGGCCCTGGAGTAGGTGTAAAAACCCTGACAAATGTGAAACACGTAGATGAAAATACCTCAAAAAGGTTTGCTCACCGGTCCTTAGCTTTGTTGTATAGGTGTCTACATGTCTTTTGCCTTTCTGGGCCAGAGACTCAGAATTTGGTTGATCAGCTTTTGTCTCTTTCTTGAATCTGATTGGTTGATCACTACATTCCAAGGCATGTTATTCCCCAATAAAAAATCAATTAATCTAATAACACAGGCTTATTTGAGTACTAAGAGTCATCCTGACTGTAAATGACCACTGGTGAATATGTTCACATATGCTTATCTATCACTTATCTGTTCTTGACTGTTTGGCTCCATCAACAAGTAGGTGAGTGTAGGCTGCATCCAGATCTTTGTTAAAAATGTTCTTTCTTTCTGTAAGCCTTATGTTAAAATTAAATAATGTACATCCAACTTTTTTTTTTTTGCAGAATAAAGCCCTTTAGTCTTATACAATAATGATTTAACTGCAGTGTACTTGGACCTTATGACTCTTATTTTTTTAACTGTTACACTGAATACACTGATTCAGTGCATAACCAATCAGTTTGTTTGGATGTAAAATAATTGTTCATTTTTTTGTTTGGCCATTCGTGTTCAGAGTTGAAAAGAAAAAACAGAAGACTTTATCAGAACCAATACTTTATCAGTATTATTTAGGCCATCCTTCCACCTGGTATTAACATGTTTTGCCCCCATTTACACCTGTATTGAACGTCATCCACTTGTGATTGCGCTGATTAAAACGCATCTTAATACCAGGTGTAAAAGGATCCTTAAATGCATGTTACTTACGATTATGTGTTTTGTCTTTGTTTCTTGCATGTGTTTACGTAGTAGTAAACAACTTTGTTTACTGTGTCAATAGACTTCTTCAGGTGCAATCTTAGTTGACTGAAATGTTACACTTGTAAGTTTGCCAGACTTTGCTATGGTGAGCCACATAACTGATCTCTCTCCTCTCTCTCTCCTCACAGTTTTTCCAGAGGACGCAGATGCAAACGGCCCGGCCCACCATTCCAAGCAACACCCCACCCATTCGGCCCACGTGTCAGACCCCCACGGCTGCGGTTTATTCTCCCAATCAGCCCATCATGATGACCATGGCTCACATGCCCTTCCATTCCCCACAGACAACGCAGTACTACATCCCTCAGGTCAGACATTACAAGACTGTAGACAGGAATCATATTACACGTACTATATCTGGACTGTGTGTTTACATCAGGTTATTTCAATGTGCTAGAGTGTGTTTGTTTGTGTTATGTAAACGTTTGACTTCAGATTGTCTGGTTAATGTATTGTATATATGTTATATATATATGTGTTGAATGTTAACGTGTTTATTTTGTGATTGTACAGTACCGTCACAGTGCTCCTCAGTATGTGGGGCCTCCTCAACAGTACCCAGTTCAGCCCGCTGGACCCAGTACCTTCTATGCTACACCCAGTCCAGGGGACTTTCCTGCACCTTATGGTGAGTTTACCGCTCTAGTTCCCTTTCTCTCTGCCAGCTTACAAACACCTGCAGATTGCTTTTGACTTTCTAATGCAGTCTGCTGAGCTGCATCTATACGCCATTTACTATTTTAATGTAGCAAGGAAATGCAAGATTTTACGAAACATCCTGGTGTAATGGTGTGTATTCGTTTGGTTTTCCTTAGGGATTTTTTTGTTTGTACTGCAATTATCTAAACGGGATCTTAGGCTTGGTGCTATAGTCTGTGTTGATGGTGTTTCTGGTGTGAAGCTGCAACACCGATTCGAGCACGTGCCCACAACGTCACCACCACCACTGTCATTTTGGGGTTTTGTATAGTATTAAAAACCATTTAGTTCTGTTAGAGAAAAAACACTATACTATACAACTGAGTGCGTTGCATCTCAGATCAGCAGCAGGAGTCAGATTTCATTTATAAGTGAATGGTGCTCGCTTCATGGTTTCAGTGCACACATCAATTTTTATTACTTGGGTTTTTTTTGTTTTTTTTCATAGGATTTTTTCATACTGTTTGTGTTTTTACCTGCCAAGTAAACTAGTTAGTGCACTCATGCTATGTCTTTGAGTGCCTCCGCCTCACCAGTCGGTAAAAAAAATTGCATTTTACCACTTGCCACATTTATCCCATTGAAAATAAAATGACCGCCACGTCCGTTTGGCAGGAGAGAGCAGTCAACGCAGCATGTGAGAGAAGATAAATTTGTCATAATATTAGTGAGTTTGTTATTATACTGTTTTGAAAATTCGAAAGTAAAGGTAATTAAATAGCACACCGAATTTGTAAGCTATTTAAAAGCGCCCCACTTCCAGTGATCCTGATATAACTGGTGTTATCACACGTCAGTTAACCACTGAGAAAATTACATTGCTGTCACAACCCTACAGCCAATCACATGGCAGTAACAGTGTTCATTTGAAGCATGCAGATGTGGTTATGATAATCTGTTGACATTTAAGCTGAGCATCAGAATGAGAATGGTGATTTAAAGAAAGTATCGGGGTTTTTAGTGGTCTGCATTTCAGAAACTGCAGATCTACAGGGATTTTCATGCACAGGTCAGGGGTGAGTGATTGGATCAAGCTTATAGAAAAACCAACTACATTTTATTTAAGAGTAATTTTTATACTCAAAGGAATAGTTCACCCAAAAAGCAAAAATTGTCTTCATTTATATTAATATGGAATTTTTCTTGTATGTTTTATGAGCAGCAGGACCTCCCTACTATCCTGGGCAGCCCATGTACACACCATCTCCACCCATTATAGTGCCTACACCACAACAACCTCCACCTGCTAAGAGGGAAAAGAAAACAGTGAGTCTACATTAACTATTTGCTCTGCATCATCTTTTGCCATCATATTTTGAGTTTTAATTTTGTTTTGTTTTCAGTTTTTACACATTGAAATACAGCCTTTTACAATCATACAAAATTCTTTACAACTGTAACATTGCTGCATTTACTAGATATACAAATATGTTTGTGTATATATAAAAAAACAGACAAAAAACAATCCATCCACTTTTTACATTGTTAATTCCACTTCATTGATATAACTGATGAATGGACTTCATATGTGCTTCATTTTAATCAAAAAATGTAAACTAGAATGCCTCTATTATGCCTTAAGGAAATTTGCTTGGTAATTAGCTTTCATGTTGAGTGCTCCATACATTTTTTTTTTTTTTTTTTTTTTTTATCGTTTTGGTTTATTGACGTTTATTATCGCTCTGGTTTTAACAAACACTGAGATTTTTTTGTTGTTGTTCATTTGGCTTTTAAATTATTGTAGAAAATAAGCTTTTGGTTAATTCTTTGTCTGCTTATTTTCTTCAAAGATCCGCATCCGAGACCCGAACCAGGGTGGCAAGGATGTCACAGACGAAATATTATCAGGAGTGAGTGGGAGTCGAAACCCAACCCCACCTGTTGGAAGGCCCTCTTCCACTCCTACACCTCCACAGGTAAGATGGCCAATCACAGAAATCAAATCACACACAAATACCACAGTGTTAGATCTGCATAAGTTATTGTTAAAAGATCTTAATTCAAACACCTATGTGATCTTAATTCTAAGTGATCACAATTAGCATGTTTATTCAATTTTTGACAATAACAGCAGTATATTAAAATCTGTCTGACCGAGAGAAAGAGCAGGCCTGGTGTATGATTGAACTTCTTCAACTAGCATTCTTATTTCTGAGTTACAAACATTTAAATAGTGACAGAAGTCCTGAGATAACAGTTTATAGTTTGGTTGTAAACATTGATGTCTGCTATCAAAATAATTGTTTGAAAGCAGCTTAAAGGTTCAAATGAAGTCAGTAACAATAACATTTTCATTAAAAATGTAAATGTCACTGAATAGCTTATTCAACAGATTCATTAAAAATGCTGATTCATCCAGTACACGTGAAGTCTTTACGAGTGAGTTATTGAATGATTCTTTCAAAATGAGATCAAATTTTTTTAGAAAGGAATATAATATTTCTCAATCTCTAGTAAATCATTAAAATCTAGCAAAATATATTATTAGTATTATGATGATTTTATTATATTTTTAATATATTTACTTTTTTTTTTTTAAAGGGGTAGTTTACCAATAACTGAAAATTGTTATCATTTACTCACCCTTTACTTGTTTCAAATCCATTTTTTTTCTTTCTTCTGTTGAACATAAAAGAAAATATTTCGAAGAAAGCTTGAAACCTCTAACCGTTCACTTCCATAGTAATTGTTTTTCATACTATAGAGGTTAATGGTTACTGGTTTTCAGCTTTCTTCAAAAGATCTTCTTTTATGTTTAACAGAAAAAAGAAACTCATAAAGGTTTGGAACCACTTGAGGGTGAGTAAATGTTACTTTTTGGGTAAACGATCCCTTAAAGTTGTCTATTCAGAATTGTGCTAGAAAAGTCATCTCCATTTCAAACAAAAAATAGCAAATTCTGATTTGATTCTCATTCAGAATCGTGCAGCAATAAACAGTGTAGACATGCGTATTTAGTTTGATATTGTTCATTTCCAGCATTTTGCACCTTGTTTGTGAATTTATTTATTTACTTTTCTTTTGACAAGAGCCAGTTAGCAACCAGCCAGAACACACTAATAAGCATGCAGTCCTTATACCATAGCAGCCCCACATATTGACTTTATAGCCACACTGCCAGAGTTTCCATTCCTTCATAATCAGGAGTTTATCTTCTTATCTAAAGCCAAAGCTTATGTCCTCAGGTCAGCGCCTTTGCTCAGTAGTTATTACTTAACAATTTGATCTTTTATGCAGTGTAATACACTTTTAACAAACAGCGAATAAAGCAAGTGTGTATTTTTAGGATTTTTGAAAAATGTTGCATATTGTGTCAGCTGTGTTGTAGTTCTTCCTCATGAGTGTTTGTGTCATCCTGATCCCTGTGTGTTGCCTTTTACAATGACTCCTCATCTACACTATCTAGCAGACTATTCCTCACCTTCAGTGTGCCTGATGTAAAATAGGAGTTTTCAAACTGAGAGCAAAGGGGGTGCAGGGTGTACATGTCAAAAGCGACCAAAACAACTTTAAAAGTGAAAATTTAACATGAAGAAATGGAAAAAAAATACATTTGCATGCAGTGTTGGGAAAAGAAAAGAAAAGAAAAAGCCAGGTTTCCATCTTAGCATGATGCTTTTTTTTTTCCCGCAAAAAAAAAAAGAAAAGGGATTTTTATTTGAAAATTTGTCATTTCTTCACTCGTTTCTCATTCGATACTTTCCAATGAGCATTAACATAGGGAGATGGAAATCCAGCTAAGGTGAGGAAATTATTGTGTGTAAATAAATAGTTTACACAAAATCCAGTTATTTCTGTTAACTTTGGTAAAACTAAATTATAAGGAACAATTAAATATAAAGAAAAAAAAATTCAATAAAGTAATGTTTAATTTCAAAAAATAAACAGTGTATTTATATAAAAAAGCACACACAACATAAATGGGCTTTATATTATAGTTTGTGGGGTTTGGCGTAAAATGGTTTTTAAAAAACCTGATTTATGACTGGCTCTGGAAAATGCTAGGTGAAAAGCATAACAAGTGTAAAAACAAATTAAAAAAAACAGTTTAATTCATTAAAAAAAGATTAAAAATTAAGAATAATACATTATCAGACTTTTTATTAAGATCTACAACTAAATATAGAATGCAAAATAAAATAAATTCTAGTTGTAAATTGACACAATCTTTAAGTGAAATGAAAATAAATTCATAAAAATTCATTTGATTAATATAAATAAGTAAAAAAATGTAAACAAAAACATACAATTTAGAATATTAGAAAAATGTGACCGAAATAAATAAATAAATAAATAAATAAATAAATAAATAAATAAATAAA
>CAIGQV010019951.1:11186135-11249875 GCA_903798115.1 Danio jaintianensis
AAATAAATAAATAAATAAATAAATAAATAAATAAATAAATAAATAAATAACTGAGTAAGTAAATGATTAAAATCTTATACAAGAAACCATACAGATGCCTTATTTATTTTAGGATGGGGGTGTCTGTGGCATCTCAAAGATTGAAAACACCTGATCAAAGGCAATGTCCCTATATAGAAGGTCACGCTCACTATATTTTGACACTTCCTCTGTCTTCTCTCCTTGAATGTTAACAGTGTTCGTCTGTCCTCTGCTCTCTTTCCCCTTTTCCCTCCCCATGTTTTGTCCATTTCTGCCCCCCTCTTTCCTCTCCATTTTCTGTGGTTCTTTTTCTCCCTGCTCTGTGCTGCATGTGTGTGTGTGTGTGTGTGTGTGCGCCTTGTGTCTATCTGTTGCTAGTTTTTATGTCCACACCCTCATTATCCTCACATTTTCTACCTCAAATCCCAGCAGCTGAACAGCCAGGTAGCAGATCATGGGCACATCATGTATAATGTGGACAGCAGCCCGCACCTTCCTGCACACTTCAACTTGAAAGCAGGTCAGGCTTTGCTACGGTTGTCACCTTCTATTCCACAGGTTCAGAGCAGGGGTCCTCAACTGGTGCTTCTTTACCCAACAACGAATAAGTCACAGATCTAAGAGTCATAGGCAGCAATGACAAAAAAAATGTACATACCTAAAATAAAACCTTATGTAAACCACATGTAATGCCTTAAAGGAATTCTCCACTTTTTTATGCAAATGGGTTTATTTTATTTCCGCTAGAGTTAACAATTGGGTTTTTCCATTTTAAATCCATTCAGCCGACCTCCGGGTCAGACTTGTGATGAAGTTTAGCTTAGCATAAATCATTGAATTGGATTAGACCATCAGCATCAGCCTAAAAAATGACCAAAGAGTTTAGATATTTTTTTACATGACTATAATATAACCATATGTAAATCATATGTACTGCCTTAAAGGAATTCTCAATTTTTTTCTTTTTGTAAATGGACTCATTTTACAATTCTGCGAGTTAACAGTTGAGTTTTACCTTTTTTTTTTTTAAATCCATTCAGCCGATCTCCAGGTCTGACTTGTGATGATGCTTAGCTTAGCATAAATCATTGAATCGGATTAGACCATTAGCATCACCCTCAAGAATTACCAAAGATTTTTTTTATATTTTTCCAATTTAAAGATTGACTTTTCTGTAGTTACATCATGTACTAAAACTGACGGAAAATGACAGAAAAGTTGTTATTTTTTAGGCTGATATGTCTAGGAACTATACTCTCATTCTGGTGTAATAATTGAGGAATTTTGCTGCTGTACAATGGCTGCAGCAGGCGCAATGATATTATGGATCACCTGAAAATTGGCTAGCTTCCGTTAATATAACCAGATTTTATGATTATTAGTAAATATGCCACATGTCTCCTGTTAAAGGCTATATTGTTTTTGTTTTTTTGCTTTCATGACTTGGGAGAAACTTACTAGGGTTTGTGTGTCTTCCTTTGTTTTCAAAACCCTTAACCCTTAATTTTTGCATTTGATGTCCTGCATAAATTTTGGATCCTGAAGCAAAACCAGTTGAGAACCATTGATCTGTTCTTCAGATTCTTGATTCTGTTCTCAACCATCTTAGAACTGGTCACATAAAAAAACATATCCACGTATATTAAGCATATGTCATTTTAAAATACATTTGATCATGGGTGTTTTTTTTTTAATTTAACACAGTGATGTTGATTCATTTTGTATAGCCAACAAAATGCAATTATTATAATTTTTTTATGTAATTTATTTTATTTTATTTAATCATAGTGAACAAAAGCACTGAACATAAATTGTAAGTGGTATTTATTCATTAATTCCTGTATGTAGTAATATTTTATTTTATTTGTATTAAATTAACATAAAAACTGGAAGATCAGGACATTCATGAAGGTGCCTTAATGTTAAGTTGTTGAGAATGTAAATGCAAATATTTGTTGTGTGTAATCTGAAGGCTTACATCCAGTTGCTGGCCTCCAACAGAGCTCTGTTTTCAACTGTCACAAGAGAAATCCACAACAGCAGCAAATCCAAAACAACCCTGACATCCTTATATTGTTTATCATCAATATTATCTGCTTTCTGTTATGTATTATCAGCAAATGAACCTGCAGTATATTAAACCTAATTCAATCACCTGTAACAGAGTAACTAAAGGGAAAAAGCAGGGGAGTTGTATCAGAAAGCCACACATTTTTAAATAAATGTTATCAAAAAGGTCATGGCCACAAACAGAAATAGACTGAAGTTGCATGTTCATGTAGACTGTTTTTGAGTGGTTGCTGTGTGAACAGGACATATAAAGATGTGTCAAATTCTAAGGATTCTCTGATATGGTCAATTATTATTGTCACAGTGTTTTGGGTCTTAATGCAGGAATTTTCAGGTATAGCTTTATTATTGCCAATGTGTAAACAGCTTGTAATGAAACTTGTCTGTAAAAGCCTGTAGATGGATTTTCACGTTAAAGGTATAGTTCACCTAAAAATGTAAATGTATTACAATGTACATTTACTTACTCTCAAGGGGTTTCAAACCTTTAAATGTTTAATTTTGCTTAACACAAAAATTATATTTTGACGAATGTTGGAAACCCCATTGACATTTAGAAACAAATTGGATCATTGAAATTATGAATCTTTTTTTATGCAATTAGTCACATAATTATATGCAAAATTCAATAATGTATTTAAAACTAGTGCACTTTTATGTTAAAAATATCTTGTTAATATTTGTTAAACATTAATGGAATCAAATTAAATCTAAAATCAAAACTAACAAAGTAATAAAATATAGACTAATCAAAGTAGACTAATTACCTCCGACAAACGCACAACACCCAAACACTGTGGCCAATTTTTCCTATTTCCGTAAATAGATCTAGTAAATAAAACTGTTCATCGCTGGTGGAACAATCTTTCCAATCCCACGTGGACAGCTAATTCCTTGGTATCATTCAAATGGCAACTGAAAACTCTCCTCCGCTTTGTTAAAAAAATAAAAATTAAATAAATAAATAAGTTCAAATTAATCCCTGCCCCCTCCTTACTCTCTGAGCAGTATCAGTTTCTTTGTATAAGTAGCACTTCTTGTGTGCATTGCCTCTTAATGTTGAATCGCTTAATGCCTCCTCATTTGTAAGTCGCTTTGAACAAAATATAAATCTAGCTACAGCAAGGGTTTGTCAGGCGTGGTGGAGAAAGTGGTGCACCTCATGTTTTCTCCACGTTTTTAAACTCAACATGTGAACAGTCCCTAAGAACAAATGTCTGAAGTGAGGTGTATAAAATGAGCAAAGTGGTAGCTCGAGAGTACCAGGATTGAGAAAAGCTGATTTAAGTGACACTTCAGACTCAAAAGTGGCCAATTAAGTACTCTTTTTTTTTTTTTTTTTTTTTTTTTTTTTTTTGGAAAAAAGTGACATTTATGGAAGTTTATATAATGTACCCCTGATACATTTTCTTGTTTAATTTCTACCTCTAGACGACAAGCCAAAACTAGAGTTTTCCTCGCAAAGAACTGCATCTCCTGGTCTGCGGCAGCCCGACACTCCTCTGGAGAGAAGAGATCCCAGCAGCCCAGTCCAAACACCCTCCTCTCCCCCACACAAACCTGAGCTTCCCCCCTCCGACTCAGAGACGGCCTCAAGTGTAGCTACAGCCCCGACTCCTTCCATACCTGCCTCAACAGAGGAGTCAGCTGATGCCCCGAGCCCATTAGCTGAGCCCAGTCTCACTAAAGCTATCACACCTGAACCAGAGAGCTCTGAGCCAGAGAAATCCTCCTCACCACCACCACCTCTGAGTCTGTCTGCATCGCTCGCCCAGCATGAAAAAGCCGTCAACGGGCTCACGGAAGTTGATGCTGCTCCACTGAGTGAAGACTTGGAAACCCAACCCAGGGAAGCCTCTCCATTGCTGCCTACTTTCAGTGTGCCCCAGTCAGAGCCCAGGCCCATCACACCGGTGCTGGAGGAAGAGTCTGATCCAATCAAGGTGGACAGTCCTTTGCCTCCTGTTGAGGACGATGCTGGACGTTCTGACAACGTTTCCCCCTCCCTCTCCACCTCCACTACTGCTGCTATCTCCACCACTCCTCCTGCTCCTCCTCCAGGATTCTCGTACCCCAGTCAGGTTTCTGCAGGGTTGGACAGGAGACCCTCTACTGGAGCAGAGATCAAAGAAACAGGGAAGGAGAACGAGGCCTTGCCGGACAAGAGAGGAGAGCCTTTCTTACAGTCCAGAAAAAGCTCAAATCAAGGTGAGCGCTTGAAATGTATACAGGTCATGAGATGAATGGTGCAAGTGTTGTTTGAGTAACACAAGAATGTGTTTTACAGCTACATCTAGTGCACCAAAGACCTGGAAGAAGCCAAAAGAGGACATGACTGTAGGGCAAGATCAGTGTCCAGACAAAGAGGTAGAACAAACAAACAAATGCACACTTTTTAATGTATCTTACATTAAAACAGATCTAAGGTGGACTTAAAGTGTTTGTGTGTTTTCCAGGAGGACATTGATCAGGCCAGTGTGGAACCTGCTCCTGAAAGCCCCAGTCCTCCTCCTGTGGAGGTGGAGAGGAGGCCGTCTGCAGGAGCAGTGCTTGAGGAGAACGGAGAACAGGAAGTGGAGCCTTTGAGAAACGGTGCTGAGCACACCTCTGAAACTGAGAGCAGTGACAGCATCCACCCGCCTGCAGTCAAAGAGCCGTTGATCAAAGTAGTGCCACGTAAGGCCAACTCTCTACAACATTCTCTAGTTTCCTTCGCCTACATCTGCCAGGTTTTACCACTAAATGGGTTTCTGCTCTTCTGCAGAGCCTGCAGAGAAGAATGGAAAGAAGCAGTACAACAGAGACTTCCTGCTGGGCTTCCAGTTTATGCCTGCCTGTGTGCAGAAACCTGAGGGGCTTCCTCCCATTTCTGATGTTGTTCTAGATAAGGTCAGCCAATGTTATATTGGATATTAATTCTAGAGCATCTACATATTATTATATTAATGAACCCCTCAAATTGATATTCTTGGTTCAAACATGTGTTCAACATTCAGAGTAAATGAAAGTTAATAATTAAAAATCTTCGAAATTTCTCTTGTACCAGAATTCATTTGTGTCGCACCATTAAATGGACTGCTATGGGCATAAAAGGATAATATAACTTGATTATGGCCCTCTTTTAAATTCTTGTAAAACTAATTACTGCTCTTATACAGAATGAAAAGATGTTCTTGAGGAGAAGCCTAATGTGTTTCTGCCTCACTGAACAGATTAACCAAAATAAGCTGCCCATGCGGCCGGTAGACCCACGTGTGCTTTCCAGAGGCCCGGACTTCACGCCAGCATTTGCAGATTTCAGCCGACCCATTCCAGGAGGCAGAGGAGGACCGGTTTGTCTTGTTATCCTCAATCTTATACTTCATTTCATTTCAGATTTTCATCAACAAATAAAAGCATTTTCAGTTCACACTACCTTAGTCAAATATACCTTAGAAAAATATACTAATAAGTTTTGTACTCTATTCTAAATTCAAACCATGCTTTAATAGGGTTGTCAAAAGTATCAGTTTCGGTACCAATTGATACTGACATTTTAAAACATCCAACACAACTGACTGGCCATTGTGCTGATGTGCTTGGCAGATATGACCATGATTGGCTGTGACTTGGCTATTACTGTGATCATCACTTCACCATTCTTCACTACTGTTCAAAAAGCACGAACACAGAAAAGCAGACACTGGAGATTTAGAAAAGCTGTGTTTATCTGCTCATCCATCTATGATATGCACGATCTGCTCATAGATGCTCCAATACCCTTGTATCTGTGTTTGTGCTTGATGAACAATGGTGGAACGGTGTTTAAGAAGGTGCTCAACAGTTTTTAAAATATCTGTATAAAATGATACCAAAGTGGATCTTTTTGACAACCCTAATGCTTAAGTATAGATACAGAAATTATGTATAAATGAGCAAAATTAGATGTTTAAAAATATATATATTTTTAGTTTATTTTACTGTAGATGGACTCTTAGAATTCTTGCCTCTGCTGCATGATTGTATCTGATCCTTCAGTTGCTGAATGTTGGTATGCGGAGACCATCTGGACGCAAAATCATCATGAACGTGTCTGTGAATGATGAGGTGCAGCTGAAGACTACAGAGAATGCCTGGAAGCCTGGCATGAAGCGGGAAGGTGCAGTTGAAGATCCAGATGCCCAGAGAACTCAGGTCTTATTGCACTTTAATTCTTTGATAATCAAAGATAATCAAATATTTTGTGTGTTTTTGTGCTGATACATTGGCTGGTCTAGGCCTGTCATAGATAAATAAATGTGACACCCCAAGTAGGTGGCAATAAGTCCTTGTCTTAGGAATAGTAAGGGATAGTTCACCCAAAACTGAAAATTCTGTCATCATTCAGCGAAAACCGAAACCAAAAATGCTTTGTAACAATTATTTATTATTTTATTAAATAATATAGCGTAATTTTGTAAGACTTTTGAAGTTATATAATAACTAGATTTATACTGATTTAGTGTATTTAATGTGTTTTTTTACTGAAAAAAAACACAAGCCAATAAAATAAACAAGTTTTATTGATGGTAAAGTTTTATTGATAGTGAACGATTCAAGAAGCGTCATATTACCAGCATTGCCATGACAGCACAGTGGTGCTATTACAAGCAGCAGGAACGGGTATACTGTGTGGACATTTACTGTGTGCATTATTTGAGTGAACTTTGCCTTTCTGATGAGCATTTGTGGTTCATACTTAGATAAATATAGATTCATAAGCATAATATACAAAGAGCAGAATATTGAGCTATTTTGAATTTTGACCATGGTGTGTGCGCGAGCTACATGTTTCACTCTGCTGCTCTTACACTTTGGTCAGTGCAGCAACAAGCCGCCTTTGTGTGGTGCAAGCCATTGAAATGAATGGGTTTCATGGTGCAGTCTTTCCACTTGTGCGGAAACTGCTGGGCAGTGTGGAGCAGCATAGACTTTTTCAGCTTATATTTTTGGCCTTTTTCTCATTTAATAATTCGGCGTATCCCTAATCCATTCCAATGATTTGTTCAAAACAACTGATTCATTTAGAAACTAGGCAAGTGACTTTCTTTATGAATGATTTATTGATTTGTCCAAAACGTATTAATAATAAAAATTTTAAAAAACACACACAGCATTGTTGCTCTGAGATTTGCAGGTGTTCTGCTCTGGTTTTGGAATGATTTTCATTGAGAAAACATATAAAACAGAAAATATTGCGTCTGAAATGTAGCTCGCTCAGTTTGAACTTCTTGTTTGTTGAACTGTTGTATAAAATCACATTTCCGCAACCACACTGACATTTGGGAAAAAAATACACTTGCTTGAGTGATATTGCTTGACTATATGATGTCTTATAAAAACAAATCTAAACCAAAAATTAATATCTTTGCTTTATTAACTTGAATTATAGGGTCGCTTTAACAGCATTTTAATAGGCTCTATTACGCAGTAAATTCCCTTGGACCCTCAAGACACATTTTTGTTTGTTTTTTGGGAAATAGCAACCTCAATTATGTCAGCTATTATTATAGACAATAAAAAATTGCACATCCTTTTTACTGAACCAAATACACATTTCAAATGGCTTTATGTCGCTTATATTGCAGTTTAAAGAAAATATGTTGTGGTATGTTGGTATCATTAACATCTCTAGTACAGAGAGGAAATAGAGTATTGGATTGATTGTTCTAATAATGCGTCTACTATTTTTACAGGAGCTTTTCCGAAAAGTGCGCAGTATTCTCAACAAGCTGACACCGCAGATGTTCAGCCAGCTGATGAAGCAGGTGACTGACCTCACCATCGACACAGAGGAGCGACTCAAGGGTGTCATAGATCTGGTCTTTGAAAAAGCCATCAATGAACCCAGCTTCTCTGTGGCCTATGGCAACATGTGCAGCTGTCTGGCTACGGTGAGTTAGAGCTCACATTCAAATCACCATAGGAATAATAATAATTATAAATGATAATATTTTTTTTGTATAGCACTTTTCCTATATACATGCAACTCTATACATTTACACACATATATACATAGTACATGTGTATAAACATGCACACTGTACATGCATACAAACACATACACAATATACGTGTTTACGTTAAATACACATACTTCACATACTATTATATTCGTATGCAATTTTAAAAAGGTACATCTTACGAAGACAAAATTAGTAGCACACTGATTCATGAACTAAATGTTTATTTGTGATTCAAATTGAGCATGTTCAGCTTGAAATACAACAGGAAGATGTTCATCATCACATCTAAATCAGTCACTTGCATACATGTGCTGTGTTTGTAGTTAAAAGTGCCCATGACGGATAAACCCAACAGCACTGTGAATTTCCGAAAGCTGCTTCTGAACCGCTGTCAGAAAGAGTTTGAGAAGGACAAGATGGATGACGATGCCTTCGAGAAGAAACACAGGGAGCTGGAAGCAGCTACTGCGGTATGTGCTCAAGCATAGAATGTTGCTCTTAAAGGGATAGCTCGCCCAAAAATGACAATTCTGTCATCATTCTCCATTTGTTCTAATCCTGTTTGAATTTCTTTCTTCTGTTGAACACAAAGGAAGATGTACTGAAGAACATTGACTGCCATAGTATTTTTTTTGTTCCTACTATGGATGTCATTGGCTGCTTTTTTTCTAACAATATTCAGACTTTCTTGTTTTGTGTTCAACAGAATAAAGAAATCCATAAAAGTAAATTGATGAAATTTCCATTTTTAGATGAACTATCCCTTTAAATGGCTCACAATGTATTCAGATTACGTATATGCTGTATTTGATGTAAATTATAAATGTTTTTTGTAATTATTCATGTGGATTTAAATGACATTTTTGAGCAGTCATATAAATACATTTCCCTTTTTTTTTCCTTAAGTAGAAAAAAGTAAAAGATGTACTGAGTACTGATAGTACTCTTTTAGATGTACTAATAATTATTGTACTAAAATCTAAATCTATAAGTTAAGTTTATGTGAGCTAATTTATACCAAGCATTATAATTTTATATTTATTAATTCGTTCTTTTTTTATCTGGTGTTAATGAAGTGAAGTGAAGTGAAGTGAAGTGAAGTGAAGTGAAGTGAAGTGAAGTGAAGTGAAGTGAAGTGAAGTGTAGTGTGGCCAAGTATGGTGTCCCATACTTGGAATTTGTGCTCTGCATTTAACCCATCCAAGTGCACACACACAGTTAGTGAACACACACATACCGTGAACACACACCCGGAGCAGTGGGCAGCCATGCTGCGGCGCCCGGGGAGCAGTTGGGGGGAACGGTGCCTTGCTCAAGGGACTCACCTCAGTCGTGGTATTGAGGGTGGTGGAGAGTGCTGGTCATTCACTCCCCCCACCCCCAATTCCCGCTGGTACCGAGTATCGAACCAGCAACCTTCGGATCACGAGTCCAACACTCTAACCACCAGGCCACGACTGCCCCCCATAATGCTTATGTAATAATTGTTAAATACAGTTGAATAATTCACCTATTAAATTGAATCACTCTCATATTTTCCTCGCCTTTATTAACTTCAAGTTCTTCCCTTGATACAAGTTAAGACAATTTTTCATGATTTTTTCACTGTTGTACAAAAATAATATCAAATTTGCAATCTTGCTTGGATGTTCTGAAATACAGCCAGTGTTCTCTTTATTAAATATATCATGTAAATATATATATTTTTTAAATTCAGTGATTCAGATTCTACTGTGTCTGGCCCCTGTGATCAATTTGACATGCCTTCCTCATTCTCTCTCAGTCCAGTGAGCGGGAGAGGCTTCAGGAGGAGCTGGAAGAGGCCAAAGACCAGGCCCGCAGACGCTCCATTGGCAACATTAGGTTCATCGGCGAGCTCTTCAAGCTGCGGATGCTGACAGAGGCCATCATGCATGACTGCGTGGTGAAGTTGCTGAAAAACCACGATGAAGAGTCGCTGGAGTGCCTTTGCAGACTGCTCACCACTATTGGCAAGGACCTGGACTTTGAGAAAGCTAAGGTCAGCACAGTTTATCCTAATCGGGCATAAAAATGGGATACACATACATTTCTAAAATACACTTCCAGTTGAATTAAGGCAGTGTTTCTCACCCACGTTACTGGAGGACCACCAACGCTGCATGTTTTGGATGTCTCCTTTGTCTGTCACACTCATTACAGGTCTTTCAGTCTCTGCTGATGATCTGAATCAGGTGTGTTTGATCAAGGAGACATGGAAAATATGCAGAGCTGGTGGTCCTCCAGGAACGTGGTTGAGAAACACTGAATTTAGGGGTATAACAAATTACTCAACATTTAAATACAAGTTAAAGGAATGGCTAAAAGTTAATCAAGTTTGTAATTGTGTAATTATTTTTTCATATTTATATTTTGTTGTATGTAATTTTACTGATACTGTATTTGTAATGTCTGTTAAAATCTGACAGGGGGCAACAGATGAAAATTAGCCCTTGTGGCCATCTCTGGCTTATTTACAAGTTTTACTGTTGATTAATGAGCATTGTCCCTGTTAATAAATAAATAAAAGGTTTATCATCTATTAACCCTATCATGCATTTTGATTTTATGATGCAGCATTTCAAAACAACAAAGCCGTACACAGACAATATTTAACATTATATAAATATATCACAGCCATTTAAATTTCATCACCATAACCCAACCACCAAGTGCGGAACTCCCAAAGATTTATCTTCAATTCTATTTTACTGTATAATAATGATTTTAAAGCTTCTAGCAATATGTATAACAATATAACTCCCACAAAATATAATATATGAGGATTTTTTTTTTTTTTTCATTTTACGTTTGTGATTCAATAATTAATGCATGAAAGTGATAGTTTTCCCTTTGCAGTTTGATTGACAGTTTGATCCTAATGCCAGTATTTTTTCTGCTGCAGCCCATGTAAATTTACAGTAATGTTGCTTGTTTCAATGTATATATGCAAGACATCTGTGTTGACTGTGGTCTTGTCAAAAGAAATTTGTGTGTCTTTTCTCCTCTTTCCACATGCTGTTATGTACTTGTTGACAATTTGTGTAACCCCCTGCTGGTCCTTACAGCTCTACAGAACATATGGATGCACTTTTACGTCTTAGTAAAAGTTAGCTTGGAAGCATCTGTTTCAAATGAGTAATGTTAATGTGCTCCAAAACTCTCAACTCACTCGAGTGAGTCATGTCCTCACTTGCAAAGTTTACCTGCATGTCATTATTTATTTGCTTTGTTTCTTTATAGCCACGAATGGATCAGTACTTTAATCAGATGGAGAAGATAGTTAAGGAGAGGAAGACTTCTTCGCGCATTCGCTTCATGCTGCAGGATGTTATTGACCTGCGATTGGTGAGTTTTGCGTTTTCGGTTTGCTTTCATACTGTGATCAACGAAAACTTTTTTTAAGCTACCTGGAGTTCAGAAGTACAGCATTTGGTTTGGTTTGCTCGTAAAAAAAAGAAAGAGAAAAACAAAAACAAATTTACACAATGAAACAGTTGTACTTTAAAATGACATTTATGTGGATGACTCAATCAAATTATTTTGGGGTTTTGTGTTGAAAATTTATTTTCCTGTTTGAAAACATCACTACTCCTTTTTATGATTTAATACTTCACTTCCTGATTAACATTAGTTAGGTTAGGTTGTATTAAAAATAGAATTTCTGTGGTAATAGCAACTTCTTAATAATCTTAACAAGCTCAAATAAATATGGTAAGTTTGTCAAGTACATATAATGCAGTGTAAAAACTAGGGCTGCACAATATATTGTTTCAGCATCGATATCGCAATGTGCGCATCCGCAATAATCACATCGCAAGATATGCAATGTTGAGTCTGAATCATAGTTGAGCAGGAGCCACAGAACACATGTGATGTGTAGAGTCACTGCTTAGTTTAACCACAATAGAGTGAAAGTTTATCATTTTAATGTGTTTCTAAGGCCAGTGACTGAGCATTTCAAGAGAGTTTAAAAGATTTGGGCACAAAAACATAATGTTTGGAGGTGTAACAAAGATCAGTTGTATTTATTGATACGATTTGTGCAAAAAAAAAAAGTCTTTCTTAGAATTTTTGTCTTGTTTGTGGTTCAAATATCTACATTTCAAAGCAAAAATAAGATTATTTTGCTCACCTCATTGGCAGATAATTTAGCTTGTTTTAAGGAAAAAAACTCTTAATTGTGACTTATTTCTTCTGAAGGTGAAAACAAAACAATATTTTTACTTTAAGAATTTTTAGATATTTGGACTAGAAATGAGACAAAGCTTTTTTTTTCATTGGGATTATTCAATTTCTGTACCTAAATACTGTTAGACTTCCCAGAAAACTGTCAAATAGAGACATTCAAACCATCTTGTGAAACTGTATTCATATTGCAATATTTATTGCAGAAAAATAAAATATTGCAATATCAGATTTTTCTGATATTGTGCAGGCCTAGGAAAAACTATTGATGTAAAAAAAAATTGTAATTTAAAAATGTAATGAACAAATATAAAAAATATTGCGAAATGTAATTTTATTTCACCAATGTTAAAGCTCAACTTTGGCAATAATTACTCAATTCTTCAGTGTCTTGCAATCTTTTAGAAATGAATTTAATATGCTGATTTGCTGCTAGACAAATATTTCTAAATATAAGTATTAAAAGTCATATTTTAAATGCTTGATGAATATTGATGAATAACATAAATTTCTTTAAAATATATTACTGAAAAAACATTTGAACTATACTTTAATGCTTACCGTATACAATTTAATAATGGCAAACAGGAAATATGAAAACAAATTGAAATAGTAAATGATGTATGTTATTTACTCAAATCCTTTGAAAAGGCTACATTTTTGATCTCATACAAATGGACACCATAATCTCAAGATGGCTGAATGTTGTTTAGAAATTCACTTAAAATATTCATTCATCATCTTTTTAATGATTTTCTGAATCATTAAATATTGTCAGGTTTTATAGTATGAGGATGTTTAAAATATATTTTTGCCAGCCCTTCTGGTGTTCCCAAATCAAATTTTGTGCTCCTCTCTCATCTCAGCACAACTGGGTTTCTCGAAGAGCAGATCAGGGCCCCAAGACCATCGAGCAGATCCATAAAGACGCAAAGCTAGAGGAGCAGGAGGAACAGAGGAAAGTCCACCAGCAACTACTTTCCAAAGACAACAAGAGGAGACCAGGTCAGACAGAGAGAGAGAGACTTGTGCTATAGGCTAATCCTCTTTACAGCTTACTCAGTCCTGTGGGACTCTTTCTGTTTTTCACTCTGTTCCTCTTCATGTTGCAGTGGTGCAGAGAGAGGAGACCTGGAGCACTGTGCCTATGACTAAGAACAGCAGAACAATAGACCCTGCCAAGATTCCCAAATTCTCCAAGGTAGTTCAAACTAAAAGAGGTCAAACTAAAGCTGTTTTTTTCTGATCAAGTCTTGAGATTGCTAACATAGCTGTGGTTTAGAAAAGGAGATTCCAGATCTACCATTTTGCTTATATTTTTCAAACTTCCTGATGATCTGTTTGAAGGAAGGAAGCAAGCTGCGTTTTTATGTAAACAGTTGATCTTATCAGCTGACTGACACCTTGTAAAGGTTGAACAAAGTTATGCGTTGGTACACATCAAGGTTATTTTAGTAAACCAAAACTTAAACTAAGACTGAAACTATTGGTCAAAAACATATTCATTAACTGAAATAAAATGATAAAGTTCACAATAAATAAAAAACAAACTAAATGAAACTAACAACAATTATTGAAAAATTTACTTAAAATAAAACAATAATAATTTGCAAAAAAATGTCAGAATAATTTATATATATATATACATATATGTGTATATATTGTAAAATGTCCAATGTCAAACTTTTAAATAAAATAAAACACGTCCAAAGATTTTGATTAGAAAAACAATTTTTGTAGGCTTTGTAAATATGCTAAATACCTATTTGACTCAACAGCCCCATCTGATGGATGTTCTGTTAGCTTGTGCCTTGGCATCTTAGTATCTCATTGATTCTGGGGATCTGCAGTGCTGCACATTTTACAGATCGTGAAACTCTCTGAGAATCAGCATCTGTTTTGAATCAGGATCTTCAATCAAGGAGATATATACGGTTCCCACTGTCATGGAATTTTCTGGAACATCATGGAATTTTAAAATGTCTATTCCTGACATTGAAAGTCAGGGAATTTTGTACTTGTTTTGTCCAAGTCATGGAATATAAGGGAATTTTTGTTTGTCATTTTAAATTTTACTTACCTCATATTTATTAAAATGTGTTTTTTTCTGTACCGCATTTTTTTATCATGTTGTTTCACTTGTTTTGGCTGTTTTTCAGTGCCATTTTATTCCTTTTCCTGCTTAGCTGTTTTTTGTCTTCTTAGTGCTCAATCCATCCCTCCTAGATTTTGCACAATATTTCAGCATTTTTGCTGTCTAAAATGACTGATTTTGAGGGTGGTTTTCAACAAATTTGTGGCAAGATTTGCTGCATTTGTGTTTTGCTATGAAAATATACGCAAATTACACATCTTTATTCTTCAAGATCCCATAATGCAATTCAGAAGCATAAATATATGAAAAAAACATGAATCACAAAATACAGAAAACTGTTTTCTGTTTACAGCATGAAATTTTGTTTACAGCATGGCCAAAATATGCAGGAAATTTGCATCATGGAAAATCTGCTTTTTAGACAGTGAAAATTAGGGAATTTGACATTTTGCTTAGAGTGGGAATCCTCTGATTCCGATTGGCTTGAAGGTGTGCATTATTTCCAATGAAATGCACAGGTAGTTCCAGTCAGTTTTGATCACCGTTCGAAATAAATGTGCTTCCTCCAAACAGTAGTAGTAACCATGGTAACTGCTTTGAGTGACAGTTGATGGGCTCATTTCTCTGTAGTAGAATGCACATGTTAAACAGCTGCAACACCGGCTTAGTTGAGCTCCCTCATAAACCGAGCGGGTAATCTTAGGCTTTGTATTGAAGACGAAATTGTTTTGGAAAGCTCTCACCAGTCCCGATATGTTTAAACTTTTTATTTTGTGAAAACAAATACATATTTGACTGCAAATGAGATTTCTGAAGCTTTATTGTCTTTAAATAGCTTGTTGTGTTCTGTCCCAATTAAGAGAGAGCACTCTGGGTGATAAACTATAGTCTATACAATGCACAGCGAGTGATCCATGTTGTTGCTCTGCTCAAATTATCTGTGAAATTTATTTATGTCTGATACTTTTTTTTCTTGTTCCCAGTGTGGTGAGAATGTTTAATTCTTGTTTCGTATCAGTTTGTGAAGTTTCAGTTAGCTTATTGAGATCGTTAAATGCAGTTAGTGCCTGAATGTTGAATGTTGAACTGTAACTTGATCCTGATAAAACAGGTTTTTTGTGTGTGTGTGTGTGTGTGTGTGTGTGTGTGTGTGTGTGTGTGTGTTTTCTTCAGCCAGCAATAGATGAGAAGATTCAGCTTGGGCCGAGAGCTCAGGTGAACTGGATGAAGGGCAGCAGTGGAGGAGCTGGAGCAAAGGCCAGCGAGTCAGGTAAAGACAGACTGATGTTCTGTCATTTCCTGCTTATTTCTACTATATATATATATGTATGTATGTATGTATGTATGTGTATGCATCTATGTACTAATTGCAAACCTTTTTTTTCCCCTGACTTGCACCTTTATTCTTTTAGATGCGTCTCGGCCGAGTGCCAGTTTGAATCGTTACTCTCCCCTGCAGCCCTCGCCACTCCAGACCTCCTCTTTACCCTCCACATCCCCAGATTTTGATGCCAGGAGAGTTCTTAGCAGGTACGGTACACATGTAAAATACCAAAATTGTGAAGTGGAAGATTTATTCTTATACTTCGACTGTGGTGGTTATCAGCATTTGTTATGTATGTGAATGTGTGTCAGATATATGTCTGAATGAAGGAAACATCATCTGTGAACAGGTCTTCATTCTGTGCTGCTTTTTTATTGTAAATCTAATAATAATTATTATCTAAATTATTATTATAAAGTGATTATTGTTTGGAAATCAAATGAAAATATATAATGAAATACAATTTAAATAATAGATAGTAGTATAATACATTCATTTTACAGGATTCCCACAGGTCATGTCATTTCTGGAATATCATGGAACTTTAAAAGGTCTATTCCAGATATTTAGAGTCAGGGACTATATATATTATTATATATTGTTAGGGTGTTTTTCAGCTTCATTTTTTTCCTTTCCTTTTTCCTTTCATACTCAACAGCTGGCAGTCACTTAAGTCAAACCTAACCAGACTGTACCTTTTAACTCACCAGACTGTACCTTTTAATTAAGGCTAACCATTTTTGGAACTTTGGCTTCAAATTGACCACCTTAAAGACTGGGTGTTAAAAAGTAGGTAAAAGATAAACTAAATGTAAAGTCTGTAAAACTACCATTGAGCTGTCAAATATGGGAGAGGGAGCAGTTCGCAGCCATGCATACACAAACACAAAATCTGAGGTAAATTAGCCGTTGTTATAAAAAAAAAACATTCAAGCTAAAACCATTTTAATATGAGGCAAAGAACAACAGTGACCTATTTTTCTGTTTATTATAAGTCATTGAAATTTTGTTTTTTAACCCATGAAAGTCAGGTAGAAGTTAGTGAAATTGACATTTGACTTAGTCTGGGAACCCTGGTTTTCGAGTAGAAAAATAAAATTGTGTGTTTTTATTGTGTGTGCATATATATATATATATATATATATATATATAACACATTAATTATTAATACAGTGCTCAGCATATATGAGTACACCCCTTACAAATCTCTCATTTAAATTATTTTCCATAGGGTGTTTTACAATATTATATTTGTGCATATACATTACATTAGTCAGTGCTGAAGCCAAATCTAACAAAATAATATACAATAATGGTCCAAAATTACTAGCCCAAATTTAAATGTTAGGGGAAAAATATCAAATAAAATTGTAAAAAAGAGCAAAAAAAGAGAAACAAAAATATATAAATATATATTTAGTTGAAATTTTGGACTTTGAAATCTGTTACATGTCATTTCTAAGCATGAATTTAAGTGTATTATCTTTTTATTTCTAAAGATGTTTGGTGACTAAAATATCATTTTAATAAATATATCCGTTTAATAAATCTGTTTTCTTCAAATGCACCAAATTATAGTACCTATATTCACTGAGAAATGGATATAAATATTAGTTTTTTTAAATGGAGCGTACTCATTTATGCTGAGCACTGTAAATGAAGCTTTAAATTTCTATATTGCTTTATTTAAAACTGTTTGATTTAAATTAAAGGAAACCTCTATTGCATTTTAGAGGTTTGTGAATGTATTTTTTGGTGTGTGTGTGTTTGTAAATTTCTCAGTCGTGGAAGCTCAGGGCGGGAGCGCAACGACAAGCCATTGAGTGCGGGTCCTGCTCGGACAGGGCCTATTTTATTGAGTAGCAGCAATAAGGAGACCCCTGAAGAGCTGGTCCAGGAAGTGTCCCGCAGAGACTCCAATGCTTTAGACACACCCAAGCTGCCCGTCAGCACTGCAGACAAGAACAGACTGGAGAACAGCCAATCCAGAGAGTCTGGTGAGCTGCACAGCTGTAGTTTACATTTAAAGAGATCTTTTTTTTCATCATTTACTTACCCTCAACTTGTTCCAGACCTGTTTGAGTTTTTCACTTCTGTCGAACACATGGAATAGAAGATATTTCAAAGAATGTTGGAAACTGGTAGCCAGTGACGTCCATATTATTGTTTATTTCACAGCTATATAAATCAATGGCCACCGGTTTCCAACATTCTTTAAAATATTTGTGTTTTGAATAGATTTGAAACCACTTGAGGGTGAGTACATTTATATTTTGGGTGAACTATTCATTCAAGACAAAATAGTAAACTAAAGACTGTCTCTTATTTCAGCTGTTAAACTTGAAGCACTCTCAGGACCCTCTCCAGATAAGCCTGCATTATCAGTGGAGGAGATGGAAAGGCAGTCCAAGTCTATTATTGATGAGTTTTTGCACATTAATGATTACAAGGTTTGGATCCATATTTTTAAATCACCAAAAATGCCATTGCCTTATAAATCTGTAATTAAGGTGTTTCTGAGCATTGTCTGCGTTTGTGGCGCAGGAAGCTTTGCAGTGTGTTGAGGAACTAGAGCAGCCTGCCATGCTGTATGTGTTTGTGCGGGTGGGTGTGGAGTCCACGTTGGAGAGGAGTCAGATCACGCGAGACCATATGGGTCAGCTGCTCTTCCAGCTTCTGCAGGCTGGAGTGCTCCTCAAACTTCAGTTCTTTAAAGGGTGAGACAGCAGAATGCACATGGACTGACGCAAAATGCAGAAGTTAACAGATTCTTCATTTGACTTTTAAAATTCTGTTTAGTTACTGCACATTTATTTAGTTATTTAGTTAGGGTTATGCAGTGAAAAGTCGACATATCTTCTCCATTTTAAAAGACAATACATTTGTTCTACTGTATATCATTACAAAATCTGGCTGTAATATTCTTACATATTAAAATCAGGTAGTTCAATATTTAATAAACACATGTTTCTAAAGATGAATGGGAAAGGTAATCTTTTCCATAACGTAAATATCATTTAATGTCTCTATAAATATTCTTAAGTATTGTGAGTAATAAAAATTTATATAAATGAATTCTGTGCCCGACGATCAGGTTGTCGTGGTCCTAACCTTCGACCACCACCCGTTCCACAATGCACCGGCCCCTTACGGCTCCCCCTGCAGGTGGTGGGCCTGCGGGAGGATGGTCCCACGTCGCTCCTTCGGGCTAAGCCTGGCCGGGTTCCGTGGGAAAAAACCCGGCCACCAGGCGCTCGCATACGAGCCCCTACCCCAGGCCTGGCTCCAGGGTGGGGCCCCGGCTGCGCCATACCGGGCGACGTCACGGTCCTCGATGTTCTGACACTCATAAGGGGTTTTTGAACCGCACTTAGTCTGACCTGTCACCTAAGACCTGTTTGCCTTGGGAGACCCTACCAGGGGCATTAGCCCCCGACAACATAGCTCTTAGGATCACTCAGGCACTCAAACCCCTCCACCACGATAAGGTGACGGTTCAAGGAGGAGTGACGGTTCAAGGAGGAGTGCCACAGGATCTCATCTCTGTTATTTGCAGACGATGTTGTTCTGTTGGCTTCATCGAACATGGACCTTCAGCATGCACTGGGGCGGTTTGCTACCGAGTGTGACGCGGCTGGGATGAGAATCAGCACCTCCAAGTCCGAGGCCATGGTGCTCCACCGGAAAAAGGTGGTTTGCCATCTCCAGGTTGGAGGAAAGTCCTTACCCCAGGTGGAGGAGTTCAAGTATCTTGGGGTTTTGTTCACGAGTGAGGGAAGGATGGAACGTGAGATTGACAGGCGGATTGGTGCAGCGGCAGCAGTAATGCGGTCGATGTACCGGTCCGTTGTGGTGAAGAAAGAGCTGAGCCGAAAGGCAAAGCTCTCGATTTACCGGTCTGTCTACGTTCCTACTCTCACCTATGGTCATGAGCTTTGGGTCATGACCGAAAGGACAAGATCTCGGATACAAGCGACCGAAATGAGTTTCCTTCGCAGGGTGGCAGGGCGCACCCTTATAGATAGGGTGAGGAGCTCTGTCACCCGGGAGGAGCTCGGAGTAGAGCCGCTGCTCCTCCACATCGAGAGAAGTCAGCTGAGGAGGCTCGGGCATCTGTTTCGGATGCCTCCTGGACGCCTACCTAGGGAGGTGTTCCAGGCATGTCCCACCGGGAGGAGGCCTCGGGGAAGACCCAGGACACGCTGGAGGGACTATGTCTCTCGGCTGGCCTGGGAACGCCTCGGGATCCCCCCGGAGGAGCTGGAGGAAGTGTCTGGGGAGAGGGAAGTCTGGGGTTCTCTCCTAAGACTGCTGCCCCCGCGACCCGGCCCCGGAAAAGCGGATGAAAATGAATGAATGAATGAATTAATGAATAAATGAATTTACAATATTGGAAAACTCTGTGGAATGGGATTTTGTTCTTCTAAGAGTTTATATGATTTAGAAATGACACCCTCAGTTAAATCATCGTAATAGTCTCTCATAAATATCTTCAAAATTGGATAATCAAAATCAGTTTTAATTTATGTAATTTGTAATTTTATAATTATTTGTAATTTTTAAATACCTGGAGATACCTATAGAAATCAGGTTTTCAAGGACATCATGCTATTTTTTTATTATTATTATTATTATTATTATTATTTTTTAGGTTTTTGAAGTGACCTTTTTCTGTGAGGGAGATCACAGATTTTTATGATTTCTGTGTTAGTAATGACATAACATACCAAAACGTTGCAAGCAGCCTTGCTATCGGCATTCTACTAAGGAAGCATAAAATAAAGATGGACAACTATCGCATTATCCATTTACACTTGGTATCAGTTTATGCTTTTTTCAACATTTTCTCAAGTGGACAATGCGATGAACAGGTGTAAACAGGGTCTAAAAATTCACCACTTTCAGAGATATTCAAAAACCGCTTGTGGTCAAATGTGTTATAACAGCCACAAGAAATACCACCTGCTCTTCATCTACCGACATTATACATGAGTGTTATGGCATGTGTTGTGAGAAAGTGCACCACATTTTGCTGCATTGTACCAAAATTGCAGGTGTCAATTGCTTGCTTTCCTACTTGCTCTCATAAGCTGTTAAACATGGGTTTCATGTTCATTCGGTAGTCTTTAAGTGTCACTCTGAGCACTCCTGCAAAAGTGATGTAGAGCATGACTAAATAAGAGAAAAGGATCTCAACAAAATCTGAATATAAGGGGCCACAAGATGCATTTGAACCTGTTAATGCCAGTTTGAAATAAGAATGAGTCTCGGCTGACCATGCGATCAGATCACTGAAAACCGATGTTAATACTAGCCCATAGCATCTTTCAGATTATATAAAACATATGTTATGCTCTGGAAAATAAAATATTCTCAAAAGTATGAATAACTAATCTGAAGGCTAATGTTTTTAAAATTTAAGGGCAATGAATTTGAAAAGCGAGTGCAAAAATCTGATTTAACAAGATTTGATGCTAATAATGTATTTGTTTGGTCCCCACAGGTTCTCTGAAACTCTTGAATTAGCAGATGATATGGCCATTGATATTCCCCATATATGGCTGTACCTTGCGGAGCTGGTGACCCCTGTGCTTAGAGAGGGGGGAATCTCTATGAGAGAATTATTTAGGTGAGTTTGTACCCAGCAGTGTTGGATTCAGACGGAACAGATTGAGCAGTTGCATTAATTTGCTTGTTTCCACAGTGAATTTAGCAAACCATTACTCCCTGTGGGAAGAGCTGGGATATTATTTTCTGAAATATTGCACCTTCTATGCAAACAAATGGTAAGCTGAAACACTGGAATCAAACATTTTCTTAGTTTTTTTTGTAAAAATTGTAGAAGCAGTTGTATGGTTTGTGTAATTTGCAGAGCCATAAGAAAGTGGGATCATTGTGGAGGGATTCTGGATTGAGCTGGGCAGATTTTATACCTGAAACAGAGGATGTGCACAGCTTCATCACAGAACATGTGAGTTTTCATTTACATCCCTGGTGAACTCTAGGTCATTCACACTGCGCTTAACCCTGAATTATCTTCATTCTTAGTACTGCTTTTAACCCTGGGTTAAAAAAAATGTTTCAAGTTTTTTTCCAGTATGAAACGGAGCAGTGTTTGTTTGTGTCCACTGGATGCTTGGGAAAAGAAAGCCAATCAGACATTGAGCAGCGAGGCTCATGTCATGTCAGTTAAAGGAAATGTACATCCTGTAAACGGGTTGCCTGCTGATCGTTCCAAGCACTGACAGCAACACCGCAACTATGCAAATAAGAATGTTAACAAGTTTTAGGAATGTACAGTACATGTGATGATCAATCAGCGTTGTTTAAGAACGTGCTCAACAGAGCTCAAATGTTAGCGGGAAATGGACTTTTAAAAAATTTTTGTATCAATTTTATTGAAGTCAAAACTATTGAAAACCCTAATCACAACTGACCAGTGGTAGTTCGAAGGTGTTTACCAGCAAAAGCGAACTCTTTCAGCTATTTGAACTTCTGAAATGAACTCATTTTGGCTTAAATTGGTTCTAAATGACATCATGACTGCTCGTTTTACAATTTAGCTTGAAGTATATCAGGGCCTTTAGACTAATAAGTGTTATCTATTGAAAATTCAATAATTAACTGGCTGTGTTTATATATAATGTGTCCTCTTAACAGAAACTAGACTTTACTCTGTCTGATGGCTCAAACCCGACCGAGGCTGTCTCTAAGAGAACACTCTCGCCTGAGGAACTGAACAAGCAACTTGAAAAACTATTACTTGAGGACATGGTTGGTGATGAACAAATCTTCGACTGGGTTGAGGTAGATTTTATGTCCAGCTGATTTTACTGAAGATTGATTGATTTTGTGGTTAATATACTGTACGTCTGCTCGTTTCTTACAGGCCAATCTAGAAGAATCAGAAATGAGTTCAGCTCCTTTCGTCAGAGCTTTAATGACTGCTGTGTGTAAAGCAGCAGTAAAAAGTAAGTGGCTCAATATTGTTGTACGTAATAACAACAGAGAGGTGTTTGGGTAGCAGTGCTTGAGCGCTGCAGTATCCTCTTCAGTTTGTGATTTTTATCTTTTCAGCCTTTCCTATTCTCTGTTAGTGTGTTAGTAAATCAAATGTGATGAATTGGTGGATTGCTTTGAGAAAGAATAGATTGAATAGATTGTCATCATTGAATTATTGCTATTAATCTGCACAGACAACTTTGAATATTGTCCCAATTTGTTGGCTTTTGGTGACATTTGGCCTTTTTATTACTAAAGTTTCAAAGATTTTGAATGGCTATTTAGCATTGAGCCCAATACGTGCAACTGATCAGCTGGTCTAACAGGAAGTTTCAGATTTAAACTGAAAAATCTAAATGGCCAGGTCATATTTAATACAAAAAGCTATATAATAGTGCAAAAATTACATCAATTTACTTTGTAACGAGACATTAGACATTGTTTTAGTAAACAGTGCACCAGTAACTTTATCTTTTATGTTATATTTTCCTTCCATATTAAGCGAAACAAAAAGTAATAACAAAACATTTAAATTAACTTAAATGATACATTTAATATTAAACAGAAATGTATATATATTTTATAAAATGCTGCTTTT
Organism: Danio jaintianensis; assembly: GCA_903798115.1. Lineage (NCBI taxonomy): Eukaryota > Metazoa > Chordata > Actinopteri > Cypriniformes > Danionidae > Danio > Danio jaintianensis. The sequence continues at coordinate 11,209,436 of CAIGQV010019951.1, forward strand.
GTTTTAATAAAATGTCCGGGTCAGAATAAATATGTGGCTTAATTTTAACCTAAAGATTTTTTTCCGCAAAAGCTATTCAAAAGCATTGAGGCAGACACTTTAGAGGAAAGTAATATGCTTCAACCACTTTTGTAAATTTATTTTGATATGGACTTTTACCAATATTTAAATTTATTTTAGTTCAAATATAAAACGGAGCAGAAATTACCTAGTTACATTTCTTTTCATCCTATTTTCAACATTTGTTTGTAATAAGATAAAAATGCACATAGTTCATCACATTTTTACACTTTACCTTCCATTTGATATTAGAGTTGACACCCTATGTTTGCTTTTTAATGCACCTTATGTGAAGCACTTTCAAAAACCAAATTCTGTAATCTTTTGTCTTCTTTCCACAGCCGAGGGCTCCTTGTGTAAAGTGGATTTGTCCATAATCCAGGGGAGATTGCCTGTATTACACAAGTACCTTAACTCAGACACAGAGAGACAGTTGCAAGCACTTTATGCACTTCAAGCATTGATGGTAAAACTGGACCAGCCTGCTAGTGAGTGAAACCTTTCACATTCCCACTTTAACTTTTTTAAATGTTTAGATTCAACATTTGTGATATAAACTCTTGCACATACAGCTATGGGGAAAAAAAGTATGGACCGTCCAAGTATTCATGTTTTATAGTTATTATGTGTTTGGGTAAAATATGTTTTTTTTGTTTTTATCTGTAAACTACTGAAGACATTTCATCCAAAAAATAAATGTTTAATTTTAGTCCTTTTTCATAAAATGATTCATCAGACATGTTTATATTCATTTTAGATGACACAATAGTGTTTTAACTTCAGAAGAGTTGAGAAATTAGTATTTTCAGTAATTCATCTAAATGACAGTATTTTTATTTAATATTTACAAGATAAGTCATCAGACTGTCGTAGAATGACACAAATATTACCCCACGCTTTATAAATACAGAAAAACTTTTCTTGTAGTCTAATAATTTTTCCAAAGCTGTATAAAAGCTAAATAAATATATTAATTTAAAAAACTAAAGTATATAATAAAATGTATACTTTATTATTATTATTATTATTATTATTATTATTTTATTAGTTTATTTTCTTTTTAATGTTTTGAATGGCCAAGGGCTAAAAACCAATACTTTATTTTTGTACCTTTTTTGCAGATTTGCTTCGGATGTTCTTTGACTGTTTGTATGATGAAGATGTGATCTCTGAAGACGCTTTCTATAAATGGGAGGTCAGTAAAGACCCCGCTGAACAGCATGGCAAAGGTGTTGCCCTAAAGTCCGTCACAGCCTTCTTCACGTGGCTGCGCGAGGCAGAGGAAGAGTCCGAGGACAATTGACGACGGGACAAATGGACACATTGGTCAACTAGTGCTGAAAAGACAATAGTCGCTGAAACAATAACTGCATCAAATTAAAATGTAACGTAACAAGCAACACATTATGCATCAGGATGGATTTCGAATGGTACGGTTCACTGACATGCAGCGACCCAACGACATCTTACAAATTGCTGGAGCACTAAAAAAATGTATTATTTATAGAAATGTTGCATTTAAGTTTTTTTTTTATTCTTTTTTTTTTCTTTTGTTACTTTTTAAGAGGACTTTAATAATACAAACATGCAACAGTGAAACAAGACGTAAGCTCAAACTCGTTAATTTATTTTTTTTTTAAGAACAGCATACACAAAAAAGGCTATTTAGCGTTTGCAGACAGTCACAAATAATGTCATCATTTTATTATTAATATAATGACAATAACAATTATAAAAAAAAAAAAACTTAAGTGATTTTTCAAATTGTGGAGAGAAGTTTTATTGGGGTTGAGCACAGACGAGATATGGTCTCCGTTTAGGACATCGGTACTAAAGTGTTTAGTACATGTTTAAGGTTATTCTCTCAATAACCATACCAAATGTTCCTCTGCTTTAGCTTGCTCTTTGTGAAACATTTAATCCGGCAGAAACTTGCAGGAACTATGCATTCAGGGGACTGCTGGGATCACATGAGACGAGAGCTCAGAATGAGCAGACGGGGACGTGTACAAAAACACTAAGGAGATGTTGCTGAACCTAAAGTGCTTGTTATTCTTCATACTGATAGAGCAAATTTAAAGCTTGTAAATAAATTAAAGACAAAAAATATTCATAAAAATACACAAATGTGGTGATGGTGTGCATTTACTACAGTGTTGTTAGTGAGGGTCATGAGTCTTAAAGTCAGTATAAATGATGTATTTGTGGCATTTCATTATTTTGTTAATTAATTTCATTGTCCTCATAATCTTTAATCAAATACCGTATCCAAATGGTTCCAAAAGGATGAAATCATGCACCACCTTACATTTGTTCCTAATTTCAGGGTCGTTTCAATAGGATGTATGTCACAATATGGGGAAAAAAGGTGAAATTTTTTTGCAATGATTAATAAAAGAATAAAATGGATGCACTGATTATTAAAATAACTTTTAATGTTAACATTTTTAGGTAACTTATTCTTATGGCAAAGCTAATTCAGCATTCAGTTTTCAGTGTTGTATGATCCTTAAGGAAGTATTCAAATGTACAGATTTTTCCGCAAGAAACAACAATAGTAACTTATTTATAATCGTTATTATTAATGTATGAAACGCTTGTGCTGCTTAAACGGTATCAATTACTACAAAAATAGGTATTCTTTGATGAAAATAAACCTTTAAATTAGAAAAAAGTTAAACTTTATAAACGTTGTTTCACTTTGATTAATTTAATGCATTCTTGCTGAAGAATGTAATCATTTTTTGTTAGTTAATGATAGCCAATTTATCTAACTAATAAAGCTTAATGCCATCTGTTTTTAACATGCAAAAGGCATGTTATCCTTTTACTTCACAAGACCTCATTTTGATACAATGTGCCAGTAGTTAGTTATTTAATTAAATCTTTTACTGAAGAAAAATCTCACATACATTTTGCACTGGCTGAAGGTGAGTAAATTAGTCGATTTTTATTTTTGGGTGAACGATCCCTTTAAATACAAACAGGTGCTAATTAACGCATTAAAAGCCTTTTAATGAAGACTCTTCTGAATGATTTAAAGTAAATTTCTATACGATACAAATGTGCTCAAAATTGTATACTGTTAAAAAAGGAAAAGTGTTAAAAAAAATAATAATAATAAGGAATAGTGTTTTAGTCATTTCCTTTTGTCGGTCGGTCACAAGCTCAGTGTATTTCCCGCCATGTTAGATTGACAGCTTGCTTGTTGACGAGAACCGTCGCGTTCGTTTGGCGAATAACATAAGAGGTTTATTTTAGTTCAGTTTGATGTCTAGAAGGATGAAAACTAGACGACGGTAAAAGTAGAATCACTACTGAGAATGCAAGTCTGAAACCAAAATATTAAAACATTGTTATTGAAAGAAACGCATAACATCAGTCTGGCACGCAAAGACGGACGAATTAGATGCAGGAGAAAGTCTTCAGTTGCTGGACAGGTAAATGTTTAAACCGCTCTCTAAATGTTACTAGTGTTTGTGTATTTTCCATAAAATTGAGAGACAATCATTTAACACAAGAAACAAACTCATACAGGTTTGTAATTTTGGAAGTGCATGATAGAAATATTTCAGTAAATTTTGCTTTAAAAAAAAAAATCATTAATTTGCTCCGTTTACGTTACAAGTTCAATGCTTTGCAGAATAATCTGACACTTCAGTTTTGTTTTGTTTTTCAGTTTTATTTTCAAATATAAAACAGAATCAGAGAATCGCTCTCAATAAATACAGAAATTTGATCAAATGATGAATGTAAAAATAGAGACCAGCTGCACTAGGTTTCCAAACGTGAGTGCACACATTAAGGGTTGGGATAACAACGGTTTACGAAAAATAATGCCAGTTGTTCCTCAGATCATACCAAGATGGGTTCTGTAAAGCGGTATTAATGGCAGTCTTTAAACCTGAATTGTGTTCACAAGCATGAAGATGTGGGTCTCCATATTCTTTGGGATATTTTAAAAACATTAGGCACGTCTTGGAGAGTCAGTTTTAATACCCATTATCCCTGTGTATTAGTGTAAAAAATGCCACATTTGAGTAAAAAATCTAATTGCATGTGAACTGAGGAATATCCTGTGAGATGAAGAAACCTGAACAGTTTTACTACACACAAATGATGGCACGTTCCAAGGCTAAAGGTACAAAGTTTTCCTTCTCTAATCAAACATCACGTTCCTGTGACAATGAGAACCAGAACTACGACAGTGTCACGTTGACAAACAAATCACAAAGTCCAGTTCAAAACAGAAAAGAAACCATAAACCTCTTTCCATGCTAATAACGAAGAACATTTGTTTGCACAAATGGTTAAGTTGTTGTGCTTGTCTTCTTGACATGATGGATTGTCGCCCCTTCCCAGACCTGGCACAGCTGAATACACCAGAGATTTGTAATCACACAATCATGCTTTTGGGATGAAACCTTTCGACGGTGATAAGAACTATACACAAGTTTGTGGTTTTGAGGAGCAGCAATCCCCAGGACCCAAAGCCACAGGGGGACGAAGAAACCAGTGCAGAGTTTTTAGGGTGTCCTTTCCGACGAGATTGAGTTGTGGGTAAGGCTACGAGTCCTTGAGCATACTGATGCGGGCAAAGATCTTCAGTGCAGGGCCCAGTTTGATGTTCATTGTGCTCATGAGATGATCCTCTTTGAGGAGCATCAAGGCCTGGCCGTCAATCTCCTGAGAGCGAAACTCTTCAGCGATCTCATGGCAACCTGGTGAAAAACAAAAGATTTCATGCGACTCAACTCATCTGCGACTTAAAAACTAGGGCTACATGTATGGAAAAAGAATCAATACTGAGATACAGTTTGTGAAATTTTACCGCTTAAACCCACAACACAAACTACATCTTATAGATAGATAGATAGATAGATAGATAGATAGATAGATAGAAAAAATCAAATGTTCATTCAGAGAAGGTTAAAGGTGTAAATATTTTTAGTACTTCAGTTTGGCTTTAAAAAAAGCATTTTTCTAATAAAAAGTATATCTTCAACCATTTTCAGCACACATTCTAACATGTATTTTCAAATAAAACTATTCAAGTCATCTGAAGCCTGAACCATAAAGCCAGATTAGCTAGCTAGCCAGTTAAGTTTCAGTTTAGTTTGTGCCAATTTTGGGAGTTAGGTACCACGAAGGTAGCTCAGCTGCTCCATAATATCATGGCAACAAAGAGTGATTAAAGCTGAGCTGCCTTCATGTTACCTAAAACCAAAGATTGGTGCAAACCAAACTGAAATTAACTGGCTTCCAGCTAATCCAGCTTCGTAGTACAAGACCCTGGAGAACATTCCTGTATTTCTTCATATTGGAGATGGTATGGGTCAAAGACAAAACACCTGTCCACATCAAAATAAATTACTATCGAATTGCTACCAATGGAAAACATATTAAATGCTAGTAACAACGTACATTTTTAAATAACTTCTAAAATTGTAAATATTTGGGTGAATTAATGTTTCATCATAGCATTTAGATTAAAATAAAACACTTATTCTTACCTCTTTTTAAAATATTTAAAAGAATATTTTACATATTTTAAATGATTACATACATACATACAGCTTAAAAACCAATTTCTGTCTGTGACCCATATGCATATCACAGAAAAATCTGACATCATAACGTCGCATTTTTTCCCAGTATCATGAAGCCCAGAGTAATCAGAGTGATCTACCTGGCAGGGAGCAGATGAATTCATAAACATCCTCGACATTCCACTTTGTGGGGTCGTTAGCCAGGAAGTGCTGCGTGAGTAGAGGAGTAAGCTCTCTACTGTGATCAAAACTTTCCTCATTCTCAATCGGGGCTCCAAAGCTTGAGTTTGACAGTGGTGAAATGGGCTCTTCATAGCTGGACATGTCTGAGCACTGGCTGGACTCACCATGACTTGGATGAGATGGATGTGGGGACAACAAAGAAGCTCCTGTGGCCGTTTGAATGCTTGGATTCTGTTGAGTGAACACAAGTGAGACATTTAACCTCATTTATGCGTAGACACTACAATTACAATGTATAAAAAAATAAAATAAAAAAAAGAGGGAATTACCCGTTTCCTGGTTTCTGTGCTGCAGTTTTTAGGACTTTCATCTGAGGCTTTCGGTTTCTTTGTGTCCTCCGGGCTGGATTTCCCTGGAAAAAGGCCCATTCGCTTTGTGCATCCAACATTATATCTGGTAGAGATGCAAAAACAGGCCAAACAGCCACTTAACAAAATGATGACACAACATCAAAAATATTTTATGAGATACAGAGGGATTCTCATACCTCTTCGCACACACTGTAGAGCAAAACCGCTTGGATCTCTTGAAGTTGAATGCGAAGTCTACATTCCCACAGAATTCACAGGACAGCACTGGCTCTGGTTGATTCAGCTCTGAGAAAAGAAATTACATTGTGGATAAAATCAGTTATTCATCAAATGTTTGATTAAAAGGTATCAAATGTTTGGCAACTACACTTTTTTTCTCCATTTGAACAGATTTTAAAACCCTTAGCAAATTTGTTAATGAGAACAGATAAAATGGACAGCATTAACTAAACTTTCAACTAAATCAGACTTTTAAGAGGCACTGTTCGCACTCAGCATTATGATGAGCTTTCACCAGGTGCAAACAGGATCTAAGCTTGAGCTCTTTTACTTTTGATCACTTCCAGAGGTAAGTGAAAATGCATTCAATTGAATTGCTAACATAGGTGCCGTTTACACTAGTGTATTTTCATTTTAAAACACAGAAGTTCTGTTATGGTTACGATTGGCATCCACACTATTTCAGGATCTTCAGCCCGTGAAAACTCGTGGTGTTCTGTTTCAGTGTAGACCGACTGAAAAGCAAATGTTTGAAAACAGAAGAGCAGCAATCCACAACCGCTCTATGACTGGTCTTCTGGACTATTGCATATATAGCCGATTCATCAAGCCCCTCTCGTATGACCATTACATCCCCAGTAAACTGCAGATATAGGTCCTGGCAAAGTATGTGCATACCCAGTGAGCGAGAATAGTCACCTATATTGTGTTTTAGGCTGGTCGGAGAACATTTTTCTGAAATGCAGTAAAACCACAGGTCTAAACAAGGAGCGTTTTCATTCTTTATTACGTTTTAAAATTAAAGGTGTCATATGCAGGATTGACAACAGGAACTACTATTGAACCTTAACATGTAAGCTGCTCAGCTAGTGGTAACATTATTTGTCAAAGATTTGCATACAGCACCTTTAACGCTTGTGTGCTGTTTGAAGATGTTTCCATCCACTCCGGGGTGATTTTGAGGCTTAATTTGGCCACAGCAAATGGAATGATTTTTGGTGACAAATCTTATTTTGACACATATTTTGGGAAAATGCTTTGGAATTTTTTAAAAACTCAATACACTCAAATTGACTACCCATTTGTTATGTTCATGGCTGTTTTTGCCCCATTGACTTCCATTATAACAACATTTTTTGATTGCAAAGCCATGACACCATATAATCATGCATTTTTGATTGTTGGTGGTTTTCCCAGTTGGAAAGAAATAAAATTTGTGATTTTTATTGTTGATCATCAGTTACAGTGCAAAAAAAAAAAGATTCTGGCTTTTATATGGAGTATAGTGTGTGTGTGTGTGTGTGTGTGTGTGTGTGTGTGTGTGTGTGTGTGTGTGTGTGTGTGTAAGAGAGACCTTTGCACACTTCTCAGACAGCTCAGCTCTCAGAACATAGTAAACATAGTAAGTGTATTTATGCACGTACACTATAATCTGCTGTTTTACTCCACAGATCTCCATATAAAAGCCAGAAACTTTTTTTACACAGGCCTATCTTTATGGTTCCAACTGATGATCAACAGTAAAATTACAAATTTTACCTCTTCCCAACAGGGGAAACCACCAACAATCAGCAATGCATGATTATTTGGTGTCATGGAATTGCAATCAAAATATGTGCTTAAAATGGAAGTAAATGGGGCAAAAACAGCCACGAACACAACGGTAATGAATTCAAACAATACACAAGGGTTAAAATGCACTAGTGTAAACGCAGCCTTAATGTATAGCCTGATGCGACCAAATATGTTCAAACATCTACAAAAATATCAGCTACTCTCCCCCTACTGATGACACATGATTATGTGTTGTGAGAAAGCGCTATGAAATCTCTCAGCTCAACTGCTCTGTAACTTGTACCTTGCTGAGACAGATCCTCCATCTCAGAGTCTGCACTGTGCTTCTGTAGATCCGAATAAGCATGCTTCTGCTTCTTTAGATTCTCGATCACCAAGGATGGACGTTCAACCTGGATGTCGCATAAAAAAAAAAAAGAAAAAATTCATTACACAAGAACATACACTGCATGTGCAAAAGTACACGTTTATGGAATAAGTGCTTGCTGTTGAAACCTCAACCAGTCAATTGATATAAATTAAATTTCTAATAGTGTCCACTAGAGGGAAGTGTGCCTCTTTCAATAGCTATATAATAACTTTATTAAATCCACATAACACACTCGGATCCAATATGCCCCAAGAGATGCACTGAAACGATTCTAAAAAAAAGAATTAAAAAAAAGCCATAAGACCCTCAGAATCCACCACTTTCAGTTTTTTACAACTGTTTTTAAGTGAAGCCATTAAATTATTTTAACTTTTGTAAAATATATCTAGTCCTTTCTGTATATCTTAACTATCTTTGGGACGGAGTTATAAATTCAAATAATAAATATGAATAAATTCTGTTTACTTCAGTTGGGTCAACACTGGTAATTCTCAAATGATGTTCTCAAAGTTTTTGTTGTTCATGAGAAATTTCAAATAATGTTATTAAATAAAACACTCAGAATTTCACATTCACACATTTTTGAGAGGCTGCTGATCAGACAGGTTAACTGAAAAAAATAAGTTGTAACTTCTGTAATTAATGATTTTTCCGGAGGCAAAAAATATATTATGCAATTTTTGTAAAATGTCTTATAAGGGTTATGAGTTACGAGGGTTATAAAGCCTTACTTTAGTCTCCAAACCATTATTACTGCATGAAAGTGACCAGCATATCATTACAAACTTTTCCTCTTGTGCTTCACAGAAGAAAGTCTGTATGAGATGAAGGCGAGTAAATGACAAAACCAGCTCCAACTTAGGAGGTAAGAGAAAATGTTATTACAAATTATTGTGACCAGATTGGACATGATTGAAAAATCTAAAATGGTATACGATTGCAAGGCTGAATGCATTTACTGATAACATATGGGCTTTTGCTACTTCATTATTAATACATCTTATAAACAAACTGTTTGGTTTTAATTTGACTACAGAAATGTATCGTTTTGCATCTATAAAAAACACTATAGTTAAAGTTACCAAAGTATTAAAACTTACACAAAACTTGAACAAGCACGTCAAACGTAATCAAGCAGACGAGGTGGACTGAAATGAGCAGCACTCACGGGAAAAGGCTCCGCTCCCTCCTGGATCACGAATCCCTCGATGACATGGGTGAGGATCTGGGGCTTCACTACTGCCTGTGGCGGCGGTTTACTCTCGCCATTTTGCGGAGCGCTGCCGGTCACCGTGGGCGCATTATTACCGCTGCCCGAGGTCATGGCTGGAGGTGAACCCTCACCTGCCTTCACATTCACCCTGCCTGCTGAACACGAGCACAACAGCATCCATCAGAAACACCGCAACACTGAAAGCAAACCCGACTCTTATCCACGAATCGACTCTTTAGAACAGCTCGCTTCAAAGATCCGGTTCATCCATCTTTGACGTAATTGTGTTATACGTCATGGCGTGCTCAGGGACATTTTAATACCTTCCAAAAGCATCATGTATGTTTATAATGTAGCTTAATTTACTACGTCATTGTTTGTTTTAACAACAAGGATGTTGCAATAATTTTAAAACGTACTATAGGAAACATTACACAAAATATAATATAAACCATTAAACAATTGTAAAATTCCATTTTTAATTTATTGCCTGATTTATTTCCACAATAGCCGCAGAAAAACACGTTCAGTATGCTTCTGCAACACTTCTGTTAATAGTTACTTATACTTAAAAACGACCTGAAGTTCACAAACTGGATCAAAGCAAATCATAACAACAGTTTTATGAACCGATTCTACAGACTCACAGACTCAAAAGAACGATTCATTCACGTTATTCCTTTACACTTTCCCAATGTTTTTACAAAATACATGAAAGGCTCGAGGCAAGTCACAATAACATTTACAACCACAAAAAAACCCCTATAAATTACACATCATTTGCTCACATGCACGTGTGATTTATTATTGAACTATGTAATGTAAATAAAACATCCAAGTCACCTGCAACCATTTGCTTATTTCTGAAGACGCTTTCAAAAGATCCTAGACGAAGCCCATAGCAAACACTGATTTGATTTATGCTGAGCTAGCCATCTGTTGCTACTAGTCCAGGTCAACGTTATACGTTTTTTATACTACCCGTTTTGAGAAACTGCCAAATTTCAGCTTGTTCTGTGTGACAAGACTTCCATGCTTCCCTGAGACGCTCCAAAACTCTCACACTCTCATGCAAACAACACTTCATCTAAAGGTCCCGTCGCACCCTCCGTCCCAAAACAAGTAGCGAGCGACTTAGTAACTTAATATCCCGAGCATTTGGCAGCGTTTCACACTAGACAAACGCTCACGCACAGGCGTCCTGGTGATTGTCAACAGCACACGCCTTTGTTCCGCTCACGCACTCTTTACTTACACTTTCAAGCGCCGAAAAGGGGAAACACTAAAGTGAATTCAGCATTCCAATGCTTCCGAGTATACTTCCATAATCCACTGGCTGTAAATACAAAGCTGTTCAACAAACGACCCGATCCAAACTTTTTGTGTTCGTGGATTTGTTTGTTCTAAGCGATTCCCTCAATGTGAGCTGAGCAGCGGGGCCGCACTCTCTAATCCTCTTTGTATGGGGGAACTGAATAGGAAACATTGCGTATCTGCGATTGGCCACACACGCTTGGAATTTCGACCAATAGCAGACCGCGTTTAGCACAGAATCGTTTTGTGATTGGTTAATCACCTCCTACACCTTGGTCAGTCACCTCCATGACTGAGGCGCACGTAGGCAGAGAAGAGCATCTGCAGGCTATCGTTGGGATAGCATATTACCATACTATTCATACTAGTTTACCTGAATGTAAAGATGCCATGTAATTGGCTTGATGATTTTTTTATTTTTTTTATCTTGCATTTTTTAAATTGGCCACAATGACATTGATGGGTAAATATTTAAATTAAATTAATTGTTTGTATGTTTGTAAGATTTTCATATATTTCTTTATTTCCATATTCTTTACAATACTTAAGTTGTCAAAAAACTCTAAATTTAGTTTATGGTTGCAGTGTTTTTTCGCTTTATAAGCAGACTGCATCAACAATAATGTACTAAAACTCCCCCTAGAGAATTATTCATTCATTCATTTTCCTTAGGCTTAGTCCCTTATTTATCAGGGGTCACCACAGCATAATGAACTGCCATGAATTACTCTTAGGAAAATAAAATATACAGCAAATAAAGTAGACTAACATCCTAATACAACAGGAAACAATGCAACTTCCCTTTTTAAGTTCTACCATGCATTAACTGTTTCGAAAGCAGACAAATGTTTCGATAAGAGGGTTTTGGGTTCCTTGGGGACAAAAGGAGACCCCGGGTTACACAGGGTGAATGCATAGTGAGTCTATTGGCCATAAGATATACAACACCACTCATGTGCTACACTCAGCAGCTGGAAGTCGAAACACAATGCAGCCTAAGTATCCTAAGTTAAAACCAAGCTTGTCTCTCAATGCACTGTCTAAAGCAGTTACATCTGATCAGTTGCGAGCTATTCAAACCACTAAATGCGTTTGATTTAAAAACAAAAGAGTATTTAAAACTTCTATGAATCCGTATCAAGCTAATTTATCTGAAGTCAGCATAATACAATTACAAACATGATATGATTTATGACGCTGGCTCCAAAGCCTCAAGCCATTTCCGTTCATAAAAGAGCAGTTTATCATCATTCATAATTTAACGTCTGAGAGGTTATGCCTCTGATACACCTGCCAGACAGCCAGAGTCAGTCTACCTTTATTCCCACATCCCAACAAGAACAACAGCACTTAGCCCCTCGCCCCTAATTATGGCAGAAGCTGTCACAGTCTCGCAAGTGCCTGGACTGGACAATAGACACTGGGGGTGTGACAGATCTACTCTTCCGCTTGAGAGGAGAGCTCATGTTGTTGGCCTTTGTGTTTTTGTGGCTGGCAAACCTACAGATGGTGGTGACGTAGTAGACATTCTGCGCCTGGCTAGACCAAGATTGCTGTAGGAATCTTTTCTATTCCTTTTGCAGTTGTTATAGTTGGATGTGGACTAAATAGTTCATTAATTTTCTGTTTTGATATATTGCTCAATGGTGTAATAGTGTACATAAATCTATTAGATGATAATGGTTGATGTGACATTCTCATTTCAGTTTTAGAGAATATGATGTACAGTGCATGATCAAAAATATAACATAATATAAATTAAACATCAGTTTATATTGTACCTCAATAAAGCTTTTAACGTCAACTGCTGATTGTTGTGCAGAATGAACTTTACAGTAAATTTGTCGATCAATATGCAGTGAATATTTTCTCAATGTGCCTAATATGTTTTGTAATAAACAAAGCAATATTTAAAACAAAAACACATTTATTATGAACAAAGTCTTATATGTTTGTGATGTATACAACTGTAATGATATGTAAATCTTGTATAACTACACTACTGTTTTGTAAATATATATCCCTTATGATCCCAGTGAGTGGTCAGTAACCCACTGTTGCTATGCATTTCTGAACTGTTTGAATACTATTCAAAAGCAGTTGAAACATACTTGCTTATACACATCAATGCACACAGTATACACAAAACAAAAATCACCACCACCGCCACTTAAGCCTTTAAATGGGGTCTAAGACTCTCCAGTCTTTTAAAATTCGCATTCCTGGAACTTGAAATTCTTCCAAATTATGATTTTCAACCGATGAAGCTGATTTTACTGTGACTTTCATGCACTAAATATTTTCCTCCAAGTTAGTTATTACAGAAGGAGCCAGACTGGCTTATACTGTATAACATGACCAATGGGCTCCCCGGGATCAGTGTTGGGGGTAACGCATTACAAGTAACGGAATAATGTTACTTTTCAAAAGCATTTCTTTAAAAAAAATTAAGTAATAATATTGGAGTTACTTTTTAAAAAATGTAATGCAAGTTACTTTTTATTTTAATGAATTAGCTTTTAAAAAATAAATTGCTGAATTAAAATGAACGTATTCATTATGAATCACACACTCAGTGAGTGAACATGTTCATTATTTTGAATGCATTGAAGAAAAGGAAAAAGGGATCGTCTCAATGGACAGCAATTTTACTTAAATAATAAGACTAAAAGTACAAAAGTAGCACGTAACACGTTACCTTAAACTTTCATTAATCTGTATATACGGCATGTATAGCTCTGGGGTCAGGAAGTTCTCAGAAGAGAACTATTTGTTGATGTGTTTTGTAAATGAAGGTGTAGGTTATATAGTGCGTTGTTAATTGGAGAGCCTCTCTATTTAAAAAAAAGAAGAAAAAAAACCCTGCAAGTTCTGAAAGAGATCAAGCCTCAGCAAAGGTAAGGAAAAGTAATGCAAAAGTAACTTAACGCATTACTTATGATAAAAAGTAACTAAGTAACACAACTAGTTACTTTTTTGGGGGAGTAACTCAATATTGCAATGCATTACTTTCAAAAGTAACTTTCCCCAACACTGCTCGGGACTGCTAAATTAACAAACATTAAACAAATTGCATCCCTTTCGTGCTGTGAACCAACAAACTAAATATATCGCAGACTTGATACAATGTAATAATAAAATATTCAGTACCTTGTGTGTTTTCTGTCACTTGATTCTCTTTGTCTGATTGGCGTTGTTTGGTCCGAGTTGGCTCTTGCGTTAGTATGGATAGCAGCTGTGGTTCGAGAAGAACAGGAGTGTCCTTATCGGGCAGATTCTGTGAGGCTACTCCTTGCTGGAATTAATGTCAGAACAGGACAAGGTCAGAAAAGGATGGAGGAAGTGAAACCAATAGCCTACATACATCACAAATAACCAAAATAAACGAATGACTTGACATTAAATCCACTTACTTGAATTTGAACAGGATGGATCTGGCACTTGACTGCAGTGAGTTGTAGAGGTGGTGCTTTGGTGTGGCTCAGTATGTGCGTCTGTCCATTCTGGGCAAGCGCCTGCTGACTCACAGTGGTGGAGTGGAAGATGGTGGCTTGTTGGCAGGTAACAGGCACTTTGGGCAGCAAAGGGATTGGGCACTGCTGAGGCTGAGCTGGCAGGGCAGGCTGAATGGCCACAGCTTGCACGGTGTGGGGATGAATGGCGGCGGCCTCTAGGAGCTGAGCCTGACCTCTCTGTAAGATCTGAGGCTGCTGCTGAATCACAAACTGCTGCTTGTGCTGCTGCAGGAGCTGATGGGTCTGGATTTGGGTGTATGCTGGAACAAAGGACCACAACATTCAGTGGTTGGTTCAAGAGATCTACTTGTTTTGGTTTGAGAGAAAGAATTTTGAATACCATACAGTATTAATAATATATGTGCTACCGTATAGATTGCAGGATATGTATTACATGATAAGTAACTCCATAAAAAGGATTTTCAGTGTAAAGTCAGCATGAAGTGGATATTGGAGTAATAATGGAGTGAAATAAAACTCTCAATCAAGAAAAAACGAAGGACAGAGCTTGATGTCATTTGGGAATTAACTGGATGTAGGATTGAATAATGATAGGATTTTCAGTTTAAAGTTGTCATGAAAAGCTGCAATACTCTATTTTTTCCCAGTTGTGTGATATTTCTAAGCGAAATGGCTCATCATACAAGAATAAATGTAGTTTGGTTTTGTCGTTTGGGAACTGACTGGATGATGGATTGGGCAATGTCAGGTTTCTCAGTTTAAATTCAACGTGTAATGGAAGTTGCGATAGTCTTTTCTTTCATATTGTACAACAATATAACAAGGGGAAAGACTTTTTAACAAGAAAATATTAAAGGATGGAACATGATTTTTTTACTTGGGATCTGATTGGATGATGGATTGGACAATGGCCGGTTTCTCAATATAAAGTCGAGATGAAACAGAAGTTGCAATACAGTAAATGCCATTACAGAAAAGAAGAGATGACTTTGCGAAAGGAAGAAAAAAAGTTATTTTGATTAACCATTACAAGGACATTATATTCCATTAAACATTTAAGTGGTCAGTTTCGATTTCATTGAGACTCTAAATCTGCAGATAAGGATGATTATTTTTAAACAAACCATTTTAATTGTGCAACCTAATTAGGCAAGATATGTTTTCCATAGGACAAAAATATGCACTGTGTACAGTTGTACATTGTTTTCCCTTAAAAATAAATGATAATTTGTCACATCAGATGTACAATCCAGGGTTTAGCCTAAATTTAGTAAATAGTAAAAAACAAAAAAAAAACGAATTGTATTATTAGTAGATAAGTGTGTGTACATTACACATTAACACACATGAAAATGATGCAAAATACTGTCTCATCGTAAGATTTACATCCTGAATTTGATGTCAGTAAATATTCCCGGAGGGCTTTTCGTTGTTCTAGCAGGTTTGTCGTGCTGACTTGAGGTTAATGGGTTCATGTATGCATGGGTTCGTGGAATGTCAACTGTAAGGTGCATAAAGCACTGCTCTACTCATCCACTCGTGAAGCACAATATGACCTGGATGAATCAGATGGCCTGAAGAAACCTTCTGTTAGACATATTCTGACAGCCTGAGCTGTGGAAACACTACAGAATGTCAGCCTAATTTGCACTGGATTTTAAATGTGCTCTGAGTCATTTCTACAATGTTCATACTTTATGCTCTTCCAGTTTGAAGCCCTGAAGTGTGTAAATACTTTGGCACTTTCAATTTTGCTCTGTTTGTTTTTATTAATGCAGCTCAATACTGGCTTCACTTGGACTTTGGTTAAAAAAAACAACTTAATAAACAATTATGTGTACTGTTAAGATTGATGACCATTTAAAGTGCATCTATGACACCTTTTAAGATATTATTTTTTGTTTATTGGGAGTGAAAGAAAATAGTGAAGTTTTGCCACAAGTGCCTAAAATTGTCAGTCATTCCATTCTTGTTTCCTGCAGAAAACAATATAGATTTGTAACACATTTGCATAATGCAGACCTATAGTCATCATTTCCTGCTCATGATCAACATCTTCTGACCTGCCCTTGAATTCTGTAATTGCAGTTTTGCAGTGTAAGCTAGTTCCAGTTTCCATTTGTAGAATGACAATAAAGACTACTGCCACCTGCAGGTATGGAAAAAAACAACCTCTCACATAGACGCACAACGTACTTTCTACTTTTCGTTGGCTGTCATCTGTTTGGTGTGTTCATGTACAGCTTTTTGGTCCAGATGAAATTAGACGCAGCCAACATGAGGCGATAAAACAGTCAGATTTCTTAGTTCTAGTTCTGATATTACTTTACTATGTCCCGGGCTAAAGGTTTGAACAGTAAAACTGACACCACCATTATAGTTCCTTTTACTGTGTTTACGAACACTGAGGAGGCCTCCGGAGCTGAAATTCAGAAATGGTAATGGGCATTTGGTTACTGACATGTGCTGTTGGCGGTAGACCAATCACAGTGGAGTGAGCCATCTGATACAGAGACCGGATCCTTAAATTAACTGTTTCAGACACAGTGAGAAAAGAGGTTATGCTGTAATGTATATTTTCAAAAAACTAAAGTTTTTTTTGTTTTTTGACCTTGGATGGAAGTTTGTATAGGAGGCCTCCAAAACAATATTAGGAATGTTTAAAATAGTATAGTATCCTGAATGACCACTGTGATAAACGAGTCCCCACATTGATCCTGCGGGCCAACCTGACCGCCTGCCGGTGCCCTACTCACACCTGCAGCTTCTCCACGATGGACATCCAGCTTCTTCAGCCTCCAGCGCCTAGACTGCAGCTCTGAACAGGAAGTTTGGCCAGATGGAAAATGGTCGTGCCTAACAGAGACTAGTTTCTCTCAAGGTTTTTTTTTTTCCTTCACTTCGTCAATTGGTGAAGTTTTTTTGTTTGTTTGTTTGTTTTTTCCTCGCCACTAGCTTGCTCGGATCGGGACTTGTGGAGCTGTGCTTTGGTGGATTTGCTCTGCGGTGTTTGAACTTTCAGCAGTGAAATTTAGACCACACTGAACTAAACTACACTGAGCTTCAACTCTGAAATCTGGACTTTACTAGAACTATGGTAAGCTGCTTTGAGACAATCTACATTGTGAAAAGCGCTATATAAATAAACTTGACTTGACTCGACTATAGTAGGGGCACTTTAATTCACATGCCATGTTTTGCCTTAGAGAAGAAACAATTTGTCATAAGACAACTGATCAAACATCATGGCTCATGAAAACAAGCTCCTCCATGCAAGAGAGAGATTGTTGAGAGGTTGTGGGAGTGTGTTTTGTATCATCTTTGTGCTGTTCTGTTGTGTCAGATGAACACAATATCAGATAGTGTGCCATATTCACACACTCCCCCGGCAGCCTGCTAAGTTCAAAGCATTCATAGAATAGCAACAACAGATGCAGGCCTTTTTTGAGCACTGAAGACCACATTCTGGTTCAAGTTCCACCCATGTTAATAAATAATTAACTGCTGCCCTTTCTCAGACTAGTTTAATATGACGAAAAAAGAAATGTCTGGAAGGCTTCCTGGCCTTTGAGGGCTAAGTGCTAAAGGACAGCTTCAATACCAAGTGCTTCTTCAAACACTAAAGAATTCAATTTGTGTCTACAGTGACATATATATATTATCTAAAGCAAAGTATTGTAAGACCTGACAAACAAAGATATGGTGTACTACAAAAAACTTTGAACTTTAACTTCAAAATGCTGGTAGCTTTTAGCCCATTATGTTTTAGATATCTTTAAAGGCCATATTTATTAGTAATATTTTGTAGTTTAATAAAGATGGTACACAAAAAAAAACATTTCCATTCCAGCATACCTTTGCTTTATACCTTATATTACATTTGAAAATCTACCGATACTAAAGCTCAGAGTGTCTTCTTTTAAATGCTACTAAAACTATGCTCATGTTCCAAATGGTTCAGTAAAGACAACCATTTGAGTTCAAGTATATCATTTTCTTGCATTGGGCTTAGGTTGGGGGTTTATCAAGAGGAATTTGCCCTGAGATACATTTTGGTGTTCGGTGGGTTAAATGTGTCAGCTCTATGTGTTCTTTGTGAACTTTACATAACCTCTTAAAAAAGCTGCAGAAGTGGCCAAGTCACCAATCTGCAATATTTCTAGTAACTTTAAAGACTTTGATTAGCTTGTTCAGATGGCTTTGATTAGGGTAGAAGCTTAACTCTGCAGGGCAGCGACCCTCTAAGGTCAGATTTGAGGAAACCAGGTCTAGCACATACCTACATTTTTTTTTTCTCTGACCGACTATTGATTTCAAACCCAAAGTGAAGGGGGTGAAGTTCCTCTGCTCATGTACAAACATTATTGGTCACCGAAGGAAAAGCTCTCCAAAACATTCTTTATTACACCTCATGAAGGCCCAACACTTCAGTTTAACAGTGGCCAGTGTAAGAAAGGTCTGGTCTTATTTAGTGTTCTCTCAGTCGTGGACCAAATACTTTGAGTTTCATGCTCCTGGCTATGTGCTTTTTCTAGTCTAATGAATTCCTTATGAGGAAAACATAGGAAAATGGGACAGCAAGCCATTCAACACACCACTTACATTTACCAGTTGGTCTGTCCATTGACTTTCCCAATCTAAATATAGTACATTCACCAAGATCCAACATAATAACAGACCTACTTTTAGGATCTGCTGGAACTGGATAGATGTTTGCACAGAGCTGAAATCACTTATCATAATGCTATTTGTAGGCTTTTGAAACTCAGTTAAGCAACAAGTGTGTTAAGCAAAATATATTGATGGTGGTGTTGCCAGTAAGTACTGACTCTTCTTTCTGATCCAGTGGTTTCTCTGGCTTCGTCTTTAGCAGTTCTTTGCTATTATTGGTGCTTGAACTTTTTGTCAAGCTTTCATGACAGGAAATGGTCTGGAATTTACCACAAGCACAGAAACCCACACCCACAAATAACACATTAGCCCGCTTGTGGTTTTCATTTGTATCGGATTGGAGTGGTCGACTGAATGCTTGGCTTGTACTGTCTGTGCCTAGTTGCTATTAATACGACTGTAACAAATGATGTGTCACAAGATTAATGGAAGAGAAATGGAAGATGGAATGAAAGAGTAAAAAACAATTAATGTAAGGATGAATAAGGTTTAATTGAATGAAACACTTCAATGAATGGTTTTCAAGATGTCTGAACATGCTGTGCTGTCTTAGGAGTTATTCATTCCCACTACACAGTTTTTTTCCACTACACTGCTTTTCTTTTTGGCACAGTTTTCTTTACTTTTATGGACAATGCAATTCAATGCATATTACAAAATATTGTTAATACAAATGATTATATATATGCATTATATATACTACTATATGCATATATACTATATGAACTAAATATTTACTTAGAGCTGTGTGAACATTTCTATGTATTTTGTACAGTACACAGAGAAGAGGTTTTTTTAATATATATGCCACAATAAACAGCTACCACAACACAGTTGACCACAACACATGTGAATGTTGTTATGGTTTTCCTGTGATTCAGCAAGGAAGGTTTGGTGTTTTATGCACAAAAAAATCTGAATGAGGTTTGGTCAGACTTTGCTTAAAGTATATAAAGTCTGGCTAAAGTCTATTAAGTGAGTCTATAGTCAAGGCATTATATTAAAATGACATTATTATAATTCTTTATCAGTAATATCAGACAATGCCTGATATAATGTGTTTAACCATTGCATTCATGCATCAAGACCAGATCAAATGGCCAAAGTCTGTATAAGATGATGTAAAAGATAAGTAGTCTCTGAAATACCTAGCCTAACCCATATGGAATCAACAACAATGCCACATTTAAAGTCACTTAAATCACCCCTCTTGCCCATTCTGATGCTTGGCTTGAACTTCAGTAATCTTGATCATTCTTGTGTCTAAAACTTGTCACCTCACTGCCCTATCAGGCAGTGATTCAAGCAGCATTTGTGCATGGAAACACCTCACAAAACTGATTTCAGAGAAATAAATAAATTATTCAACCCAGGCTCATTCTGAAAATGCGAATCCACCAAAGGCCGATGTGTACGCTTTTTGAGATCTCGTCATCGTGGTCAACTCCTCTCTGCATCTCAAGTCCATCGACGTACATGGTGAGCTAACTGGACAAACTGGTAACAGTGGGAAAGCCGTCCACACAGAGGTAAGTGGTCAGCTGGTAAGCTACATAATTCGCAATCTCCAGAAACGTATATAGGGCTACATTTTCAGAATAAGCCTATGTTGAAATTATTGACAGAAAGGACATCAAATGTGGTCAAAATTAGCATTTACACACAAAATGACCACCTAGCACAGCTTTCAAATGCCAGCTTTATATTTTAGCTAAACAGTCAGAAATTGTGGGATATCAAAGGCAGCAAAGGATATATTCTCAAGGTATCTTTGGAGACAGAAAGGGATTTGGACATGCCTTGATTTCTCCCCAACTTGGATGGCATCCTTCGCAGGATACATTTTCCCGCTTTCGAATGCAGCTCATATCTAGAGTTCCTGCCATGTAAGCAGTTGGACAGTTGTACCTAATAAAGTGGCCAGTGAGTGTAAAATATGAGCCATTTTACCAGCATCTCATTTTACTGGCATGTGACCAAAATTGTATCAATGAACCAAAAAGGTTGTGCATCTGTCTCTGTGATAAAGGATACTCTTTCAGAGGGGCCCAGCTTTGGAGGGCTCAAACAAATAGAGGATCCCCTCAGCCACAAATACACACAGAGCAGGTGTGGTGTCATGAAACACTGCCGCCCAGTGTACTCCTCAAGACTGCTGCCACAGCAACCTAACACCCACTTTAATACTCAAGGCCAGATGTCTCTCGCTTTTCTTTTTACTTTCACTCCTCCATTAGTGAGACAATTGAGATGGTACACTCACTGGATCCTCTCCTCACTGCTTCCATGTTAAAGAGATAGTTCACCCTTCAGATGTTCCAGACCTTTATTTTTCATTCAACAAAAAATTCTATTTTAAAGAATATTGAAAAATGGTAGCCACTGACTTTCATATTATTTTTTATGCTACTATAAAAGTCAATGGCTGCAAATTTCCAAAGTTCTTCAAGATATCTTTTTTTGTGTTTAGCAGAAATTCATAAAGGTTTGGACTTTGGAACCACTTGATGGTTAAGACTACATAATATTTTAGTCTGTTAGAATAATCACTATGTAAGATTATGCCAATTAGACCTATTGTTGTGATATTAACTAGAAACATGTCTGGCTATACATTGCTTTCTGACCAACCACTGTTTACTGCCTTTAATGACGTGTGTGAAGTGGAACTAGCAATCAACTTCCAGAAACTAGAACCATGAGGAAACATGTTAAAGGCATGAGTACTGTTGGCAAAGGTCCACAAACCTTTCCCCCATTTGATAATTGCACCCAGCAGAAGCAAAAAAAAAACATTGCCTCTCTTTTGAATCGCCATGTTTGAAAGCTGTGTACAGAAGAGCATTTGTGATCCTATTGGACAATATGACCTCCATTGTCGAGAAGTGGGAAAAAAAATAAACATGCTAGCCTTTCTGTCAGGACGTCATGAATCTCCCAGTAGTTGTCCATTATGACACTACATGAGAACTGCTTATTGTGTCCAGACAGCCATTTTTGTTTACAATCAATAAACACCCTACATCAAATTGTCCCATATTCGTGATGATATTCTGAACCTGCCATTTATATTTTATTATATTATGTCAAGTATATAATACAATTTTTAAGTACCACCATTTTGATAGTTTAGTTTTAATTAAAGGTCCCGTGAAATTAAAAGAAAGTTTTTTTAGATGTTATTGTCAGTATGTTAGTTTTAAGGATATCTATTAGCCAGTGTGCTCCAAAACAGTGACAAAATTTGCGTTTAGAAGATATAAACATGATATAAACATCCAAAGTTTGCAGTTTGTCACTTCCACCTAAATGGATCAACAGTTTATTTTCATGTCACCTCATACTTTAGTTTCTCATCAAATCTTGGCCAATCAAATGCTCTCTAGCATCTGACATGCCCCGCCCTCAATAAGACGCTTCTCAGACTGCGTTCCAGTCCACCTTTAGACACTAACTCGCAAACGTCCCTTTACTCGTTCCCTCGGGGAGTCCCTGCCACCATTTTAAAGTGCGTTCCACTTCATCAAGTGAACGAGGGAAGTTTACATGGACATACCTTTGATTCCTCGATTTTGACTGAGCGAGCGAGAGTCGGATACATATTTCCAATCCAGCACCTATATGTCTCGAAATACAATGCGATTTTGATGTCACAACAGTGTAGTGCTCAAGGGTTTTGGGAATTCCATTTAAAACCATTTAGATGTTCTGCCAGTAGTGGACACTTGTGTAACGTAATCAATGATGTACATCCAAGTGAACGAGATGGAGGGAAGTTAGCGATTGAAGATCATAAAAAATTGGACTGGAATGCAGCCTCATTTGCTTTTCATTTGATGCACTTGAGCTCAACAACTCTCACTGACAGAGCTGTGATAAAACAAAATGCTATTGGCTGTTTTTTTTAAAAGAGGAGGAGCTACTTTACGTCCCACCCTCTCTTCATGTTTCAGTTGCGATTACGTCAAACATCAAATAAAAATGCACATTTCTAATTATTTCACGGGACCTTTAAAGTGATAGCTTAACCCAAAGTGTTGTCAACTTTTTTAAACATGCTCAGAACCATTTGACAAGGCTGTGGATTTAAGGTTTCTGATAATACAGCTTCAGAAAACCTCAATGTATCATCAGTAGTCATGGGTATTAATTTTATTTTGCCTGTATATGTTTTATAACTCTCAAAGTGCTGGTAGCCATTGGCTTGCATTTTAAAGAAACACCAAGGACCTAATTTTCAGCAAAAAAATCTTCTATAATCCTATAACGCTGCTGAGAACATGGAAAGACAGTGATGCTCTACCTGTGGTGATGAGAGGATGTCCTGCCACTGAGGTCACACTGGGACACACGTTAAGCTCCTGTGGTGTGAGGTCACTGGTTTTGTCATTTTTTGCCAATGTCTCTGAAGATGTTTCTGCAGGGCTGGCCTTTGCAGCAGTTCCCTGAGGGCTCAGCTCTGCTCCTGGACTCTTCAGTCTGGCCACTGATTGGCCAGTCACAGATGCCACAGGGGACTGTTTCACACTCAGGCTCTGTAACTGAGACTGAGAGAGGGTGGATGTCAGCGCCCCCTGCTGGCCACGAAAAGCCAAGTTCTGCACCTAAGAGCAGGAAGACGGAACTGATTTTTGTGTGACATCCGAAAAACAGGATATTCTGTCAAACCAAAAATGATTTAAAATAACAAAATAAGAACTAAAGAGGTTCGGGCTAAGGGTGAAGCAACAAGTTATTAATAGTTGTCTAAATATTGTCATACTAACAGTTGTCTGAATTATTTTTGGTTGATTGTAATCCATTATATTCTTTATCTTTCTATAAAAGGTACAGTGGGGGAAATAAGTATTGAACACATCACCATTTCTCTTAGAAAACATATTTCTAAAGGTGCTGTTGACTTGAAATTTTTACCGGATGTTGGTAACAACCAAAGAAATCCATATATGCAAAGAAAACAAAACTAATTAGTTTACAAATTAAGTTATGTGTAAAAAAATGAAATGACGCAGGGAAAAAGTATTGAACACATGAAGAAAGGCAGAGATATCTCTCAGTAGTTATTCAGCAACCCTCTGCTCTTCGTCACTGTAAATTAATATTAGCTGCTTCAGTCCAACAGCTACATTACGAGGATGATGAAGATACCAGGGTGGACATTTCAGCAAGAAATGATCCAAAACACAGCCATGAAACTCCCAGATGCTTTCAGAAAAAGAAAATCAAGTTGTAGAATGGCCAAGCCAATCACCTGACTTGAATCCACTAGAAAATACGAAATAAAGATCAGATTTGATAGACGAGACCCACAAAACCATCAGGATTTTTACACTCTGTTGAATTCTGTGAATGAGCAATTCATGTGACTTCATTCTCCATACAAGAGGCGTTTTTAAGGTGCCATCACCAAAGAAGCCTTTTATATAAAGTATTAAATACATTTCAGTAGTTCAGTACTTTCTCCTTGTGTCATTCCATTGTTATTTCACATAACTCATTTTTTTAGTTTTGTTTTTGTTTTGTTTTATTTTTATGTTTGCATTGTTTGGGTTTTTAGCAAAACCTGGTTCAATTCCATGTCAACAGCTTCTTTAGAAATATTATTCCCAGAAAAATACATAACGTGTTCAATACTAATTTCCCCTACTGTATCTAACATTGTGAAGATGAATTTGTACAGACACAGTTTAACTCTTGACAAATTTTATTACCTCCACCTATGTGAAAATTTTTTAAGTTGTCTGATTAATTTTTGGTTTAAATATATATGTACTCTACTGGTTAAAAGTGAAGTTTACCTGTCCACTGGCTGGTGGCGTGTTGATTGAGAGTGCAGGAGCCTCCGGTTGAACCGCTGTGACTGAGGCAGTTGGTGTAAATATAAGTTGGGACGATAAAGGAACAGCTCGTCCTAGGCTCCTTGCTACTTGCACAAGATTAGTTTGCTGTGCCTGGAAATCACACCCAAAAATAGTTGCTTTATCTGAATGTATGAGTCAGATTTATATAACAAAATTCTAGATTTGACATCAGAGCCATTTCAGCTGTTACAGTGCTGAAAAGGCTGCATTGTAAATTCTGGCAGATCTCAAACTTAAGCTCATTTACTACTAATCAGTTCCTAGCCAAAAACTGTATTAGAGAAAGTGGAGTTGATGTGCCAGGGAAAACATTTCAGGTCACCATCATGACTCTTATTGGGTTTTTTGAAAGAACTGCAGCTGTGCCATGTTTAAAATTCAAGGCCAAATGAAAAAAAGATGTTGTAAGATGGTAAGTATGAATACAAAACACAAACACTCATACGCCCACCCACACACATACGATTCAGGAGAGGTAAAAGCAGGACACTGTAAAATGGCAATTGAGTTTTCTATTTTCAAGAAAAAATACTATATATTCATGGGAAATTTTGGACAGAAAAGACAGTCAAGTTTTAGTGAATTTGACTGTGAGTGCTGCATTAGAAAACCAAAGTGATCTATTTTTATGTATATGGAACCAAATCCACAAACCCTTAGGAAAACAAATGATGTGTTTAGATCTGTCCATCACAGTGTGTGGGGAAATTATGAGAAAAACTCCCTTTGGGCACTTTAATAAATAATCTTTTATTTTTAAATTATTATTCCATTAAATATTAAATATATATGTTTGATTTCAAAATATCACAATTAATTGAACGTAGAGCTGAATTTTAAATAATTTTGCTACATTTCGCTACAAAGCTTTTGCTTTGAGAAGATGTTGCCATATTTAACCAGAATCAATTAACAAGCTAACAAAAATATTACAGTGATTAATGGGTTATACACATAGTACAATTTTCAACTAAAAATGAAAAACCTATTATGCATTTTGGTGACCTGAAGGCACAAACATTTGAAAACAGGTTTCAAAGTGTACATTTCTGAAAGTGATATAAGTGATCGTCATCTCTGTGCAAACTACAAAAATGTGATTTAGTGAAAACAGAGACATCATGCATATGCTTACTGTATGGTTTTAGTCTGCAGATGTGCATGAGTATTTGACAACAGTGGGGACGGACTGTATGTGTGCGGAGACATGTAGTGTTCCTTTACAAATCATACTACTGCCCTAGCATGTAGTTAAGGGTTTAAGTCACTTACACAGATCTGAACAGAGATTGCAAAAATGTTGTCGAATGTGCAGCAAACTTTTCAGAAGTGCAATCAAACAACTTTTTACATTTGTAGTATATTGTTGTCATGTAAATGTACCCTAACTTGGAACACAGGTTTTTCCATTTCGCGAATCAAAACGTTTTTCTGGAAATAGTTTTTTATTTGTCATTTTATTTATTTTTTCTTTAATATCTCTTCTTTTTACTTTCCAAGGAATGGCAGCATACTGTGTGTGTATATATTCTAAATAAATAAAAATAAGTTAAACCAAATTGTTTGAAGAAACTGGTTGTGGCAAACCATCTAAGTTTTGAAACAAGTACTGTAAACGTATATATATATTGAGTGAAATACACATATATTATTTGTGTGGATAAATTTTTTGTTAAACATTTAGAGTATTTGTAACCTAAACATTTTGATTTCAGTTATCAAATTGGTATCAGTTCAGTTAATAGAACGAATTAAGTCCAAATAACTATATAGCTACTCAAACGGTTTGGTTTTGCTTCTAGCATTAGAGTTAAAAAAAAAAAATAATAATTCAGGGCGGCACGGTGGCGCAGTGGGTATCGCTGTCGCCTCACAGCAAGAAGGTCGTTGGTTCGAACCTCGGCTGGGTCAGTTGGCATTTCTGTGTGGAGTTTGCATGTTCTCCCCGTGTTGGCGTGGGTGTCCTCCGGGTGCTCGGTTTCCCCCACAAGTCCAAAGACATGCGCTATAGGTGAAGTGGGTAAGCTAAATTGTCCGTAGTGTATGAGTGTGAATGAGAGTGTATGGGTGTTTCCCAGTACTGGGTTGCCACTGAAAGGGTAAGTTGGCAGTTCATTCGGCTGATTAATAAAGGAACTAAGCCAAAAAGAAAATGAATTAATAATGACTTCATTCATAACTGAGTTTATGAGTTACCATAACTCTTTTTAATTAAATCAAAGTAACTTTGTTAAATATAATAAGTTACACTAACTTATTTCATTTAGTGATTTTTACTGTTATGTTTTACAGTGTATTTAGTCTATGTTTATTATAATACGCACCATGTAAAACAATTGAAGTGTATGGTATATCTATTTAGAAAGCAGAAATGTGTTTGTGTGTGTGTTTAAGAGGATTTACCATTTGAGCTCGTAAATACATCTGTGCTTGGCTGGCGGTGAGTGTGGGTGTGGAGGAGTTTCCCAGCAGCACAGCCTGTTGGCCAATGCAGACTGGAACAGAGCTCCCACTCTGGGCTCGACTGATCAAATGAGCTGCCGCTGGGGATGTGGCCAGGTTTATCTGTTTCGGCAAGCAAAAAGCTTAGTGACATATGCTTTTCATTTTCTGAAAGCTGTGTTGTCAAAGTAATAAATATTCTTAACTGAAGCATTACAAAATTTAAACTTGCAATATGTACATGTGTAAAAAAAAAAGTGGTTGGCTGTAAGTAATGTACACTGGCATTTTTTTCTACTGCAATGGAGACTTGTTGAGTGAGATATCAATGTCAGGTTTAATATTACTTACAGTGGTTTGGGAGGCCACAGTCTGCTGGGACGTACTGCCATGCTGGCTACAGCTTTGTCTTCCTGCCACTATACTAGCCTATGGGGAATGTGTGAATGCCAGAGAGACATGGTAAAAAAGAGAAAGACACAAAGATAGGTCACAAGTCAAACCCAGCACTCATTAATCAATAACAACAACAGCAAAAAAAAAAAGAACGGCAGGAAACAGATCCCTCGTTCCCACAGCACAGTGTGAACAGCCTGCCAGTCCACAATACAAACACATTCTCTACTGTACTCCCCAAAACACATTAACAATTCTGTGGGTGTCCCAAATAATTGATTAATTTTCATTTCTAAAAAAAATATACAGCGTCATTATTAGTTAAGTGAAATTTACCTTTTTAAAAAAAAAATGTAAATGTAAATTATTTATCAACATTTACACAGCCTTCTGTCATTTCAAACACTTGAGATTATTCTTTTGGTCAATCCATCCAAATCTCTGATGCTTTAAAATCAGAAGAATCAGAAAGAGCTTTATTGCCAGGTATGTTTACACATATGAGAAATTTGTTTTTGTGACAGAAGTTTCCACAGCGCAACAGAATGACAGTTCTGAAGAAAACACAGATAATAACGGAATTTAGAAAAAAATTGAAGTAAATCGAGAATCAACTATTTGTTTCTGGTGAATAAATAAATACAAATAGACTTAAATGAATCGAAATGATTCCAGTAGTTTACCTCAAGTCCTCTGAAAAGACATTAAGACTTTATAAACAGAGTAAGTACTGGCCTTTATTCACATATAAATGTTGAAACTCAACCACATCTGCTTGATATACAAGAACAAACCTCATTGGTTCATGAGGAAGCTCAAATATGTTGGTGTGGCATGAAAGAATGAAGCTCATTTGTTCTTGTGAGTCATTCAAGCGTGCTTGGATCTGTGACCAAATGTTGCAAATATGTCTGGGTGCTCAGTGTTTATATTTGAATAAAAGCCCATATTAAATCAGTGCTTCATATAAAGGTTCACAGACAAGGCTTAAATAGTCACAGACTAGGCTTAAATAGTCACAGACTACTTAAAAAAAACTTGCACTGAATGATCTTCACCTTTTATATAATTACTCAAATGTTGTAATTGAACTATGACATAATCCTGGTTTAGTCTAAGCTCTGTCTGTGAAACCAGCTCTTAATCTCATAGATTTTGACAAAAAGTACATCTTCATTTATGTTTCTGAAGATTAAATAATGTCTTATGGGTGTGCAACAACAGAAGGGTGAATAAATGATGACAGAGCTTATTTTTGAAATTACTTTTAAGAAATATTCCAGGTATTTATTTATTTTTTTACATTTTTCTAATTAAAATGTTTTAAACAAAACATGTTTACAAATTAGTAATAGTTCTATTATTATTATGTCCCAGTGTTCTTAATTCTATATTTAATTATTTCACAATTAATAGTTTTGGTTGCATAACTGGTGCAGAGACCTGGAAGGCAAAACATCCAAAGAAATGCAGTTCTTCTCATTTGTTTCAAAGCACAAACATATCAATACAAAGGAAAACAAAGATATGTGTGAACAAAACTTTGGGCACTTGCAATCCACATACAAATATATGGAAAAATGCTTAAGGAAATGAATTAGTGGGATGGTGATGAATTTAAATTTTGTTCACCTGTATATGAAGTTCACTTCATCAATTTAATGTAAACTGAATGGTATTTTAATAATAAAACAGTCTTATTACATTACATTAGTTCAAAGCTACAAACCTATGTTTGCGGTAACAATCAGTAGCGGATCCACATTGTAAAAACACACTGTTGCCTTAAAATTATGAAGTAAATGAATTAT
Organism: Danio jaintianensis; assembly: GCA_903798115.1. NCBI lineage: Eukaryota > Metazoa > Chordata > Actinopteri > Cypriniformes > Danionidae > Danio > Danio jaintianensis. The sequence goes on from CAIGQV010019951.1 coordinate 11,238,947, forward strand.
GTGCATGATTATAAAAATTAGGTTTAACTTAATCGTACCAATTTACAATGGATTTATTCACTTTTAAAAGTAAATTCAACTTGTTGCTTTTAAGGCAACGGGTTTACTCACTTTTAAAGTAAAGTTAAAAGTAAAGTATCTAATCGTTTTTTACTTTCTTAATGGCATCATCCTCCAGGAAATGTATACCATCTGTCAATCAATGGCTTAGCTGACTTAAGCTCTGTAATTCACAGCATTAAACAAATAACTGAAGCAGAACTAGACATGCTGGCCAAAAATCATCATCAAAACAATACTTAGTTGTTAAGAAAAGCTTGTACCCCTTGGGTTTCCACAAATATTAACAAGATGTGGCTCTGCCAGAGCAGACCTTTTTGTTAAACGGTGCAAAATATGCATCTGGCCATTGCAAACTAGCATCAATACTTGTCCCAAAAGATGAATGGCCATGTGCATGATCTATTCACTGCACAGTTTATAAAGAGCATTCAGTGGTTTTCCATTAGACCTTGTGCACTTTCATCTAATATCTTCACACAGAATTGTATTTTAAGCAGCTGACTATCTTCATATGCTGTAGAAAAGCACCATAGGACTAAAAGCACGTTTGTGCTTGCACATTTTTTCTCTGTGTTTGATTAGCATGTCAAGAGACCAAACAAAGTATTTCTTTCATCTAGCCGAATTAAATTCCCTAAAGAGACAAACAAGTCTGAGCTGATCAAATGTTAATACAAGAGTATTAAGACTTTGTTTGATCAGAGAATAAGTTTGAGGAAATATAATGTACATGCAATCCACATTAATATATCAATATGCTTGAGCAAGCATAAACAGTGGCGGCCAATAGTCTGATTCAAAGTTGTATTTAAACCTGAGAATAAAAAGAAAAACAAAACACTTTACTTATATATTGATAGTTTCTCAAGGGCAAAAATGCAGTGTTCTGTAAATCTTGTGCTGTTCATAAGGTCAGTCAAGTGATTGACAGGTGTATTCTAAATGTCTGTCATTACTTTGATTAATTTATTCATATTTAGTTTAACAATGTGAGAAATGTTATGTTGTTTATTATACAATAAATTAGGCTTGACTGTATATAAGACACATAACAGAGAAAAATATGCACTTATATTGTTGCAACGAATTACAATTTGTTCCCACAACATACAAATATATCAGCTTGATTTAATAATTTGTTAAATCAGTATAAGCATGTCAAATTACCCATTTAAAGCTGTTTTAACTAATGTTAAGGTTATTATTTCTCAAAATTCCGTAAAAAAAACTAATGATATTTACTGACTTACTGATCATGAGAATAAATCATGACCAGACTAAATGAATTAATAATTAAAATAAATAATGAAAACATATATGCAGGTTCAAAACTCCACTATAATTGTGGTCTATTTGAAGTTTTTTTTAAAGATGGACAACAAGGAACAAATTCCGTCTAAATGTGTCTTTTATTGTCCAGACCATCAGAAGGAAATTTTTTTTACAGTAAAGCTCATCACTCTCAAATAATACTGAAATATTTTGCCAATGTTTGGAGCCCTCTTTTTATATGTGTATGCCATGTGTGCCCACCTGCTGCACTGCAGCGAGGCTCAGGTGCTGTTGCTGTAGTGCTGCGGTCTGGAGCATGAGGTGTTGTTGTTGAGCTGCATACATCTGCTGGAGATACTGAGCTGCCACTGTGCTGGGTTGCCTGTTCAGGGCTTGCTGGATGACCTGAGCAACACAACATGGGATGGGATCATCAAATGAACATCTCAATAATATTCTGCCCTGTATCCTGTAGGGCACATATCATTCCTGGTGTATATTTCACACCACAGAGGCGTAAAGTCCTTATGACCATATTATGTGTAAGCAGCAGGTAATACTGTATGCAGAGAGAAGGGCTGGAGTGCTGTTCTGTAAACATAGAGGGTCACAGTGTGACCTCAATGCTGGAGTCATAAGGGGTCACTGTCATCCATCAGAGAAGCCTGACAGCATGACTGCATTCACTTCAGACTAGAACACAATCTGTGTACACTGTCCTCAGGCCAGTCACTGCTCTGTCAGCCACTGGATGTCTAAGAATGCAATTAATTTGTTTTACATTATTAAAAATAAAGGAGTTCACATAGATCCCATAGACTAGAGGTACCATTTTATTTCCTCAAAGAACTTTTCAGAAAACAGATCATAAAAGTACCACTCCTTCCTACTGCAAAAAACATTTAATAAAAAAGGAAAAAAGAAATTCCACTATAAAGAACCTTTCATGCAATGGAAAGGTTCTGTTTGTTCGCTTAATCAGTATTTTTGTCTTGTTTTGCAATAAAACATTTAATTGACAAGAAAAATTGTGCAAAACAGTAAGGCTTTTCTTCTTATTTTCTCACAATTTTCTGGAGAATGTATAATCTTTATATTAAAATTATTATATTAATAATAATTGTATAATAGTGATTACACATTAAAGTCTCATTTGCTAACATTAATTAACTACATTAGATAAGATGAAGTAACAATGAACAATAGATTTTCAGCATTTATTAAAAATCTTAATTCCAAAATTTGATCAAATTTATGTATTCAATTTTAACATTAGGTCATTCACAGATAATAAAGAACTATCATTAGAAAACACATAAAAAAGTAATAAATCACCAAGAATTCAAATATATAATTATGATATTTTAACAAATTTGAAAAAACAAAACAATTAAATCCAAATATTATATAATAGTTATAATAACGATACTAAAAGAATATTTGATGCAGCATTCTTACCTTGCTTGCTCAGAAAATAAGTACTAAAATGCATAAATGTTATACGTTCAGATTACGTTTTCAGATCAAAATCATACAATTATTTTTCAAATATCTATTTAAAAAAAACATTCTTATTTATAATAACAATTACTTATTTAGAATTTGATTTACATATCTCACAAAAAAGCTAGATTTTACCCTGTGAAGTGCCAAACGTTGAGCTCTCTGCAGTGGAATCCTTAATGATGTGCTCAGTGTCTCCACAATACTATATCATTCAAATACAGCTGACATCACAGGTCCTGCTCAATGCAGCCAATCACTGCTGGCCAGCAGATTCACTCTGATTCATACACTTTTGGACTATATTAAGGATAATTGAGAATACTACATTCGAGTATGCAGTAAGTCTGCTATAGGTATATACTATCATTAAATGCTATGTATAGTTTACAAACATTAAACATTGCTTTTGTTCTGTCTATGGTGGAAATGTTTTGTGTTCTGTCAGCTAAACTAAAACAAAACCATCAATCAAACTAACTGAAAATAAACAAAAATTTGAAGTAAAATATAAAATTATCTTATAATAAACTATATTAACTTTAAACTAAAGGCACATTTAACTGCTGATAGATGATAGAAGTACTTGTTGCAAGTGGCCTATAGATGGCGCCAGAGTATAATGCAAGTTTATGGGGCAAAACAAAGCACTGGCATTAGGCTGAGAGAGATTTATTTGTACCTGAACGGTCTGCCTGTCTGTGATTCCTCCATAGACTGATATCTGAGGCACAGTCTGCTGTCTGCTGGAGGAGTATGATATGGTGCCGGTGGAGGTGGAGGCTGAGGTGGTGCTGGGGATGGTGACACTGGCACTGGAGGCCACGCTGCCCTGCTCCTGCTCCTTCTCCATGGGCCTCCGTCTGCCGGTGCCCGATCCACGGCTACTGTTGAACCTTTACACTCCCTTCCAGCTGAGAATAACAACATGAGGATCAGTGATGCCCATTCATATACTGCTGGCAGTGAGTGCTTCAACATGTCAATATAAAAACATACACTGTAAGACAGCATCTCATGTATTAGGGTTGTCAAAAATGCACAGAATGTTAGCACATAATCATCCCTGTGAAAAATAGAGACAGTAATAACATTCATGCAGCAAAGATTGTATTTATGAGATACATATAAAAAAAACATATAAAACATACAAACACATATTGAATACATATGAACAGCACCATAAAGTCATTATTAAAACTGAGAAAGTTGAGAGTTGGAGATGTGTCCATGATAAAACAAGATGAATGCAATGGATGTAGCATGCACAATTGAAATGCTGGGTTCCACACAATTGATTTATGTTGGCAACATGAAGGAATTAAGTTAACTTATTAGTTGTTGTTGTTTTTTTTTTTATTTAAGTGGAGGGCGTCACGGTGGCGCAGTGGGTAGCACGATTGCCTCACAGCAAGAAGGTCACTGGGTCGAGCCTCGGCTGGGTCAGTTGGCATTTCTCTGTGGAGTTTGCATGTTCTCCCTGTGTTCGCGTGGGTTTCCTTCGGGTGAAACATATGCTGGATATATTGGCGGTCCATTCCACTGTGGCGACCCCAGAATAATAAAGAGACTAAACCGAAAAGAAAATGAAGGAATGAATTTAAGTGGATTGAACATAAAACAATTATGTTGTCCCAAAAAAAACCTCAAAAATTGTGTTTCAGCTCATTTAAAATAAGTAGTTTTAACAAACTACAAACGTCATTTTTTATTGTATGCTCCGACCAAAGTGACTTGAATGCACCTGTTGTCATAATTTCGATTTGTCAACTTTGTAAATACAAATTTTCCAGGAGCGCATGAACACATCATGACTTATAAGTGTAGCATTTAAAGGGACAGTTCACCCAAAAATGAAAATTCTGTCATTATTACTCACTCTTACTCACTCAGACTTCATTTTAACCTTGATAGTTTCTTTCTTCTTCTAAACACAAAAGAAGATATTTTGAAAAATTTTGGAAACTGGTAACCATTGACTTCCATAGTAGTCTTTTTTCTACTATGGAAGTCAGTGGTTACAGGTCTTTAGCTTTCTTCAAAATATTTCTTTAGTGTTCAATAGAAGAAAGAAACGCATCAAGGTTTGGAGAACCACTTTAATAATTAGTGAATACATTTTTATTTTTGGGTGAACTATTCCTTCATTTCAGATGAAAAATCCACCAGAGGGTACTGTCTATTAATTAATTAATTCATTTTCTTTTCGGTTTAGTCCCTTTATTAATCTGGGGTCGCCACAGCGGAATGAACCGCCAACTTATCTAGCATATGTTTTACGCAGCGGATGCCCTTCCAGCTGCAACCCATCACTGGGAAACATCCATACACACTCATTCACACACATACACTACGGTCAATTTAGCTTACCCAATTCACCTGTACCGCATGTCTTTGGACTTGTGGGTGAAACCCACGCGAACACAGGGAGAACATGCAAACTCCACACAGAAATGCTAACTGACCCAGCCAAGGCTCGAACCAGCGACCTTCTTGCTGTGAGGCAATTGTGCTACCCACTGTGCCACCGTGCATCTTGTACACGTCCATGAGAAGGCGGGGCTTGTCGTATAGATCACCTTGACCAGCAAACCACTGACCTAAAACCTTCTGTAAACCCCACCAACAGTGTTTTCAAAAGCAAGTGTAAGAAAAAAAATACACTGCGACCACCTGATTTTACACTTTAAGTGAGGCAAACCTATTCAATTACAAATCATAAACATAATTAAGTTGTGTTGTGGTATTTATCTGGTGTTTTGCAATGACCTGCACAAAAATAATTCTTTATTTGTTGATAATATGCCCCTGTAACATTAATATGAAAAGGGACAAAAGTTGTTGCCATCATAGTGTTCATATATTTAAAAACTGAAGTCAAATATTGAAGTGTGTTTTTACAGTTATACAACAATATAGACTGAAGCACATATTTCCAATTAGTCTGTGTTGAATAAAATCCAGAGTTTCCCAAGTTGTAATTATGATTTTGTGATTTTTAAGATAGTATGTTCAACTCTTAAAGGGATAGTTCACCCAAAAATGAAAATGTACTCACTATTTACTCACCCTCAAGTGGTTCTAATGCTTTATGAATTTCCGTAAACCTGTTTGACATTCTTTTTTCTGTTGAACACTAAAGAAAATATTTTGAAGAAAGCTGAAATCCTGTAACCATTGACTTCCATAGTAGGAACAACAAATGCTTTAATGCAACTACTATGGAAGTCAACAGTTACATGTTTTCAGCTTTCTTCAGAATGTCTTCTTTTGTGTTCAACAAAAAAAAGAATGTCAAACGGGTTTGGAACAAGTAAAGGTTGAGTAAATGATGACAGATGTTTCAGTTTTGGATGATGTTTTGATCTCTTTAAATAGGATTTTTTCAATATAGATTTTTTTCAAATTTGAATGCATCATTAGCGTTTAAGCCAGTTTGCACAATCTATAGTCTATTTAATTTTTTTATTGTTCTATTCATATGCACCAAATCTTTCATTCTGATAGTCTGTTAATGTCTTTAATTAGCTGGAAAATAGGTGGAAAATTATCTGGTTCTAATAGTGAACCCAACAATATTGTTCCTCAGTGTCGTTGTAGTGTTGCAGATTTACCTATTCTTATAAAATTTGTACAATAAGTTATCTCAAGCGGCCTATATCTGATTGTGTGCGTTTATATGCTTAAATATCCAATTCAAAAGTCTTACAAATATATTATTCATTCATTCATTTTCCTTCAGCTTAGTCCTTTATTTAGGGGTCGCCACAGCGGAACGAACCATCAACTATTCCGGCATATGTTTTTATGCAGCGAATGCTGTTCCAGCCACAACCCAGTACTGGGAAACACCCATACACTCTCACATTTACACACACATACACTAAGGCCAATTTTGTTTACCCAATTCACAAATGTATTACTTTTTCAAAATTCACAACTTAAATTATTAGCACTCAAAATTCCATGGATGATATTTATTTAGTCTAAATTGATCAATTACAAAACACTAAGTCTAAAATCAACTGATCAAGTGAATTTAGACATCAGAACATTATATTGCATGGAATTAAAAAGGGATATTTCTTTTAAGAATTGCTAATTATTAGATTTAACAGTATTATTAAATGTGTGGCTTTACAGAAAAACTTAATGAGCTATGAACAAATTTTTCAATTTCAATAGCAATTTCACAAGCTATGAACAAATTCAGTCAGATTAGCCCATCTCTCTGCTACCCTGAGGGGAAATCAGCACTGACATTCACCTGTTTCCAATATACTTTGGTGGTTTGCTGTGTTAAACCCCTGCATTAAATATCCATATCACTCCCGCATTGAATCCCATCTGACAGAATCAAAATTTAATCCATGCAGACAGATCTTTTCAACACCAAATCCTCTTATTTTGAATTCTTACTGAAAGTGACAGCTACACGCTTTGGTGGATGTTTTACGGTTCTCGACTGCCAAACTGTAACACCTCTCAGAATCTCTTCAGGCTATTTATGATCCACATGCCCACACCAGCTCCAGTGTCTCTGAGCAAATGTGGAGACTGAAGGACAGAAGCAGGCTTTGATTCACCTGGAGATCTCGCAGACCATAACAGATGTTTCCGCAGCTCTAGAACGTGATCTCAGGTGCTCAAAGCACAATTAATGCTTTGTTTTCCACTCAGAAAAAACTGCTTTTGTGTCACTGAAATACATTTGATATTTAGAGGTATTTAGAGGTAGTCGAACGTGAGAAGAAGCTTGTTGGTGAAACTTTGAATGACACAAAGATTACATTCTTAGAATGCAGATCATTTTCTTTAAAGGTTTTGGTAAACAATCTTGTAGTACAGTATGTTATTTCAGTGTTAGCAGTCTTGAAATATTTTTAGTGTAACTTTACCAAGGCACGTAAAACAATTTCTATTTTAAACAACTGCATATATGACAAAAAATAAAAATTTTGTCAACTTTTACTTATTCTCAAGTAACTCTAAACCTCTACGAGTTTCATTCTTCTGTTGAACACAAAGAAAGATATTTTGAAGAATGATGGTTACCAGTGGAATACAATTTCAATGAAAATCAGTGGTGGCCAGTAACCAGGTTATCCACATTCTTGTATCTTTTTTGCACCTTCAGATGAATGAAATAAATACAGGTTTGGAACAACAAGATACTGAATAAATGTTGAGATTTCATTCTCAGTCTGCAGTCACTGTTAAAGGATTAGTTCAGTTAGTTTGATAAAGGAAAATTCTGTTATTAATTACTCACCCTCATGTTTCTCTATTCCTAATCCCCTGAGACCTTCTTTTATCTTTAGAACACAAATTAAGTTATTTTAGATGAAATCCGAGAGCTCCCTCATCCTCCATGGACACCAACGGTCCCGGGATGTTCAACGTCCAGAAAAGAAACCAAAACATTGTCAAAACTTTCCTTGCGATTTCAGTGGCATCATATGAACCTCCAAGAACCACAAGACCTTTGTCTTGTGTAAAAACGACTTTGTTTGCCACTGTGTTCCGCATCAGATCAGGGTGCGCATTTAATACACGTAATACAATCCTTGTTGCATGTTGCGCTGCTGATTCTGATATGTCGTATTACCTGTAGTAAATGTGCACCCTGACAAGAAAGAGAAAACATTTGTGAACAAAGTTAATTTTAACAGTTTTTTTGGTAATCAAAAGGGATCATGCAGCTTTGTATGATTAAAGTAGAAGCACTCAAGTCACATGGAATGTTATGACAATATTTTTGGACTTTAAACATCTCAGGACCATTGCTGTCTATGGAGGATGTGGAAATATCTTAATTTGTGTTTTAAAGATGAACAAAGGTCTCATGGCATTGAAAAAACTTAGGGTGAGTAACTAATAAGTCTTTACAATGTCCATAAAAAGTCTTTAATTAAAGCTTTAATTAAGTTTATGTGTATATCAGGGTCATCTTAACCACCATGGACATTAAGTCCCCTTTAAGAAATTGAATTCCTACCCCAAATCCATATATATATATATACACATACATACACATCTTGCTATCATTTACAAAGAAAAGAAAAGCAATGGAAAAGGTGCAGTGCAGTGAACTGCAAAAAATCAGTAAGTGTGACCTCCTCTTGTCAGCTAGAAATATTAATATTTTAACAGTAGCTAATTCATTAACTTATGAACGTAGCTGACAAATTGCTAACAGAGAAAGCTCTGAATTCCCACCATAAAATCATGCAAAAAAAAAAAACTGTTGCACTGTACTCACTCAGGCAGTCTGACAGCTTCCAGCACAACTTTTGACAGTACACAACTAGCAGTAATAAGAATCCAACCTCTGACTCTTGTGTAGAGCAGAACTCCTCCCATCACAGATGACTGGACCCAATAATGCCATTAAACAAACACACATCAAAGGCTGCTGCAGGGGAAATGAGCTGGGCTTTTCTTCTTGGGGGCTGGGAGGACACTTGTTGGTCAAAATACTTCCTTTACTCAGCCAAGGAACAGCTAGAGCAACAGAGAAGCCAATGTTACACACCAAACCAAATGGGACAGTTCCTCTTCTACAGTGCAATTCACCTGCTTTAATGTCTCAGGGATATTAATATGATTTTGTGTTCAGTGCATCTGTTTACACATATATGCATATCATGAAGATCATAATGTACAAAAAAAACTTTAACTAAGCTGTACAAAATTTTTGGTGATCATACTGTACTGTATTTACAGTTAAAATAGGCTACTTGGTAAATGAAATCAATAAAATATACATTATGAATTCCGTTCCTTTATTTCCAATAAGTACTTAAAGGGACAGTACACACAAAACATTTTAAATTTCCTTACCATTTACTCACATTCAAGTGGCTCTAAATTCTTATGAATTTCTTTTCTCTGTTGAACACTCAAAAAAGATGTAGTTTCAAAGTTTGAACACACACACACGCACACACACACACACACACACGCACACACACACGCACACACACACACACACACGAACACTATGCAAGTCAATGGCTGTTTTTTCCTACATTCTTCCAATATCTTCCTTTTTGTTCAACAGAAGAAAGAAACTCAAACAGGTTTGAAAAAAGGGTGAGTAAATGATGACAGAATCTTCATTTTTTTGTGAACTGTCTCTTAAATACAACATTTATACATTTTAACATGTATGTGCATTGTCAACTTTTAAGTTTTTAACAGATATTTTTCATCCATCATCCAGTACCACAAACAGATTTTCTATTAGAATTGTAGATATAGAAGTCATCAGAACACATTTGTGTAAATTGTTTGATCCCGCTTAACCTTCCATTAGATGTGGAATCTTTCAAGGGTGCACAAAAGCTTATTACACTCCATTCTCCATTACCTTGAAAGAGGCTCGTCCTCTCTTTGTCCTTCTCTCCCTCCCTATCTCCTCTCATTATTTCCCTAGCTAGCAAAGCACACTACACCACACATTATTCCACTCAATTTGCTCTTTAGCCTGCATTAGAGACCAACTAACTCAACATCCAGCATCATCAGCAGCCCGCAAAACCCTCGCACTAAATTGAGTTACACTCGCTCAAGGCAAAAGAGCTTTCGGTGTAGCAAACGTGATGCAAAGTCTGCGCTGAACAATACAAATAGGATTACCGGAGCTGTAAAAGATGAGGTTATACTGAGGTTTTCAGGTACAGATGGGTTATCAGGCCACATCAAACAAGAAGGACTAACCCTCGGGGTGAATGACTGCAGATGGATGAGACACCCAATCTGTGCCTGTCTGGACAGGCCACAGCCAGGTTAAACCAGTCTGCTAGTATCGCAGTAGCATAGCCATCAAAAGATGTTGAGTAACTGTTAAAACCAGTTGTGCATCTTGTCATGCATTTGTCATACCATAAACTGACAGCTTGACTGAAGAGAGCTGATTAATGGATGGTCGCTGTTCTGAGTGCTGCACATATGTGTATGCACATGTCCTGCACTTATTTTATGCAGTTTGGTTTTTGTGTTATTTATAAAGTGACTATAGGTGATTAATGGTGTTAATTACTCATTAATTGTAATTAGTTGCATTAAATGACTTTTTTTATTATGATA
>CAIGQV010019951.1:11260293-11307482 GCA_903798115.1 Danio jaintianensis
ACACGACGCTATATAAGGAAATTATAGAGTCCCGATATAAACTTAAATGAAATTAAAGTAACAAATATTTTCTTCAAAATTGTGACATTCATGTCATTGCGTCACTCACAAAAAGCTAAAAGCTAAAATGTTTTGATCACCCACTAGTGGCTGGCTGCACATAAACCCCATCCTCTCCATTTAAACAAATGCAATGCTGGCAAAAAAATGTGAAATAAATAAAATAAATAAATAAATAAATAATCTAATTACATTTCAAATATTTTTTTTCTCATTGTTTCCATCAGTTTATGTTGTTCTTATCTAAAATGTGTAATTTAATTTAATTTAGTTATATGAAGCTAAAAGTGGGGCAGCACGATGGCGCAGTGGGTAGCACAATCGCCTCACAGCAAGAAGGTCGGTGGTTTGAGCCCCGGCTGGGTCAGTTGGCATTTCTGTGTGGAGTTTGCGAGTTCGCGAAAAACATCCCAGTGTTCGCATGGGTTTGCTCCGGGTGCTCCGGTTTCCCCCACAAGAACCAAAAACATGTGGTATAGGTGAATTAGGTAAGCTAAATTGTCCGTAGTGTATGTGTATGAATGGGTGTGTATGGATGTTTCCCAGAGATGGGTTGCGGCTGGAAGGGCATCCGCTGCGTAAAACATATGCTGGATAAGTTGGCGGTTCATCCCGCTGTGGCGACCCCAGATTAATAAAGGGACTAAGCCGAAAAGAAAATGAATGAATGAATGAAATTGTCTATAGTGTATGTGTGTGAATGAGTGTGTATGGATGTTTCCCAGTGATGGGTTGCAGCTGGAAGGGCATCCGCTGTGTAAAACATATGCTGGATAAATTGGCGGTTCATTCCGCTGTGGCGACCCCAGATTAATACTGGGACTAAGCCGAAAAAAAAGAAAATGAATGAAGCTAAAAGTTGGGATGTGGCTAAAGTGGCTACAAGTATGTTTTGGTGCTTGATCTGATCCTCTTTGAGACATAAAAAATTATTAGGTCAATGAAAAAAAGGAAAAAAATAATACATGAATATTATATTGACTATAAAATATAGTTAATGGTTTAGTATTGGTCTTACTCTTATGAGTTTTAATAATTGTATTGTTGTACTTGTATTTGTATTTGTTTGAGTCCCATCAACAAGTGCATACAGCAATCATTTAAAAGTTACAAAAACAAAGATTATTGGGAGATATATGCAATTTTTTGAGAATGATAAAGAACACATCCTACAAATCTTACATGATTAATTCCAGTCTATCTCTTCCCTGTTGACTACAGGAGCCTCATGGGCTACTCAACAAACCCCTCATTTCCTGGTGTTTAAAGGGGGACTAGAGTTGTGTCCCTCCTGTTTGATTGATTATTAGAGTGACCTAAGGGTGAGAGTGAACTACTCAAGCTCATTGTGAGGCCCATGACACAGGAAAGGCAAGTGTAAAACATGAGGGTCTTACCCCAATTACCGTACACAAGTGACCTGCCCATCGGCGGTTTAAGATCCACATGCTTAGCTTTATTCATCTGTTACAACCTGATATGGTACCTCAGTAGTCCACGAAATATGAAATAATGCACATTGATTATCGACAGAAAAATTTGCATATCATAAAACTATCTGCTACAAAGCATATCACGTATAGAAGCTGCCAAGCAACTAACAATCCCAAGCGTCCAGATGTTCAGTGTCAAATTCATAAGATGACACTAGCAGGATTACACACAAGCGTCACCGCTCTTGGATTTGTTTACAGAGTGTCGGGTCAAACTAGCTTATAGCAAAAGTGTGCAGATGGTCTTGTCATTTGAGAGGCAATAGGTTAAATGAATTGTATCAGCACTAGCTGTCAGTCAGCCTGTCTTTTAGCGCAACATTCCCCTGTTCGGGAATGCATTGTCTCCATTTGGTCTTGCGAGAGGACTAAAACCTTCTTGTGTACACGTGCGCTAAGCAAACTCATTGATAATCCTTAAAGCATCACAAATGATGTGCCAAATGTTCACATAAATCCCTCACTTCAGTCATAAATCTTGTCACATTTAAGAAGTCGTTCACCCAATAATTTGAAAAAAATCAATGGGGTCCAATACTACCCCTTTTGACTTTCTATAAACACAACTACATAATTTTGGAAGCTTTAAAAAGAAAATAAGACTGTAAATGATGACAGAACATCCATTTATGGCTGAAGGGAATGTCTTTAGTTCCTCAAGCCCACCTGTGTCAATCTGTACCCCTCTCTCTGATGTTAGTAACTGTCCTGAATGCAGTGCAGACATGTGGTGAATTCTCCAAAGTAAACAGCTTTCATTGTGCCGAGACGGACATGCACAGGCATACGCACATTTATGCACTCTATTTAACATACAGACCACACATGCTGTTGAAACCTCAAGAGACATAAGCAGGACTTCCTACTCAAGTGACACTCACAGTCACATAATTAGCCTTAAAAAACAGCACATCTTAATAATAATAAAGCTGTACATACCCTCAACACAGGCCTTGGTGCAACTTCAACCGTTTGCTCCTTTCCTGATATCCTACACCATGTCTGAGGTCTGCTCTATCCGACAGGCACAGACTACACCAAGCAGAGGAGGAGAAAAAAAATACAGCATGAATTAGCATTCCTAAAGCAATCATGTGACACCAGTGGACCAATAACAATCACTATGACCCACCTCTAGCTCCTCCCTCTTCTTCTTTCCTGTTTAGCTCTCTCATAGAAACCCTTTGACAGGGCTGTGATATACATGTAGACTGTAGATGCACAAATTTTGCTGATAACACTTTAGTTTGGTAACAACTTGCTTATTAGCAGAAGAATAGTTGAATACTGGGTGTTTAGAACCATCTATCTAAATAGAACTATTTATCTAAATATCAGGAATCTGAGGGTTCAAAAGAACAAATATCTAAATACTGAGAAAATTGCCTTTAAAGTAGTGCAAATTAAGTTCTCAGCAATGCACATTACTAATCAAAGATGAGAATTGATATATTTTTGGTAGGAAATGAACAAATATTAAATTTACTTAATATTCTGATGATTTTGGCTGTAATAGAAAAATGTATAATGTTGAAATATGCGACGTATTTCTGGCTATTCCCACAATGTAAAAACTTGCTGTAAAATTTACAGTATTACTGGCAATTTTTACAGTATTACTGGCAAAATGTACAAGCTCACTGTAAATGATCAATTACAACTCTGCTGTAGTTTTACAGCACAATTGTAATTGTTAATTTACAGTGCACTGGTAAATTTTACTTTCCCAGTGATGGGTTGCAGCTGGAAGGGCATCCGCTGCGTAAAACATATGCTGGATAAGTTGGCGGTTCATTCCGCTGTGGCGACCCCAGAATAATAAAGGGGCTAAGCCGAAAAGAAAATGAATGAATGAATGAATGGTAAATTTTACAGTATTACTGGAGGTATTTTGGTTGTCAGTAATACTGTAAATTTTACAGCATTTTTTTACAGTGCACATGCAACATTAGACCAACATAAGGTCACATATTTGACCTTAATTCTACCTCATACCTACTCTTAACAGCATCTTACTAATTATTAATAAGCAGTAAATTTGATGTGTAATTCAGGCTAAATTAACAGTTTGAATTAATCCCCAAACTAAAGTGTGATCAAAGTCTAATATAAAAATCATATTCAGTTTGCATATTTGATCCCACTTTATATTTAGTGGCCTTAATTACTATGTACTTACATTAATTGAATCATTTAGTACAGTACACTTATTATGTACATACATGTTTTTACATTGCACTAATATTTTAAAAAGGATCTGCTTGTAATTACATCTGTAATTAATTTCTTTACTTACATTTGTAATTGCACTTATTGACCCATCCCTTACCTTAACCCAACCTTAAACCTACCCATACCCCCAGACCTGTCTCTAACCTTATCCGTATCCCACTTCAAGAGCACCAGAAGTGTTGTGCAATACTATGAAAACAATAAATGCATTGTACTTTTTTCAGATGTAAATACACAGTAATTAAGGCCACTTAATATAATATAAAATGCCACAAACTGCTTATCTAATAGCATAGTATCACAAAAAGAGAATGTAAGCGTGACACATTAATGCATGTTTTTGCCATAAACAGGCAGCTCACTCTATATAACAACAGCGTGCTAATGTCCTGACTGCATGCTTGCATTATCCTCCATCTTATTAAAGTCTCTGCGTCTCATTACCGCCGGTGGGGGGTTGAAGTCTACAACACACCTCTGTTGCTTGACCCTGACTTTTACGAGCCCACCTCAACAAAGAGAGTTAAACAGCAATCATCGCTAAAGTCTGCGTTTTTGCCGGAGGGAGACTCAAAGATTGTGTTTTGGATTGTGGTATGAGGCTATAAAGTGGCTGGATGTGGAACAGGATGCTGAGATACTAAAAGCCGTTTCAAGAGTTCGCCCTTAGCTGATGATTGATTATGAAGCGTATTTGGCGTGCTGTCCCGGGAGAGAGCCCTGAGCTCATGAGGTCCTCGAGCCCGGGGCTCCCTCCCGTTGAAGGGCGAGGGGAGTTTGAGCTCAGGTAGATCTCGAGAACTCCCCTGCTTGATAAAGGTAAATTCGAATTATGGATAATTATGGAGAGAAATTGCTGAATTAAATCGCTTGTCTATGGTGTCGATTTGGTTTGGTCAATTTACTTATGTTACATGTTTTTGGTCTGTGGGAGGAAACCGGAGAGCCCGGGGAAAACCCACGCAAACACGGGGAGAACATGCAAACTCCACACAGAAATGTCAACTTGGCAAAGGTAAAGGCTTGAGCAAGTGACATTCTTGCTGTGCGGCAACAGTGCTAACCACTGGGCCTCCGTGCTGCCCTGTCGAGGAAAGGGGAGGAGTAGGGGTGGAAGGGGGGATTCTTCAAGACGAAGATGGCTAAGGTAAGATACTCTGATTATTTATAGTGCTTTAGGAATCATCTGATTGGTGGATCATGCATTGGCTAATGCGTGACCAGCTGCTATCAATCATACTGCTCCTCTCGAAATTAGTTTATGAATAAACTTCACTAAGTGATGGGCAGTGTAATAGTGCGGGACACACAGGTGCATACGCCGCGTCCACATAATTAAACAGGTCAGAGGACAGCCGGGAGAATGAAGGGGGTGATTGTGCTATTTTCTGCTCTGATAATAAGTTCCTTATGCTTCTGTTATGTCTGCATGTGTGTGTGTGTGTGTGTGTGTGTGTGTGTGTGTGTGTGTGTGTGTGTGTCTGTGTGTGCGTGTGTGTGTGTGTGTGTGTGTGTGTGTGTGTGTGTGTGTGTGTGTGTGTGTGTGTGAGAAGATCGTTATCCCGTAATGAGCCTGTACAGTTTATGTTTTAGAAAGAGCAGAGCTATTTAAATTAGAGAAATAATCTGTAACCCCATAAAAACAACATGTGTTTTACAGAATTAAATGATCAGTTTTTATTTGTCATTGTAATGAATGAAATATTATCTATAAAATGTACACACAAAAAATTACGTTTGCTGTTTGTTCAAACTACTTATTTAAAATGAGCTGAAACAACACAATTTTGAGGGGTTTTTTTGTGGACAACTTAATTGTTTTATGTTCAACTCACTTAAATTTGTAAAAACTAAAAAGTTAACTTAATTCCATCATGTAGTCTCAACACAAATCTATGGTGTGGAACCCAGTATTTGTTACAGTGTAGTATTTATTTGCATATTGCCTGTATTAGTACTTATAAAGCACATATTAATCTGTTTCCTTAATCCTGTTTTATCTGCTTAACTACTAACTTAATATTAACAAACAGTAAATTAATTACCTAATAGTGAATATTTGTTTCTCATAAGCTTTTATTTATGTAAAGAAATACGACAAAAGTTTTAAAATCCAACATTTTATGTGCCCATAATTCAGCCCCAAAATACTAATTATTGGGTTACAATGGGTTTTATATTATTGACATATACACATCGAAACATTAAAGTAATTATCATTTACTTAACCATTTCTACTCAGAAATCATCATAATTTGCTGCCACATCAAACCACTAAAACTCCTTTTTGCATGCAGGGTAGAGCATTACAAGCCTTAAAAAAAACATTCAGATAGACTTCCTCTTATTCAGTGGACTACAAAGTGTTTTGCTTTTGGAATTTACATTATGTTCTTTGCAGATATTTTCCTATCAGCATGCTCACACTATCTTTATTAATGATTAGCTATAGTTTCTAATACAAATCATGAACTAAAAACATACTGTATGGCTATAGATGTTTTTAACAGTGTAGCAAACTACTTACATAAAATGCATACAATTTCAGCCGTCACTCATACAAATAGTGGGGTTTATTCATTCATTCATTCATTCATTTTCTTTTCGGCTTAGTCCCTTTATAGTGGGGTTTATGTAAATAATATTCTAATGCTAATTATTATAATTAAAGTTCTGTTTTGCACTTTTGTTTTATTTGTGGGGTGTGACTTCGTATTGTAATGCAATACAGTGATGACTGAGAGATGATTGAAAAAACATTTTTGATCTTTTCGTTTTTAGTGATTATCAAATGTTTAGTTTTTTCATAATTTAACCAAATTATGTATGAAAATTAAGTAAGTAGCTATCTTAAGTGTTCATCTTAAAATAGTATTATAAATATGATTGTATTTTATTTGACAGTTTATGCACTGCTTTTTGTGTATTTATCTAATGAAATACTGGTTACATAAGCTATATATATCTACAGTACGTACCTGTATGTACATCAACATCAACTGTGTACATCTATCAACTATGTAAATGCTAGCTAGAAATAATGAAAACTACGTACAAGCCTTTTTTGTGTCTTAAAATAAAAATGCATCAATCAAACAAAACACTATTTGAACTGTGCTTGAGTCTTTCGGATTACCAGTAGCAAACGCTCAATCAAATTGAAGTGCCGCAGGATGAACACCTGATGTGTGACTGATTAGCATTAAGCTTGTCATAACAGTTTATTCTAATGTCACTGATGCAATCTCAGGAAACTGGGCTTCGTACATCCTAGAAGGATTAAAAAGCGTAGACTAATGCACTGACCTGAATACATATGGGTTATATGAATGGTGCTGGCATACTTCCATACTTCCACACTGGCACAATCCTTTCTAAATAGTAAAAATAAGCATCTGTCTCGCCCAGGGACTGAAGAACGATTGGCCATTTTTATAGGAATTTTGGAATGTTGAAGAATGAGGTGAACATAACATTAGGTATCAGTTGATTCACACTGTGTGTCAGATTAACGGGTACATCCCATTTCAATTTCTAGACCAGAAAAGACTGACAAAGAATTAGCAAGCAAGGATCAATCACTCTTTATAAAGCTGTTGTCACGGGTGAAAAACAGCTCACCCCCACTCAGCGCTGTTGGTTATCAGTCGTAAAACGCCCCAGTGTCACTGTAATTGCCCCCATATATACGAGACGCCCACCCCTTTCCCATCCATCTCCCTTGTACTTTGGCTGTAAATCACTCAGGTTCTCTCAATGGGGGTGACTGCTGCCTGTCCATGCACACACACATGCCGCACACATGCCACAAACTGCCTACTGCTCATTTCTCATCCCCGGAGAGACAGACATTCACTTCTGTTATAACAGGACTGAACATATTTTCAAATAGAGCAGTGTATATTTGTGGTTAAACTCACTTGTAAATCAAAATTTACAGTATTTTTTATGTCACATTGCAATATTTGTTATAAATAGACCCACACAGAATCTGCGTGCACAGACATTTGCAGATATCTGTAGATCTTTTAGCCCATCGTTGAGTCCATTCATTTACTTATGTAAACATATATATATATATATTTTTTTTTTTCATTAATTTCAGTAATACTACTGACTAATATGCTAATGTTTGTACGATTTATTTACAATACAGTTTTCAAAGTAACATTTTCTATCTTTTAGTGGATACCTGTATATATAGACTTGCTTTGTTTACCAAACAAGTGGATGAAATTAGATTTGCAGTGTAAACCTTAAAAGTTTAAAAGTATTTATTTATTTTTTTACATTTTTCCACTTTTTAGATATTATACTTTATATATACTTTACTATGATTTACTATACTAGGCTATACTTTAGATAAATTATTCAGAATAAATCCGCAGATCTTTTTCAAAATTCTGCTCAGAGAGTAGCAAATAAATGTCATAAGATTCTGCCTGGCCCTGGTTATAAATAATTGATCAGTTCATATAAATTCATTAATATCATGTGCACTCATAATCTTTAATTAAAAATCCTCCATTTTGCAACAACTTCTCTTTTTTGATGACGTGTTAACTGACGCAAGGGCATGGAAACTTACTCGAGTCCCACGCTGTTTTGTACTTCTCTGATAAGGAAAAATGTTTTCATATGGATATATGTAAGAATAATGAAGAAAAGAATAATAAAATAAAATGCTTCCGTATATAGATTAGTATAGCATATTTCAACTTCTATTTAATGCTAACAGACTTTTACTTGCCAGAACCAATTCCATTTCCCACAGCAACACCACAAAAGTTCAGAGGTCATAATCAGCGTTTACATGACATCACACGCCATTATATCAACATAATCCATTATGGAAAGCTTTCCTTCTGAAATATTAATGATGAGTAGGCTACAAGAATATCTCTGAGGTATTAGCTCTTCCTCTTTGGAGTAGCTAATATTTGATTCTTCAAACATGCACTATGTCTGTATACCGTGTGATATAGGCTCGCTGAGTAGAATTTACCTGTTGAAGCTGCTGAAATTGCGACACATTTTTCCACAAAATTGACATTTCAACCTTTGTGTTGCAATGCTGCTATCTGCTGGCAGGTCACGGAAAGATCACATCTCAGTAGACCCTACAGTACTGAAAGCATGCCTTCATATTTCTCAAATAATACTGTACATGTCTCTTAGACGGTCATTTTAAGCAATTAGTTCAAGTTTATTTTAAGTTATTTTTGTTATTAATTATTATTTGTCAATATAATACACATATCTCATTAGGTTAATTGTAACATATTTTTATTTGTTTTTTTACTAAATAAAATATTTGATCAAGATTTCTATTTGTATTTTTTTCTCTATTATTTAATTCAGAATATATATGGTCATATAGCGAGCACTTTCAACCAAAGTGATAAATTAATCATTTTATTCAGCAACGATGCATTAAATTGATCATAGGTGACACTAATTTCAAATTAATTAAAAATTACTATCATATAAATGCTGTTCTCCTAACCAAAAACAATTTCTTCAATTACAATTTCTTCAAAAATGTTAAGCAGTACAACTGTTTCGAATATAATAATAAGAAATGTTTCCTCTGGAGCAAATCAGCATATTGTCAAGAAGGATCATGTGACTACCGTATTCAGCTTTGTCATCACAGGAATAAATTACTAACATAAATTGTAATATTTTAACTGCAGCTTTATTGAGCATTAAATTTAATCAGTCTAATACATCATAAAATACTAAAATCAAATAAAATATCAAACCAAATCTTTCTGAGCCCAAACTTTTGAACAGAAGTGTATACAGTAAGGTTGTTGTCATTAGATGTCATATGCTGGTTTGATTGAATTTGCTCTGTACAGTAATAATCTGCAATGTGAGTCTGAATCATGATGTTGTCATGGTGGTCATTGGCTGCTGATGTGGATATTTGCTCAGTCGCTGGATGTGATGAGATTATTGTGATGACATTATTTGTTATAGTGTGTGTGATTAATGAGATGTGGGCTGTGGCTTGTGTTTTGTTTTGTGCAGGAGGAGCTGACAGCTGCTGCTCTTTTTCTCTGTCTTTCTCTTTCAGCCATCATGAATGTCACAGACATGACCAAACGCAGCGAGACCACCAGCCTGGTCAGGCCAGCTGACAGCTGCAAACAGGTAAGTCTCATTTTACAGCATCTTAGTGCTATATGGTTCAAAGTTAATTTAGGTAAACCTTATTTTACAGTGTGTTGTTATGCATGTTTTGTGTGCTTAACATTAAGTGATGGTCATTCATGCATAATTATGACAATACTGACTGTAGGAAGTGTGTGTTGTTAATTTGTATTACACAGTACTTAATTTTACATTTACATAGTGTAATCATGTATTTTAGTTACAGTTATACATTTTAATTATAACAGTATACAGTACAGTCATTTTTTGCATTTTTCATATTGTACTTAAATGTAAACATATTCTAAATTTACTTCTGCATATTACATGTATATTTTGGGCATTTTGGATATGTTTATAAATGGTGCATTCTAATGTGGCCTAAAACATAAAAAAACCATTCAAAAATATGAAGTTTCTATGCTTTTTTAAATAGTTTTATTTATATTTAATTATTTTTAGTACACAAAACTATAATTTAAAATGTGAAATATTGTTGGAAATAATAATAGTAATCAGTAAGTAGTTTTCAGTAATATGCTGAATGTTTTAATAAGTTATTAGTTTTTTTAAGTTTCAGTTAATGTTTATTTTATTTGAAGTAACAGTATATTTTTTTATATAGATTTAATTAACTATAATATATATATTAATTCATAATACTGTATTTATACTTCTTTTGTGAAACATTTTGGAAAATGTTTGTTTGTTTTCCCAATGAATTCTGAAGTGTTCATTTATGTTTACATACTTTTTACATGTCCATATAAATAACACTAGTAATAAACAATAGTATAAAATCACAGAATATTTATGACACAACATATTTAAAAGCATCAACTTTACCTCATATGCAGTTGTGGTGTTTTTAAGTAGGCAGAGGGGCTGATTTGGGCAGGGTTTCCCTTCTCATCTGTGTTGAGTGTGCTGAAGTGCTCTGGACGGAAGTGGTGCTCGAGCTTTAATCTGATTATTAGCTGGGACTGCATGTGTTTTGTAGTTCTCAGATGATACTCCTATAGTCCAGTCCTTTAACTTAAACTTTTCCATTCACTCAGCTTCAGGTCTGAAACATGATCACGATCAGTAGATCTCAGATGATCTCAATCACATGATCCAAACTCTTTCATGCGTGTTTTTCATGCACAAACTCATTCGACATGTTCTGCTGTGTAATTCAGTCTGGAACAGAAGATTATATAATAAAACATGCAGTCTATAAATATAAATCTTGCATTAAAATGTTCCAAACAGAACATTAATGTAAAATGCTATTAATTCATTGACCAACATGTAGAATGCTTTGCAGGCAAGAATCAAGACTAGTGAAAATACATAAAATGATAAATGTAAAATAAATAAATGTGTAATTCAACTCATGTTGTTTGTAAAGTGCTTTTCACGTTACACATTGCTATGACACATCTTAACAGAAAATGCATGTGATTGGTATTAATTTTAAGAAGTTTTTATAGCAAGCTGAACATTGCCTAAAGAAGCCATAAGGATGACTGACCTTTATAAAGCAATTTAAAAAAATTACAATTACATTAAAAGAATATACTGTTGTTTTTTGTCTAGGTTACAAACTTCAAATAGTATTTAAATATATATAAAGTTGATCATATAAATAAATTTATTTATAGCAGTTTTAAGCAGGAAATTATCCTGAGTGACAGTGATTTTCATTAATAATGATATATAATGAAATATGTGACCACAAAATGTGTCATTTTTATAATTGAGATTTTCTAAATTGAGATTCATCATCTGAATAAATAGTAAATAAAAATAAATGCAGCTGAATAAATAAGCTTGCCATTGCTAGTTTGTTACGATAGGATAGGATAGGATAGGATAGGATAGGATAGGATATAGGATAGGAAAGGATAGGAAAGGATAGGATAGGACAGGATAGGATATTTGATAGATACAACTTTTTGGAAATCTGTAATCTGAGGTTTCAAAAAATCTATTGAGAAGATTACCTTTAAAGTTGCACCTTACGGGGCTTAGCAATGCAGATTAATATTCAAAATTGAATTTTGATATATTTACAGTAGGACATTTACACACAATCTCCTAAAACACGGTCTTTACTTTATATTGTGATGTTGTTTGGCATAAAACAAAAATTGATCATTTGGATCCATACAATGTATTTTTGGCTATTTCCGCAAATATACCTGTGCAACATAAAACTGTTTTTGTGGTGCAGGGTCACATTTAAGTTAAATAAAATGTGCCATTGTATTAGGAAAATATTCTGTAAAACACCTTGGAACTATTATTAATGTAAACATTACATTAAGTTTTTTCATCATTCATAAGCATCTGTTTATGAAGGAAAACAACAGAAAGATCAATTCATATAGATGTCATAATCCGCTACTTAATTATTTTGCAGAATTTTATGCCAAATAGTGTTTTATCAAAGGAGCATTTATAATCTATTCTTACCTTTACATTTACGAACCTCTGACTCTTGAAGACTGTTGTTCTATGTTTGACAGGAGTAGTGTATAGCAACAGATAACCCAATTATCGTCTGAATTTGTTATGTCTGGTCATGATTTTTCTGGAGGCTGGTTGATATCTCATCTAAGGCTGGCTGTCCATCTGTTTTCCACTCTACTGTGATTTCTTTAGGGTAAAACCTCATAAGGCTAAACATATTCAGCAAGATAAACTACAAAAACCATTTAGCTAAGTAATTACGTCCTTTATAAATGAAAAATCGGTTTATCAACATGGATATAACCTGGCTGAAAGCAAGAACTCTGCAGTGGTTGATAGAGCTTAAACACTCAGCAAGTTAAGAAAACACACGCAAAAAAAAAAAAAATGAGAAAAAAATTGAGAAAACATCTTCAACAGTTTGACAACAAATGTGCACACAAATTTCCACAACACATTCAAATACAGAAACTTGCTGCAAACAAAAAGTTTGTCGAGGGACCAAAAAAGTTACAAACCTAGCTGCTTTCTGTTTAGAGTTTTTTTTAATAAAATATCATTTCATCTAATGTTTACTGTGTAATTGATCAGATTATTAGGTTAAAATGTATAAAAACAACAAAGATCTCCGACAACAACACTGATGGTAAAGAGGAAGCAGCCAGGTTTGTCACGTTTTTGGGGTCCCCGACACCATTCCATTTGCAGTGCGTTTCTGTATTTGCATATATTGTGAGAATTTGCATGTGTTTGTGTTGTCAAACTGATGAAGATGTTTTCTCAATTTATTAGTGTTTTTCTATTTGCATGTTCTTTCAGCACGTTTGAGGTCTCTCAGCCACCATAAAAGAACTGCATTATATACATTTAAAAACAGCCTGATCTCACGAGGAAATGTAAGTATTTTACATTTTACGGCCAGCACCCGCATTTTGACACCCGCATTATCGCCCGGCATTCATGCATGTAAGTATTTTACATTTTACGAATTCGTACAAGTTCAGTTGTATAAAAATTTACGATTTTAAAAAGGAAGTGTGGCCCCCAACACCGCCCCTAAACCCAACCGTCATTAGGTATGAGCAAATTGTAATAAATTGTACGAATGAGATTGTACAAATTCATATGAATTAGCCACTAAATCAAAAAGTTACGAATTGCCATGTGTTGTTAAAAATTCACACAATTACAACTAGTGTATATGATATTATTATGAATGTACAATTCGAACCTGTCCTTAATATTTGTTTATATATTCAGTATATGTATTGGAGAGACTTTACTACATTTCTAATGACTGTAACGACAGTTGATGTTCCACTATATGGCTCCCTTTATTCATCAGAATTCGCCACAGCAGCAACTTATCCAGCAAATGAACCGCCAACTTATCCAGCATATGTTTTACACAGCGGATGCCCTTCCAGCTGCAACCCAGTACTGGGAAACACCCATACACTCTTACATGCACACACATACACTACGGCCAATTTAGTTTATTCAGTTTACCTATAGCACATGTCTTTGGACTGTGGGGGAAACCGGAGCACCCGGAGGAAACCCACGCAAACACGGGGAGAATATGCAAACTCATACAAACTCATATGAGAATATGCAAACTCCACACAGAAATGCCAACTGACCCAGCCGGGACTCGAACCAGCGACCTTCGTTCTATGAGGTGACAGTGCTAACCTCTGAGCCACCGTGTCACCCCTACATTAACTGTAATTAAGTAAATTAACTGAATCTGCAAATGCAAATTTTTTTTTAACTACTTCTCAATGTATGTTAGTGTTATATGTTATATATGAACTCTCCCTGTCATTCATCTGGACTACAAATCCTATCATGCCCTGCAGTCACACACCGGTTTCAGTTCACCTTCTGATTACACACAGCTGCAGATCATCATCACTTAATACATGGGTTATTATACACCACACACACAGTCATCCATTGCTGAGTCCTGTTTTACTGTTGTGAACTTTACCAAGCATTTTTCCTTGTTTTGCCTTGCCGTGTTTTGACCATTTGTTTGTTTACCGCTCTTGATTGTTTGCCGCCTGTCTCAACCCCTTCGCCTTTTTTATTGTTTACTCTCTGGATTACCTTTGTATGCCTGCCTGCTCCTGTTTTGACCCTTGCCTGCCTGACAACTCTAATAAAGCTGCATTTGGATTCAATGTTGTTACACTCCAATTCATTACAATATAAGAAATAGATACTAACAGAGAACTCACTCGCTGCAATATTGTATGCTACTTACTTCAGATCTCTATTATAACTGCAAAGTAAAGCTAATGTGATTGTATGTGCCCATTATGCCATCCAGCATTAATGTCATATTTGCAGTTATTAAATCTCTGCTTTTTATGCATAAGTTGATATTCAGCACAGATCAATAAACTAGACAGAACTGGGCCTTGGGGCTTCTTTTTTTCTTCTATTTATGGAACCTACACTGTGAGGCACAGTTAAACACAGTTATGTGATTTTATTTCTGCAAACAAAATTCACTAAAACATCTTTAGATATTAGGCAAAGTATTAATGTAGGCAAAGTATTATTCATTCATTTATTCATTTTCCTTCGGCTTTGTCCCTTTATTTATCAGGGGTCGCCACAGCGGAATGAACCACTAACTTATCCAGCATATGTTTTACGCAGCGGATGCCCTTCCAGCTGTAACTCAGCAGTGGGAAGGCAAAGTCTTATAGTTTTTTAAATTAAATTGTAATACTTTATATATATATTTAAATAATACTTTATAAATTATTATAAAATTATTCATTATATTTCAGATTTTTTATTTATATGTTTTTCTACTATTTACATTTCTGAAAGACCATGTGACACACTGAAGCCTTAATTAATATGGTAAAAATTAAGCTTTTTTTCCAGATTTATTTATTTATTCATTTATTTTTAAGAATATAATTTATTTGATTGCATATTTAAATAGTAAGGAATTATTTTAAATTGTAAAAACACAATATTCATAATATTAAAGCTTCTTTTAAAGCATTTAAAAATCTTTTAAAACATCTAGTGTGTGTATAGTGCTGGGTGTATATTTAAGTACAGCACAGTGAAAGGAAAATGCAAACAATGAGTAAACAGATTTTATGACATCTGATTAATTGATATACAGAATTCTCTGTCACAACAATTTAAGCTGTTTAGACTCATCAATACTTTACACAGTAGTTAAAAAACAGTAAAACAGTAGTTTTACCAAAGTAAAACATTAACCTCCAGCAAATCTCTGCTGACTAGAACTATTATATATTAAATTTTAGCAGTTATTCATTACTGTTCACCAGAGGGCAGCATCTCATAGTGATAACTTACTGCAGACATTACCTTTTGGGTCCTAGAAATTCTAAGAAATATATATATTTTTTTTATTGTGAATGAGTTAGTCATAGACTTGTTTAGTCTATAATAACATGGACATCAGAGTTTATTTTAGCATTTGTGCTTACCAAAAGGAAGATCAACACTGCCTTGTTGTCAGCAAGGCCGGTGGGGAGTCCAGGCATCTCTGAGTCCATTTTTTTGTGACTTTGTTCTCTATTCCCTCTCCTCAGCAGGGTTCTTCTACACAATATTATTTCTCATAAATAAGAGACTGAAGCTCAGTGGCTAGACCGGAGAGACTCTGTCTGTAACAATAGATGGGGAGACGTAATCTGTCCCTTGTTGCGAACTTCCTCCATCAACAGTTCCACCCTGAGCAAAGAAAAAACAGAAAAGAACATTTATTCATGCTTCAGTTATGCAATGAAAATGCCGTATAGCTCAAAGATGATGTTAAAATGTTCAAAAGTGGTTTTATATACATAGAGAGCATTTTAAATACAGGTGAAGTGTGTTTTAAATATGTTGTGGTCAAATAATGGTATGGTTGAAATAATGTTCATTCAGTGCAACAGAAATATTTATGTAAAAATGGCACAAAATACTTATTCTGACATGTATTTATTAAAATGTAAACAAAGGAATAAGCGATCATGCTCCATTTTATGATATATTATATATATTATTGTTAATTAAAGGTGTATTGCTGGCAAATGGGTCAGATTGTGTGGTCTAAAGGGTAGTGACAAAGGAAAAAGATATGAAATGACAATTATTTAGTATTTTGGCTGCAGTGTGATCCTAAGATTCTTTTAATATGTCATCGGTTGATTCTTGTTCTTAATAAGCATGACAAGATTGTTTGGTGTATATAATCTATTGTTGTTTGAATTATATTTTTGTGTGTTTTAGCTGAGAATCAAATGTATAATCATTATTTTTGTTTAGAAAACAAAACAAACAAACAGACACATTCTAATGTGTTGGGGGAACAAATTTTAAAGCTGTACCTTTATTAAAACAAAATTTGAGCCAACTAACAACCATAATTTAAGTAACATTTTGTGGAGAGAAACATAAAATCTATGGAACTACTTAATAATAATAGTTTATTAAAGCTGCTTAAAATTATGTTCACACTTTATTTTGATGGTCCGTTTGTTGAATTTAAGTTACATTGCATCTACATGCCAACTAATTCTCATTACATTATAAGTAGACTGTTAGGTTGGGGTTAGGGTTAGTGTAAGTTGACATGTACTTGCAAAGTTTCTTATAGTCAGTTATATGTCTGTTGAAGGAGCAGTATCAGCAGATATTAAGCAGACAGTCTACTAATACTCAAATGGACCATCAAAATAAAGTGTTACCAAAATTATTTACATGGCACATGCATTGCAGCTTTTCATTCTAAACCATTACTTATTGTGAACTCCTAAAAATAAAGGTTCTGAAATTGTACTTACCATAAAAGAACAATTTGGTGCGTGGTGCAGTACGTTCTTAAGACTCTCCTAATATGATATTTACAGTAATCCTGTAATCAAAAGGATTTATCATTTTTTAACACTAATCCAAATCCTTTAGTTTAAAGTCCAACACAAGAAACACTTTGATTAAGCCTATTGGGCCATTGCAGCATTTGATCCAGGCCACCAAGCCAGATATGCAAAGCTGTGACAGAAGTGGGATTCCTGCCCACTGCACAGGGGCTTTCGGTGCTTTGTTGTCCGCAAGCTCTGAGTAAATGCTTTGTAAAGGGCTCATTATCTGTTTCACCAATTTCTAAAAGCAAGCGGGACAAGTCTCTAATTGGGCAGCACTGGAACACATGGGCTCCGCACCAATATAGCTGGACCGGGCCTCTCTATTAGTCGTAATGTTCCGTCATTGTTGGTCCAAAAGTTTCCATTTAATCCACAAGAAGATGCTCTTTCATTCAGAGCCTTGAGCCTCAGTGACAGTGTCATTGTGGATAATGGAAATGAGTGAGATGAGGACACAAAGAGAGGTAGTGTGGATGCTTGCTTGATCAGATTGGTCGAGCTTTGTTTTAGACAATAACCATCTCCGTTTGAACTTTGTGAACTGACTGACCCTCAAGTCTGCTTCACAGTTTCATAATGTGTCAATTTAAGGACTCTTTGAAACTGAAATAGCATCTGTAGCTAAATAAACGTGTGAGTTGGATGAACTTACAATGCAGACTTGGACATAAATGCTCCAGGTCAATCTTAAAGTGGCCCTATTATGCATTAAAAAGGGTAATATTGTGGTTTTGGGGGTCTCCAACAACAGGCTGATATGCATGCAAGGTCAAAAAACACGTTCATTGTCTTATAATATGCATTTTTACCTAATTATCCCAGCGACTCCCATATGATTCGTTCAGCGATTCATTTGTTCCCAAACCCCTCCTTAGCGTGATGCTAATCTGCGATGACAGTCTGTTGCTATTGGTCCATCGTTCAGCATGAGAGAAATGCCCACCAGGGCTTCAACAATATTGAAGTAGTCAGAGTGCAGAGTGTATGTGTGAGCATACCTGCCAACACTCTCGTTTTTCCTGGGAGTCTCCTGTATTTCAGACCCATCTCCCTCCACCCTCCCGTTTTGTTATTTCTCCCGGAAAACTCCTGTAATTTCAACACCCCAAATGTACATATACAAATATAAATTGTACATACTGTATAATACATCCACCATGTTGTTACGTGACTTTCACAAATCCTTTCCCATCTAAAGTGTCCATCACATACACACTTGTGGGTACATTTCACCTACTGTTTTATAATAACTGTAAATTTACACAAATTATTAGTATATAAAATGTTTCAGCATACCAAAAATCTTTTAGTATGGTTTGTGTTCATGCAAGTGAGACAAGTGTGGTGCTAATCGACAAGAGGAGGCACCAATAACAGTCCATACAACACACTAATCAAGTAGTACAACTGTTTATTGCCAGAAGGGGCAAAAGCAACCGGGGGGGACGGGGGGGGATACGTCCCCCTCACTTTTAGAGCCAGACCATTTAGAAACAGGTGATTAATAATTATATGAACGTAAACTTTTGGGTCTCATTCAGCTGTCCCCCCCACTTTTAAAATGTCGGCTACGCCCCTGATTGCCCCTGATAATACTCATGGGCATCATTAATTGACAACAAAAATGCATAAAAGCGAAATAATACATATAATGGCAAATAAAGATGAGTAATAATGATTAAATGAATAAAAGACAGATAATGAACAAGTAAGAAAACCCCAAGCAATGTGATATAAGTATTTACAATCTCAGAGATGTACCATCATTTTCCTCTTCAAAGACTGGGGAACCTGTTGCAGTCACATTGGAAAACTAACACATGTATCCAAGAATGCTGGGCGATAATGCGGGTGTCAAAATGCGGGTGCTGGCCAAATGTCAGGTGCTGGCCAAATGTCAGCTCATAAGGTAAGAGAGAAGAGTAAGTTAATCAGACCCACTCTCTCTCTCTCTCGCAACTAGGTACACATTATTTCTGATTGCAAAGCACAATTTTGAGGTTTGTAAGTGTCAGCATGATTATCTAGGGTCAATATTTTACCTCCTGAAATTTGTAGAAAAGAGTGAAGTTGACCTTAAGGTCATGAGACCTTCCTCTGGTCATTTGGTCATTCTTGGGTTTATCAAAGAGTCACTATTTTACCTCCTGAAATGTGGAGAAAAGTGTGAAGTTAACCTTAAGGTCATGAGACCCTCTTCTGGTTATTTGGTTGTTCGTTGAGCGTAACAGAGGAAAAAAAAACAAAAAATAAACCATTTCTTACAGACCTACAATGCTAGTCTTGTATAGTAGCCTATAAATGAAAAGTATGCATTTTCTTTTTTTTGGCACCACAATGCAGTTTCAGAATCACAAGTGTGAAACTCTTAACCCAAAGTTTATAAGAGACCAGAGTTAAGTGTAGCGTGAAAAGCCCAACAAATACTTTAAATTCTGTGTGACCTGCCTGCTGTTTTCTAGTGTTTTAATGTTTAAAGATTGGTGTACTCAATTGAGAAAATCATACTGTAATATACTTCTTAGAGCTGATACAGGGCTGAATTTCTGGTCATGCGACAATGAGTCAGAGTGAGTGATGAACTGAGCCTTGTATCAGCTCGAGAGGTCACATGACCCGAGGATTACAGTATCATGTCCTTAAACTCATCCTATGGCTATATGGCAAGCATTAACACTACACTCTAACTCTTGCCTTAAGAGCTTAATCCTACCTGACCTTACTTTCTATAAATGACATGTGTTGGTGTAGCGTAATAAGTTTGACAGCATTTTCTTTTTTATTTACAACTGCTTCATTTAGATAAGTGAGATATTACATGCGGATAATTATAGAAAGTTAATTTAATTTAGAAAGTTAAAGTAAATACCACCTAACTACTGTAATGTTTTCAAATTAAACAACATATTTAGTATGACTTACATTAAGTCCTATTTTGGTAAATACACATCACCATCTATTTTAATTTTTTGTTATAGTAACTGTATTTTTGCAGTACATATTGGTCAAAGATGAAAATGGGGTTTCAGGCATCAAAAACAATAACAGTTTAATACAGCTTTAATTGTAATGTTTTTTCATGCATTAGAATGTTTTTTTTTCTAATTATTACTTTTTATGATTAACAGGTACACCCGATAGTTTATGTACCCAAAAATCTTGTCAAGCATATTCAGAACCATAATCGTTTGATGACATACTAAAATACAAAACACAAATTACACTTATTATTTTATATATTTTAATAAGTACAGGTAATTTCTTCATATATATATATAAATATATATAAATATAATTATTAGCTTCCTGTAAAATCTTTATTTTTATAAAAAGAAATTCCCAATAACTAATTTCTAATAAATGATTTCTTTTATTTTTGCCATGATGACAGTGCATAATATTTAACCAGATATTTTTCAAGATACTAGTATTCAGCTTAAAGTGTAATTTAAAAGCTTAACTAGGTTAATGTAAACTAGGCAAGTTAGGGTAATTAGACAAGTCATTGTATAACAATGGTTTGTTCTGTAGATAATCAGGAATTGCTTATGGGGGCTTATATTCTAGCCAAGAAAAACTGCTTATATTCTAGCCTAAATAAAACAACTACAACTTTCTCCAGAAGAGAAAATATTATAGAAAATAGTGTAAAGAATTTTGTTTAAAAATTTTTTACAGGAGAGCTAATAATTTTGACTTTTTTGAATTTTGATATATATATATATATATATATACTGATTAACGATGGGATTATTTGACGAATGTTTTGATGTTGTATTTTCACTTTATTTACATGTATTATGCTCTCAATGTATATGAAACCACTTTTGTTAATGTTATTTTGATGCAGAACCAAAATGAGACTTCTTGTATTTTATCTCATCCTGCTAAGTTTCATTGCTGTCAAGTCAGAGGTGTTAACAAAAATATTCATGCAAACAATATGCTTTCATTCATCAGTGTCCTACTTAAAAATAGCATCTAAGTGTGTTGTGGTCTGCAGGCAGTGCAATTAAACAGAAGTGGATCAACACATTGAACTGTACAATATGAATATTAGAACTACTGTTTTTTTTCACTGGCTGTAAATTTCCAAAAGAAACTGTCATTGAAGTCAATAAATAAGCCATGGCACAGACAATCTTTGATTTACTGAACAATACCAACCTTACAGACACCCACCAAACCCACCCTGTCTTTGATCCAACATTTTGTCTGTTATTGTTTACAGTGCCTATCAAAGAACATTTATTTAATCTTGAGGTACCAAAGTCAACAGAAAAATCCTTTCTTATGATATGAAGACAATGAAAGACAGGCTTTTTTTATTTTGCTTACCATTTTGCCGGACCCTTTCCTACTGTGACGAACAAAGGCTAAGGATATTGTGTCAGGATGAAATAACAAAGACAAAACTCTACCAGATCACCAAACTTATTCATGACATTAAATATATTATTTTCAAATAGTGAAGCTAAATCTTTCTCTCAGATTAACATTACTTTATTTGGCCTATTTTTATGTTGATTATGATTGATTAATCTTTAAGTTTTGGGTTGGTTGATTTCTATATTGTCTGATGTGTGTATATATATATATATACACAATCATATAATTTCAATTATGAAAGTGTTTTGTTTATGTGTGTAATAGTTTTAAGTGTTTATTGTACAAATATGCAAAACAATCTTTGTACTATTGCAGATATGAACAATTGCATGCATAATTGATAAATTCAAAGTACTTGGAGGAAAAACTTTAATAATAAAAATAATGCTTATATTTCTAACTTTTATTATTGTTATCATGTTAATGCTGAGGTTAAGACATTTATGTCATATTGATAATAATTCATTAATAATGCTACATATTTTGGATTAAATGTTATATTAATGATTACGATGTAAATGTGAAAAAGGTATAAACAAAGTAAATTGTATGAATATAATTTAAATATTACAGTTTCATTATGAATAATTATATTATGAATAAAAAAATAATTACAAATAATTATGTTATTTAAAAAATATGTTTCATTCAATATTTAATAGCTGGGTTTAACATTGTCAGACAGGACAACTTTTAATGCCTATATTTCTAACATTTATTACTTTTATCATCTGGATGCTCATCGTGTCATCTTTTATATTTGACATGCATATTAAATCATGATCATGCGTTTGTATTCGCCCTGTTGCAAATCTATGAACACGCTCTCAGAATGGTCCAGATTACAACCATTAAATACGTGCAGCCAATCGAGGCGCTCATTTCTACCCATGCCTAAAAGTACACATCGCCACACGGTCCGAAGTAACCCGGCAACAGCCAATCAGAGGCGGCGTCGGAGAGTTTATATTAAGCGCTTTTACTCCGCTGATGGCAGTTCGCTGAACGCACCTGACAGACTGAGTGACAGCATACGGTCGACTGAAGACTTCTTTCAGAATGGCAAATGGGACGATATTTTCTGGATATTAAATGTTGACGTTTTCGTGGCGAATGTAATATGCGTTTGTGTTGAGGACTGCAGTTTTACACTACAACGAAAAGAAGAACATAATTATTCCATAGCTTTTTTTAAGAACAATTTTGTCATCATGGAGTCTAATAAAAAGGTAATGTAATGTTACCCACTTTATAGCTATAGTGTATTTCTAATATAAAATATTATTTTAGTTATAAATGTATGTTTATATTAGCTATATTTGTAATATATTACATTCTGTCAGTCAGTGAAACCCAAAGAAGATACATATATATATGGGAGAAATTTGTTACTGCTTCAGAAATTTTGCTGGTTTGCACTACAAAAGAAGAACAGAACTGTTCTGTAGTTTTTTTAAAGAATATGTTTAACCTGCCACCATGTAGTCAAATAAAAATGTAATCTAATGTTGCCTACTTTACATTTTGTCAATATAACCAGAGGAACATAACTATAGAAAGTGGTAACTGCTTCAGTGTATAGAGCAAAACTAGATTTCTGAAAATCAATGAATTGGTGAAGATAATGATAGCACACTTCACTTCACTGACTGACAGAACGTAAAATAACTTATTATATTTTTTATATTTAAGTTAACGTTTGAGATGCTTTGACAAATAATGAAATAAATTAAAACTGCAAAATAAAATAAAAATCTGATTTGTACTGTTAAATTAAGTAATGATCTAGATTTATGTTTACGGAAACAAAGGTCTAGTGTCACCAGGTGTAAACCCCTATAAGCAATGCAAATATGTGATAAAACCTTCTAATGAGAGCTCTGTGTAAGTATGTAAGACCCAGAAATTTAGAGGGAAAACAGATGAATTACATCAACTCTTTGTTTTACTTGGATATAACTTGCTCAGCAGGGAAGTAAAGGGATGAAAGCGAGGAAGAGATAGTGGTTGAACATAAAGACAATCACGCTTCTTCTGAGTTGAACAGGAGAAATCAACAGCTGCATGGTTAGATGAGGTCACAAAGGAACAACCAACACAATCAAAAAATTTGACTTTAATATTAAAGAATGAAAAAAAACCAGGACTTTTAAGATAGATGTTTAGGGCATTTAGGTCTTTATAGAATCGGTTTGTAGGTTTTTTAGAATCAACACTAAAAAATATGAAGTAAATTAAACAAAGCTTCATGAAGATATTGTATTTCTTCAAAACTTTTCTTTTCAACTCCAAAACTATTTCTGAGTGAAAGTGGTTTCTATATCTCTTTATTCCAGTGAACGAGTGCTTTTAACTTTAAAATAATTTGTATATAATTCTTAGGGTTTTGCAGAATCAAATTTGTATATGTATATATTTTATATAAGTAAACGCAAGTAAGAATTTTACCCAGCCATTGGGTTGGTCAATATTTTACTACAATTTATGTTAAAGCAAACCAGCACAGCATTTTTTAGTATGATGCCAAAGTAAACTGTACATTTTTGTTTAAATATTTATAACATATGTAATATGTTTAGTTTTGTTAAATATTTATTTATTTACTTATAAGCATTTTTTTTTTTTTTTTTTTTTTACAGTTTAAGACAGCAGTAAACTTATTACTGATTGAGACAAAAAGTGCTGCTGTAAACTCTTTTAAACCTAAACCCCTTTGCTTCAGTGGCATTACTGTATATTCATTTTGTCAGGAATGCTAAGCTGTACCAAAGTACATGAGGCCAAAGTTACCCAGTGAACACTTCTAAATGCACTTAATTTATTTTTATTTTTACTGTACTCAATCACATGTAATAATAATCTGCGGTTATGTAATATTTAACAAGGTTTAAGTCTTACAAGTAAACACGCGGTACAGTCTGAGCATAACTGAGAATGTCAGAAAGGGGGCGCCACCGGCCTACAGTCAACTTGTAAATGTTTTCTAAAACACATTGGTCTTTCATTGGATAGATTAAAACACTATTAAAAGGCTGCTGATGTAACCTGTTTAAGCTTGAGAATAACTGCTTGCTACTTTTGATTGTGAAAGGATCTGCATAGCTAATATATCTGAAAACGTCTAGTTTGTATATTTTAATACACAAATATACAGTATTGCACAGGCTGAGATGGCTCTAAATATAGACTAAAGTGTTAAGCTGGGTAAGAATGCTAAGAAGCACGTATAAAATCACATGCCAGTGTTACTTAGGAGTGCTTTCTATATAGTTAATCTGACTGTACGT
This sequence comes from Danio jaintianensis, assembly GCA_903798115.1. Classification (NCBI taxonomy): domain Eukaryota; kingdom Metazoa; phylum Chordata; class Actinopteri; order Cypriniformes; family Danionidae; genus Danio; species Danio jaintianensis. The sequence goes on from CAIGQV010019951.1 coordinate 11,285,281, forward strand.
GCTGGTGCTCACGATCAGCTGGTTGTCTTTGAGGGCCTGTTGAGCATGTTATGTAAAAGCCAGCGGTGGTTTGAGTGGATTGGAATAAGAGGCTGCAGGGATGGTGGTATGAGTGCGTGCGCTGCTTCAGGTGCTACTGGATCTCTAATAGGATCATACTTGATAATCGACAGGGTTTCCCTCATTCAGCATAATACACAACTGAACCATTGTTCACATGGTGGTTCAAAAGCATTCTGGGTATAATTACATCAGTTCAGACTATTTTATGTTTTTTTTTACAACAAAGCTGTAAAAACATACAGTGGCTACATGACTATTATTATTAACCACATTGAAACAGCACATTAATACCTTTCAACTCTAATGCATTTAATGCCTCTTTAATTTCATATGTTCTGTATTTCACATGACATATTATATTATGCATTTACAATTTATACATGCATAACATTTTATAAAATAGTCATTATAAGAAATATGCCACCATGCCACTATTGTTGTCAAATATTTAAATATTTTAAGTATAAATAACTAATTAATTTGACAGTACAAGTAGTTTTAACCTAAACAACTGAAAACAAATGAATGTACTACAGCTAAACACAGAGATCAAAGTAGATGGAGTTTTGATGAGATACAGTAATTAAAACTTTTTACAATGTGACATTAAAAAAAAAGAAGGTTTTATTACTTAACATACATTCTTTATACATCATTTATTAATCTTAGTTAACATTAGTTTTCTTTTAATAATGTATTAGTAAATATTATTTAATGGAACTGAGCTAACTTGAACTAACATTGAATAGCTGTTTATTAACTAATGTTAACAGAGAAATAAACTGTATTGCTCATTGTTAATTAATGTTAATTATGTGCATTAATTATCATTAACTAGTGTATCTTAAAATAAAGCATTTCCAAAAAAAACATGGTCATGACTTCATTTAAGCTTTATTTAAAGTGGAATCATCCCAGATTAATAAAGGGACTAAGCCGAAAAGAAAATGAATGAAAGTGTTAACTGCAAATCAAATTAAAGTATTCTGGTAACACTTTACATTAAAGTCCCTTCAGATAACTTGCTCAGATAATGTTTACTCAGATGCAATAAATATATTAGTAAATGTTGAAATTAACATGAGTAATATTAACATACAGAATTTTGTTGAAAGTTGGTTACAATATTTCTTTATAATTAAACCCAAATGTTGTTTATCTTTATAGCAGGTGACTCCTCAGCTGATGATGGCAGTCGGGACTGCTGTGATTGGCTCCTTGCAGTTTGGCTACAACACAGGAGTCATCAACGCCCCTCAGAAGGTGAACATTATAGAAACCTGACACATAAAATGTCATTTAAACTTTTATATATCACATATTACTATTTATTGAATGAGTATAAGCATATTTTTGTCACAGTTTTAGTGTGTTAGTGATAGATTCGATGTAAACTATGCTGTATTAATCCTCTTTCTAGCTCAACTTGTTAAGATATGCTGATTCACACATGCAGAGTGTCTAATAATAGAAAAGTACTGCTAAAAGTACTGCTTTTTTTAAATAGAGCTCAGTTATTATCCATAAAAGGCAAAGTATGAAATGGGACAAAGGTTGTAATGCTACTGTTATGTCTATGAAGAAAAAAAAAACAACCAAACATTAAAATGTACAAATTAGTTTTTTCTGTTAAACACGAAAAGAGCTATTTTGAAGAATGGTGGAAACCTGCAGCCATTGATATCTATAGGAAACAAATGGAAGGAAATGACTGCCAGATTCTGAGATTCTTCAAAATATTTATTTTGGGGTAAACAAAAGAAAGATATAAAACTGTAACAGGACTGTTTTTGGGTAAACTGTCTGTTTAAACTTGCCTGTAGTCTGCAACTATTATTAGTTGTTCACCATTAATAATAAATGACCTTGACCTCTTTATGGGTCACATCAACTGAGGGTTCTGGATAAATCCCACATACTATATTTGAGAGAACTCTATAAATAGAATGGAAATCATGTGCCATTCATTACACTAGTCTTTTAACGGGATAAAGAGAATAAGTCAAAAGTCAAGGAGCTGGTAAAGACACCATTGCTGTAAAGGGGATCTTAGCAATATAACTAAATTGTTGGGGGTAATTACACTGCCATTCAAAAGTTTGGACTGTTTTTTGGACATAAGATTTTGAATGCATCGAAACGTGGTTTCCCTGGTTTTACAGTGCAGATTATGATTATCAGATTGAGTTGTTCATTCAGTTTGATATCACAGTGCATTGACGATGTACTGCATCCTCTATTATAATTTTTCCTTCCTGTATACAATTTTGCCATTACTGTAAATGCAAGCATTCAGATATATGAACTGAACCTTTAATTTTACCTGCTCAAAGAAAAAACTATTCTTGAACATATCAATCAAATATGCGATGAAACATGTTCAGCATTGTGTTCCGCTGCTCAGTGAGTGGGGTTTTTTTTACAGTGTGTGAGGTGATTTTGAGTTATAATGTACCTTCAGTGTCAGTGGAAGAATGTATAGTATAACAGATGCTTGCCTAGGCCTATCAGAAATCAGATCATAAAATAATGTAAAAAATAATTAACATTTATTTGTTGCCTATAAAATTACATTTTAAAAAGGGTATTTTTAATTGTTTATTTTAATGAATTAATATTACAGTTTTGAAATACTCAAATATCTGCAGCAATGTTGTATATTTGTGAGATACAGTGTTAATGTAGGAAATCTTGTAACAGATTTCTGCTTGTAAATCATAAAAGTCACCTAGCTTTCTTCATGAGCCATGGCTGCGTTTGAAATAGCATTCAATTGTTATGCAAGTGCACTATGAAGGAGCACAATTGTCAGTCTGTAATGAACTGTATTAAAAACACGTTTAAAAGTAAATTACATAAAATGTGAAGAAGACTTTAAGCTTTCAAAGTCATTCAAAGTGGATGATGAAGTGTTTTAAAGGAATAGGTCATGGGGGATAACTCAGAATAGAACACAGCCAGGAACTAGGCTTCTAACAACAGGCCTAGAGGTGTACAGTAGTAATGCAAATTTGTGATGCTGTTTGCGAATGTTTGTTGGGTCGATGGATTTGAGAAACACCAAATACCTGAACCATTTTGGTAACTACGGAACGTGCGATCTTAATTGACTTACAAAGGTGTTGGAAAATGCAGGCCATTCTGTTCTGACACTGCATTTCAGCTCCCTCTGCTGTCTTCAATGTGATACTGCTAGAGCAGATGACTGTTGACTGAAGTTAAAATATCATGAAGTGTAATGATATAACTGCAGGGCACAATTCATGGTATTAATAAGTCATTAACTAACACTACTAGCTTAATATACTAACTTGCTGTTCATTAATAGTTAGTAAGGTAGAAGTTGGGTTTAGGCTTTGGGTAGGATTAGGGATGCAGAATAAGATCATAATTTATAACTACTAATGAACAGTTAATATCTTAATAATAGGCAAGTAATAGCCAGTAGTTAATAGCATGAGTTGTGACCTAAACTAAAGTGTTACCACATATTTTTTTTATTACTAGTGTATAAATACTTTAAGAAATTAAAAATAATAATAATAATATGTATTTCCTTATGAATCTCATATACCCACAAAATAATGTTGTGTTTCTTCTCTCGTAGATCATTGAGGCCTTCTACAATGAGACATGGCATAGCAGGTATTCAGAGTACATCCCATCGACAACTTTAACCACACTCTGGTCTGTATCAGTGGCTATTTTCTCTGTGGGCGGCATTTTCGGCTCCTTCTCAGTGGGACTCTTTGTAAACCGCTTCGGCAGGTAACTTCAAAATCTACAGTAGTCAGAACTTCACAAATACTGCGCTCCACTTCTGGATCTGAAACGCTTTGTGATCTTTCAACAGGAGGAACTCAATGCTCATAGCTAACATTCTGTCCTTCATTGCTGCTGCTTTTATGGGCTTTTCTAAGCTGGCTGAATCCTGGGAGATGCTTATTATTGGACGGTTCATTGTGGGTCTGTACTCGGGCCTGTCCACAGGCTTTGTGCCGATGTATGTTGGAGAAATTGCTCCGACTTCATTACGTGGGGCACTGGGAACACTTCATCAACTTGGCATTGTCGTTGGCATCCTCATGGCACAGGTTAATTGTGTTTAAGCGTTTTCTTTAATTCAAGCGAATCTTAAGTAATTGTTTTTGGGGTTTTGAAATGCAGTATCATGTGGTTAATTTTTAAAGTTTCTTGCAACAAAAAGGTACAAGGTTAAATCCTCCTTTTCAGTCTTCACACTCAGTCTTTCAGTTTTTTCAGTCTTTGTTCAAACTACTTATTTAAAATGAGAATTTTTTTGCAATAACTTAATTGTTTTATGTGTAATCCACTTAAATTTGTAAAAGATTGTTAACTTAATAGATTTGTGTTGGGACAACATGAAGGAATTGTGTGGAACCCAGCATTTTTTACAGTGCAGTTTTGAGATTGAGAGTTTTTATTGATGAGTGTAAATATCAAGAACAATTTAATTCTCCATTTCATGACCCTAAGAAAGGGTGACCAGATTTCTGGTGGAATACCTGATATGAAGGACATATATGCATATGATCAGCAAAATGGTCCTCTCCATATTCTGAATGGCTTTCCTGAGGTAAATGTAGTGTGTCATGGGGTAATTAAATAGAGATAAAGTATTACAAGAGGTTTTATTGTTGTATTTTTGCAGTTTAAACACTGATTCTTTCAACATATGTTATACGTTTCATTTGTATTTTTATCTTGCTAGAGTAAATGGCTTTCGTACCCGAATTGATCTCCTTCAGGTCTCTATCACTAACAATGATTAACATTTACTCATTTAGCCGAAGCTTTTATCCAAAGTGACTTAAGGTGAGGATAAAAGAAACACTTCAAATCATCATCAGCTTTGTTTATAATAGAGATGACACACAAATCTCGTCATCCAACCCCAACTGTTTAGACATAAATGATCTTTGTGGTCTTTTTTTCTGTAGATCTTCGGTATTAAAGAAATCATGGGGACCCCCACACTGTGGCCCTTCATGCTTGGCTTCACCTTCATCCCAGCTGTACTCCAGTGTGCCCTGCTGCCCTTCTGTCCTGAGAGCCCACGATACCTCCTCATCAACCAGAACGAGGAGGCCAAAGCCAAGAGCGGTAAGTGTCTAAGACACCACTTAAGATGTTGCCAATGCCCTTAGCCTAACTAACTAATTTCCACAGTGCTGAAGAAGCTGCGTGGCACTGATGATGTGGGCGCAGACATGCAGGAGATGCGGGAAGAGAGCAGACAGATGATGAGGGAGAAGACGGTCACCATCCCGGAGCTCTTCCGCTCATCACTGTACCGCCAGCCCATCTTCATCGCCATCATGCTGCAGCTCTCCCAGCAGTTCTCCGGCATCAATGCTGTACGCTTTCCTGCTTATTTCTTATCTCTCAATTTCTATTGCACTACCGAAAGATAAAACTAAATTATGTTTGCCAACTAATACAAATTATTATTATTATTCAAATAAAAAACAAAATAAAACATTTTCTATTATTTACACCTAAAGCACCAAATCATCAAAATAGAATAATTTATGGATTATGACACTGAATTCAACTTTTACAGCCGAAAATAAAAGATATAAATTATTTTGTTAACTGAAAAAAATACATTTTCAAATTATTTCAAAAAGGAAACTTTTACTTGTAATAATATTTCACAATATTTCAATTTTTACCAAATTGTTCAAATAAATGCATCCTTGCTAAACAGAAAACTAAAAAAAACTATAAAAATGTAATATTGGGTAGTTACAAACTATTATTTCTATTACGTTTTAAATTATGGTTTGTAGTTTTATCTTCTTTTTTTTCTTTTTTTTTTAAAGTCAAATACCATTGATGAGTATAAATGTGAAGGTCTTTGTGTGATCTCCAGAAACAGCTGCAGATGCTAAAAGAAACTGATGAGAAATTACCTGTACTAGTTTTTGAGATGTGTATTTGTTAATCTAATGCTAATCAATGCTAATTAGTTAATCACAACAATAAATAGTTCAAATAAATCATTGTGTATTACAAAGCTACTGTAAATAGGGCATTGATAAACAGTGATTTTGCATGTTAAGTGAATGTTATTGTGTTTTTACAGGTATTTTATTACTCTACTTATATATTTGAGAAAGCGGGGGTGTCTGAGCCGGTTTATGCCACCATTGGTGCTGGAGCTGTGAACACAGCATTCACAGTGGTGTCTGTAAGTTAGTAAAATAATATGCTCAGTATATGTATGCTTCGCTAACACTCATTAATTGAAATGCATGTATTTCTCTGTAATTTAGCTTTTCATAGTGGAGCGAGTAGGCCGAAGATCACTACATCTTATTGGGCTGATGGGAATGGCTGTGTCTTCTGTTCTCATGACCATAGCAATGGCGCTACTTGTATGTAAACGCTTACATTTATGCGCAGTATTTAATTTTGTGTTTCGAGTGTATACTGAAATATGTTTATCCTTCATAGACACAAGTGGAATGGATGTCATATGTCAGCATTGTAGCCATCTTCAGTTTTGTGGCATTTTTTGAGATTGGACCTGGCCCGATCCCATGGTTCATTGTGGCCGAACTGTTTAGTCAGGGCCCTCGTCCTTCTGCCATCGCTGTTGCTGGTTTCTCCAACTGGTTTGCCAACTTCTTGGTGGGAATGTGCTTCCAGTATGTTGAGGTATGGAAACATGAGCACATCGATTCACTCTTTTCTCTGTGTTTTCACGTTTGTTCAAATACTCACAGTCTGTTTCTTCTGACAGGAACTGACTGGCCCATACGTTTTCATCATCTTTACTGTCCTCCTGCTGCTATTCTTTGTCTTCACCTACTTCAAAGTTCCTGAGACCAAAGGCCGGTCATTTGAAGAGATCACAGCCAGCTTCCGCACAGGGGCAGATAAATATAACCGAGATGATCTGAACACTCTGGGGGCAGATTCACAACTCTGAGCTTGATGCACAGGTTTATACTGTAAAGGCCCATTCACACCAGGGATGATAACTAGCACATTTAATAATCATTTTAATAATTCTTTTAGAATAGGGAAATCTTAAGGAATTTATAACAATAATAATGTTATTGTTGGAATCACTTTAAAAAAAAGTTCTGACAGCCAATCAGAATACACTCATCAGTAAGGATTTGAAGTGTTTAAAGTGGCAGATGACAGAAGAGAAGTAATAGGCTATCTGGTTTTATGTCATTCAGACCAGTTTTGAAATATTATGTCTTTTCTTATTTTACTTATTCCAATGGTGGCTATATAATACATAACTAAAGTTAAAGTTGAAGTTATTATTAAGTGACATACATTTTAGCTGATATTGTGGACATACAGTATATAGAGAGATGCAGCAATGACGCTAGAATCGCCCCTATAATAATCTGCCATTGGTTCCTTTAAGATTTTTCTACAGGGTTTTATAATGGAAAATTTCTGTTTCTTTTCTTCCAGATTCTGACGTCATTCCCTTCACCAATCAATTGTCGAAATTGACAGATTTAAAAAATGTATTGATTTCTTAAAATGTATTAATTTCTTTACGCTGATTTCTTTCTGAACGATTCAGCATTTTTTTTAACAAATTGGGTGCTTAAAGGATTCAGTAAGCCATTCATAAAGACAGCCACTTAATTCATTTATGAATTAATCAACCGTTTTGAAAGAAACAGTTGAAGTAACAATTCATTGACTCACAGATCAGATTAAGAGAGTCAGTAGAGCCTGTAAAGAGAGTCACTTGCTTTGTTTCTGAGTTTTTGTCTCTTTTTGAACAGATCAGTTGAATACATGATTCAGTGACTCATTAAGACAGTGATTTGGCATTCACCTGTTTGTGGTTTTTGTTACATATTTAAAATATTATTTGATAGTTCTGCATACGATATATTGCTGTTTAGTCCCTGAATGTTTAAGCATTTTTGAGCAAATTGGGTGAGTAAAAGATTCAGTAAGCCATTCATAAAGACATTTGACCATATGATTTTTATGACTTTGCTTATCAAGAAAGTGATTTGGCATTTACTGTTCTGAAGAATTTAATTTTTAGTTTAAATGAATGATTGAATTAGTGACTCACTTTTGAAGGCAGTGACCTAATGGTGGTTTTAGTTTCATATTTAAATATTTAATTCTTCATTTTTAATATTTAACACTTCATAACATTATTTATTCAGTTGTAACTGTAGTGTAAATGCATACATGGCATCTCTGGCATTAAACATGCAGCTTCTGTGTCACGGCTGCATTTTGTTGATATTCATTTAACTGGCATCTAACTGCATTTATTGAATTAATGTAAAAAAAACAAAACCCTTACTTGAAAGTTTATGTATACAATTAATCCTTTAAAATAATTTGCCCATATAAGAATAAAAAACTGCCCCAGAAAACAATAACCAGGTTGAGAGTAACACATTTTTCAATTTTTAATCTGGCTTCACTGAATCCTGCAAAATGTTCTCTTTTTTGACGTTCGAATGAGAAAATCATAATGCTTTGGTGTGGATACTGATTTTTTAAATCATCTTTATAGTTATCATTCTTGGTGGGAATGTCCTATAATGTTTAATGTCTGCTGTACACTAACCATGTGACTGTTTTCAGCTTTAGCATGGTGGCTATGTTCACAATAGCAAACTACCTTATTACTTCTACAAGGAATGCATTGTTTACTATGCACTTTTTTCACATTAATTTGAATGCTCAAATGACTTTTGCCAAAATGTGCAGTATTTGACCAGTACATAATACTTCTTAATAATTACTCAATATTTGGAAATATTTCAAAAGTGTCAGTATTTGTATACTACAAACTAACCATTTTCCAGAGATCATAAAACACATAAAACATGTAAAACATGAAAAAATATAACAACAGTTTGTAGCAATCTGCATTCTTTTTTTAAACAAACATTGCATATTGTACATACAGTATTGTATATTATTATTGTATACTGTATTTTAAAAATAATATGCAGTATACAGTATGGCGTGGTATGCAGTATTTTAGTAACTCTCCCATTTGGATGCAGTAGAGCAACAATATGATTGGAAGTCCTACTTTTTTCTCACTCACTGTTTTAAAAATAATGATCACAAGTTCTACAAATAAAAAATATTATTTTATGTACTACTAGATCATATGAGTATGATTCGATTCGCACAATCCATCTTAAAGATATATATCTTTCTTTTTGTTTGTTTTCTTTAGACTAGCATTATTGTCCAGTAAACACATGAGATCTGATATGTCTACTGATGTTTTATAAAGCATAAATATGTCAGAAATGCAACCTTAACATTATGGTGTCAGATTATGAAAACAGTTCTTGCAAACTGAAAACAATTATTTACATTTACAGTCCTCCTGGTTTCCAGAAATGTGGATTAGGGACTCAGATTTTATCTGAGGTTTAATATCTTTTCAAAATTTGACCAATAAATTAACTTTACTGATATATTTGGTATAGTATCTGAAATTTTTTTATTTTTAGATCTGTGCATATAAAGTTTATGATGTCTGTGTGATGATGATAATTTAGTATGTTGTTCATTTAGCAAAAGTGCAATAATTGTTCACATCCTGTTTATTTATTTCACATTTGCTAGGCATTATGAATAAAACAGGCTTCTAATATTTCCTATGTAAAATATATATATTTTTATGTATAAGGGTATATGTGCTATGCTGTTTTCACTTAACATGGCGTACAGTAGAATCAAATAATTTAGAATCATTCATCCAGAGAATGTAAATAAGTTCAGGTTTACTAAAGCATATTTTTATAGATGTGCTTATAGTATGTTGAATAGTTTTTTTTAAAGATAAAATAAAATCACTTAAATTGCAATAGAAATCCAAAAGAAAATGTGCCAATACATGTAATTGCTTGGTATCCTTTTTTTAAAAATAAATAATTTATAGTTGGAAATACAATCAAATAAATACAACTGTAACAGCAGAAATGTGTCATTTCTTTATTAGTTTCTGATTAGATCAGTGCTTGTTAGAATGTTTATGTAATTCTTAGTCCCTTTATTAATCTGGGGTTGCCACAGCGGAATGAACCGCCAGTAATTCATACATAAATCCCCAATTATTGCAAACTCCAACAGATGGCAGTGTTTCTCTTTGCAAAAGCACTGGCTGTATATGAGTTCAGTTTTGGTTAGTGTTTAACTTTCTTTGAATGGACGAAAAGATTTCTTCATATATCTTATGTATGTCCATCAGAAAAGAAATGTTTTGAAAGAAAGAGGGTAAATTAATCATGACAGAAATTTGTATTAATAGAAAAGGCCAGAAAAGTTTTCCATGTTTCATACAGTAATCACAAATATGAAGTTAGATTAGTTTGGATGCCAGGTTGAATTTAACATGGATGAAAACAAGATCATTAGGATGAACTGTAGTCTTGTGGAAATTAACCATGGTTAATGGTTGTGAAGAAGTGTAGTAACCATTTTTGGTGTATTAATTACCACTTGTTTAACCACTGTTTTACATAAAATATTATGATTTAACTATGGTTGATGTAGTAAAACCATGGTTTTATTTTTAGGAAAATTATGGCTAATCAACACACAGCTCACTTTTATGAAGTTTTTTTTCATTTAATTTTTACTATAAACGAAAACAAAGCCATGGTAATTACAAGTCAACCTTGGACTGTAGTTATGCAAAATGTAATCAGTGTGACAATGGTTATTAATAGTTCACTTTAGTAAAACCATGGTTAATTTTCATAAGGGGCTACCATTACAAGGTGAGTTGCTATTAGATTTATTAGACTGACTGATCACAAATCACATTGTGACACACCTGTAAAGAGTATAGGACAACAAAAAACAGGAGTCATATAGGGTAGTAATATGAGCACTATTATCTACCCTACAAAAAAAAAACATCCATCTGGACCTATTGACAGCTTACTGGGGAGGAGACTGTTGATTGGCAGCGAAATCCTCTTAATGTAATGGACAGAGCAGGGCCATAATGACTGTCATTATGACTGAACCACCGGCTGTCTTGTGATTTTTGTCATAAAGCAGCAGACTGCTGCATCCTACCAGAATAAATGATGGGTTTTCTTATGTACTCATGGGATATCAACAATTTCGGTGGAAACAAAAATACTGCAGGACTCAATACTTAATAATGTTTACACTATAAATTTCAGCTGATGTTTTTGCACCATACATTTCATCAGGCACACAAGTCAATAAGAGACAGAAAAACTAATATGCATTCCATGACATATTGAAAGGATGGTTCACCCAAAAAAGAAAATATCCTATTAATTTAGGATGTAGGTGTGTTTTTAAAAAAATAATTTAACTGTAAAAAGTAATTTTTATTTTTTTTTTGCACAGAGCAATCGTTTTGCTTTGTATCCTCAGTGGGTCATCAGGAGCCACAGGTATTCATTTTAATTTTCATGTATAGTTTGTTTGACTCTCAAAGTGGTAGCTGTCAGGCATTCACCACAGCTACCTCCCTCACCTGAATCTCAGCACTCACAGCAGAGATTTTCTTACTACGGTGGAGATGAAAATATCTGTATTGCTTACCATTGGAAAATGTAGAACACTAATTTGGTCACGTGAAGCACGTCTTAGCCAATCAAATAGCAGCTTTTAGTCTCCTTCCTTGCTTACCTACTGCCATAGAGGCAGCATTAGCATTAGCAGTTATGCTTTTTAGGTTAATGATTTCAGGCTTGCTTTCAATAGGCTTTGCTTATGATAACTCTCCCCTGATTACTGATCACCACGACCTGTGTACACCCTATCAAGTTCCCCATAAATGTAACTCACCTCCATTGATTGCACCAGTGTCCAGTCTACAGCCTACATCACATCACCGAACTTACCTGACTCTCTGTATTTTCTACTTACCTCAAAGATTGTTGTCCCTTTGTCTCCTGGTCACTGTGTGTTTTACTGGATTTACTGCAAAGGACTCAGATAAGCAAAGACTCTCACTCAGTATTGCATGTCAACTACATCTGTCCAGTACCTGGTTTTGCACTATTTATGAAGAAGACAGAAGACTGGACCACACCACTCTACCATGGATCCCTGACAATGTGCGCCCCCGAACCACCTCACCGAACTGGTCAATACCCTCAAGGCTTCACCTCCTCCCTGTACATCCTGCACCGCCATCTGCATTTGTCAGTCTCATGACACTACTATCAATTTACTCTGCTGTGGTGGCTTTTTCCTTAAGGTAAACTTGTATATCAAAGTGCAACCCATTAAGTTTCTCACTGAATGGTCCAAGGTGGCCTCTGATGTTTTCAGCACAGTAGAGCGCTCTCCACCTCGGATCAGCTGCCTCACTTGCAGCAAGGACCATCCACAATGCTTGAGTATTCCCTTTGCTGTTAAGCAAACCTACAGACAAGTATTGAATTTGCACATTCATGCAGTTTTGGCTTAGTATAATGGCACTATCAGCCTGGAAAACTTCCTTCAGGAGGCACCAGCATCTCCCAGCATTTAGCCACCTTCCAGGTCCCTGAGGAGCTTCTTTACAGCCATCCTTGTGCATAGTACTCTAACAGCTGTCCCCGGTGGAGGTAAACTATGACACTGGGAACAGAGAACTGCTGGCCATAAAATTGGCTCTAGAGGAGTGGCGGCACCAGCTAGAAGGAGCTGAACCCTTATTCACTGTAGTAACTGATCACAAAAACTTATACTGTATCTCTGGGAATCAATGCGCTTTATCCTCAAGAAAGCTGACAAGCCTCTCTTCTTTACTCCTTTTGCAACCTTGCAAGGTTGATGCCCTTTCACAGAGGTTCTCCACTGAGCACTCCAATGAGCCTGAAACTATCATCCCCTCATCGCAAGCCCTATCCAATGAAATATCCAAGAGGATATACGTGCCGCCACCCTCCTTGAACTAGATCTGCCAGTGTGTCCAGAAGGTAAAACTTATGTAGCATATTCTCAACAACTGAGTATAGGCACAACTCACAATCTCCCGGGCTCTGGACATCAAGGCAGCTGAGGGACCCTCTTGCTCCTTCAGGCTCGGTATTGGTGACCCAGGATATCATCAGGTACGTTCAGAGCTGCTCAGTCCATTCCAGGCTCATTGTGGATACATACCCAGCTTTACATTTCTGGGAACACAAAAAATGTACCTAGAGTTATGTCTGCTTGCAGTTTTTGTTTTTGCAAATCAACCTGAGTGACTGTGTACATTTTTGATAATCTCAAATTCCTCTTATACGTGCCATTTGCACATCCTCTTCTCGTGTAAATCCACCAGAGGCCACAATATACATTTCAGCCGATCAGCTTGTTGTGGACTGATAGACTGACCCACCTACCCCCTTCCCTAAACCCAACTGATAGTGTTTTCAAAAGCAATCTAGAAAAGAAAAGCCATCACGGCTGTTATTTATTTATTTTTTGCTTTTGTTTAACCAAACCCTGTTGTGGTCCACTCCGCTCCACATCCCAAGCCCATCTGCGTACGTGGCGAGTTTCTGAGCAAACTGGTAACACTGGAAAAGCCGTCCATATAAAGGTAAGTGGTCAGCATTAGCACGAAAAGTAACAGAATTTGTCTGCGGCATCATACTGCCTCATAGCTTTCGTTTTACACACAAATGCAGAAGTAGCCCCAGGTACATATTTGTGGTTTCCCAGAAATGTAGACCTGCGTACATATCCACAATGAGTCTGTGTTGGCTCAGTCTGTGCCATGTCAAAAGCACCCCGACATTTGCCTGCGGGTAAACTTGTTCCACTCCCCATCCCACAGTCACCCTGGTCTCATCTGGATGTTGATTTTGTCATGGACCTGCCCAATTCAGAAGGTGACACTTTTGTGCTAGTAGATCAATTCTCCAAAGTCTGCAAAAATTACCTACGGCTCTAGAGATGGCTGAAGTTCTGTTTAATTATGTCTTCAGGAACATTAGTCTCCCAGAAGATGATTGTATCCGACCACTGCCCACAGTTTATATCACATGTCTGGAAGGACTTCTTTCATCTGCTTGGCATCACTGTTAATCTTTCCACTGGTTATCACCCGCAGTCAAATGGCCAGACTGATGCTGATTTCTGTCATGTGTTCAAATGTTACTTTAATTAAATTAGAATTTCTTTACACCGATAGGATTCTGCTGTAGATGCTATTTTGTGGTCAGATGTGGACATTCATTTGGTTTGCAAACTCTCACAGTGCATTTTGAGTATTTCTTAGCTGTTGAGTGTTGTACACTTATTATTGCGGTGCATTATGGGATTGATTTGAGTGTACTTCAAAGAGTGCACTATGATTTTAAACACCACTACAAATGACTGCACCTCCAATAGTTCACTATTTAAGGGTATAGGGGGCCATTTCGGATACAACCTAAATGAAGATCCAGGAGTTCAGTACCCCCGGTCATACTGCAACAATGGCCAGTACAGCTGGAGCCTACAGAAAAATAAAAAAGTAACCTGCATCTTTGGTGACCTGAAGATGACTAAACTAATCTTTCTTATTGGACTGAACTACCCCTTTAAAGGCAAAACAGAGCATAAAAATGCAGACGATGCAGCTGGAATGCTGACCATGTATTCATAACCTGAGCTGATTTTTTTCTAAATTAAAAATGGGCAAGAAGAAATCCATTATTTTGCAAGTGCAGTCATGCAGTCACCGTCTCCTGAAGAGATTATTAATTGCTTTCTCTCTCTCCAGTTCCTGTTCTCATTTCGTAACCCAGCTCCCAGCACATTATAATTTCATACAGCACCGGAAAATATTTTCTCAGCCCTTTTTAAGATTTAAGAGGAACAAACAAACAAACAAACAAAGTCTACTAATTTACCTTAAGTGAAGTCTATGCCCCGAGGCAGAACTAGGCCACAGAATGTTATAATCTGTGTATAATGAATCTAGGGTTTCGGTATGACTTCTCTTCATAGCTCACTAATTAAATTTGCTCCTTTAGTTAGATGTGGAGCTAGAGACCCCGTCCTAGATTTAATGGGAGCTTGATCTTTTCCCCCTCTGTGCTTCTCACACTGGAATCTGTCCTGTGACTCACAAACCACAAGAGAAAACAGAGTCTGAGTCTGAATCACATTCACAGACTACAGCAGCTTCACCAGTTTCATCTATCATTTATTCATTTAAATATTCACTTTGTTGTTTTTATACTCCAATGTATTGCGCCTAAACATATTTTTTTTTACATCTACATTACACAAATATCAATATTTATGAAATATTTTTATTCAATAGCATGGAGAATTTTAAAGAGATAGTTCATCCCAAAACAAAAAATTGCTCACTATTTACTCCCCCCTCAGGTGGTTCCAAACCTTTAGGTTTTCGAATACAAAAGAACATATTTTGAAGAATGTTAGAAACCGGTAACCATTGACATCCATAACAGGAAAAACGTTCGTTTCATCAGACATCCTTCATCTTAGTGAAATATATCCAGAATCACTTCAGAGGCCATTTCATCTAATGCTTTTACTTTTAGATAAATAACATCACAGACCAGGCCATCCACTGATCTTCATCTGACTAATAATTTGCATCAGGGTGAAATTACTGAAATACCCTACAAAGGTATGAGAATTGTCATCATAGAGCATATTGAATAAATCTTTTCTGACTGAAGATTGGAGTGTTTTTGACACATTAGTGCTTTTGTACCACTAGAATCTGAATACAAAACTGAAATGCGGAATTGCTCAGTGATTTAAACGAGATTAAAATGGCTTTATTTTAGGCACAGTGACTCACTTGAAACAGATCAACATTAAATCTCATTCAATCCCTCTGAAAGAGAATGTGATTTACTTTGACAGAGCATAAAGATGCCTGAGAGTTGCTAAAATACAACTGCATCCATGACTTACAGATAAAAGCTGTCTTTGCTGATTGTAGTCTGGGAGCTTTATTTACATATGAAGAGTGGTTTTTGCATCAACACAGAGCTTTGAAGGCCACTTGTTTTTCTTAAGTTACTAATTCATTATAACATTATGTATTATATATATGATTGTGTGACACACCGTTAGACATTTTATTGTATCATCTGCCTCTTTACAGTAACTTACCTGTAAATGTGTTTTACAAGCAGGGCCCTACCGCAATTTAATTTTACAGGAAAATGTTTTCTCGTTAACTGTCGCATTTTTCTCTTCAACTACAGTAGTAGTACTTGATTACTTTCATTACAGTAGAATACCACAAATTCCTTATATGCAGTAAGTTAATGTAAAAGTTTTCAAATTACCCAAATTGCAGTGCATTTTACAGTAATGAAGTGTAAGGAATATGGTATTTTACTGGGCGGTAAATAACTGTAAAATGCAGCAAGTTCTATCAGTAAACACACACAGTTGCTCAAATTATAAGCTCTCCTGAGAAATTAGAATTCTTTTTCAAATATTTCTTGTGTGCTGTTTAACGGAGAGGAGATTTTTTTCAACATAATTTGTTTAATAATTAGTTTCTAATAACTCATTTCTTTTGTCTTTACTATGATGACAGTACATGATATTTTAATAGTTATTTTGCAAGATATTAGGAATAATTTTAAAGTGCAATTTAAGAGCTTAACTAGGTTAATTAGGCAAGTTAGGTTAATTGGGCAAATACTGTAATTGGACAAAAGTGGTTTGTTCTGTAGACAGTTGGATAATCATATTGACCTTAGGAGTTAAAAAAAAAAAAGACAAATATGTTTTATTCCAGCCAAGCAGGAACTTCTCCACAAGAAAAATATCATAGAAAAAAAAATGGAAAATGTCCTTGCTCTGTTAAACATCACCTGGGAAATATTTTAAAAAGAATATATATACAGTTAAAGACAAAATTATTAGCCCTCCTCTGAATTTTTTTTATTAGTATTTAAAAAACAAAAAGTGACAGATTAATCAGCAATTAAATATTAATTTATGGGTTCATGATAATCGTATGTTTCCACAGTATGCATGAATATGAAGGAGAGCTTTATTTGCATATGAAGAGCGATTGTTTTCATGGATAGAGAGCTTGTAGGCCACATGGATGCTGCGCTTTCTGTCGACCCGATGGCTTTTATTTAAATGGAAGCCCATGTCAGATTGCAGAGAGTGTTTGTGTGTGCATGTATGTGTGTGTGTGTTGGCACATCTAAATATTTGATGTTGTTTTCAATATTTATGAAACAGTGCAAGAACAGTGTGTTCTTCCTGCTCTGAATTGCAGCTAAAGGAATTCATGCTAATTTGCTTTTGTTTATGTAATCATTGTTTCTCCAGCTGTTCACATCATTCACCGGGTGAATTTGTTCTCTATGATTTCACCCCATCGCAAAATCTCTGCAGAGCGGTTTATTTAACTTTGCAGGAATACAAAACAGTGTGGAAAATTACAAATGATGCTCTGGGTGTAAATAGAGAAGCAGTGATGATTATGCTTATTTGATGTAATACTGTCTGCCTGTCAGTCAGTCGTCCATTAGTCAGTCGGTCGATTGATCTTCCTTTGGTCCATTGGTTGGTTGGTCTCAGTCAGTTGGGTGGTCACGTTCAGTTAATCGGTTCATTGATTAGACGGTTGATGTACTGTCTGTCTGTCGGTTTGTAAGTCATTCATCGATGAGATGGTTAGTTGATTGGTCTTCTGTCAGTAGGTTGGTTATATATCAGTCAGTTGGTCGTATGGTCGGTCCTTTGGTCGTTCATTGTTCTGTTGGTTGATCATCAATAAATTGGTCGGTCAGTTGGTCTAACGGAGAGTGGGTCGTAGTTTAAAAAATCAGTGCTTTCCACACATAGACTTTACTTGGGTGTGCCTAAATCTCCTAAAATGTACAAGATTCGGCTTTTGCTTTCGTTTTTTAAAGTTGTCGTTAATTGTATGCGTTTTTGCATTATCTTTTTATTTAAGCCTACTTTTGCTTAGCTTCGCAGCTGACACAGCCGTGAGAGTGAGAGAAACATTAAATAATTCATTCTTTAATCTAAATGACGAAATGACATCTAAAGTGGCTGCAAAATATTTGTACACCATTAGAAATGGTTAATCAACACATTTGCCTTATTTAAATAATCTACACTTTTTATTTTTGTAATTATTATAATTTTTAGAGATAGGCCTATTGTTTTAATTTTTTACAATTTTTTATGTCATTTATTTCTCATTTTCTGTATATTGTATTAAATTTAACTTTACCTTTCAGTGGGTGCACATGGCTCCTGAATAGCATAAAAGTAAGAAATATAGTGGATTTGTTTTTTAACCCACTGCAAAAAAAACTGGGCATTACAGTGTCATAATAAATAAAAATATTGTTAAAAATTACATGATTTTTTTGTTTGTCGCATGTAATTAACCATTTAGGGCGACGCGGTGGCGCAGTGGGTAGCACGTTCGCCTCACAGCAAGAAGGTTGCTGGTTCGAGCCTCGGCTGGGTCAGTTGGCGTTTCTGTGTGGAGTTTGCATGTTCTCCCCGTGTTCGCGTGGGTTTCCTCCGGGTGCTCCGGTTTCCCCCACAAGTCCAAAGACATGCGGTATAGGTGAATTGGGTAAGCTAAAATTGTCCGTAGTGTATGTGTGTGAATGAGTGTGTATGGATGTTTCCCAGAGATGGGTTGCAGCTGGAAAGGCATCCGCTGCGTAGAACATATGCTGGATAAGTTGGCGGCTCATTCCGCTGTGGCGACCCCAGATTAATAAAGGGACTAAGCTGAAAAGAAAATGAATGAATGAATGAATTAACCATTTATGTGGGTAAAAGGTGTTTCAATCCGGCTACCACCGCAAATATATTTCAAACGTGTGGGAAGCACTTAAAATATATATATATATTCATTAGATATTCACATATTAGTTGTATTAGTATATATAAATCATATAATGTGTATAGATATATAGATTAAACAATAATTACAAATTATTAAAAAATATCCTCATGAAAACATTGTTTGCTATTTTAATCAATTAAAATTAAACAGTGTAATTACATACTTACAAAATCAAATAAGATTCAGTTTGATTGTTTTATATCACCCAAACAAATGAATAAAAAGAAAGAAAGAAACAAACCACAATAACGGACTTAATAACAAATACATTATACATAAGCAGCAAAAGGTATTTAACAACTAATGTGCACGTATAAGCGCCAGTCACTAAAGATGTGGTGCAAACCAACTCGCTCCTCTCTTTTCCACCATCAACAATTCATAGTGCAAGCGCCTTTTCCATCAAATATACATTAAAATAGGCCATCCAGTCTAAAATTGCATCCTTGCAGAGAAATTCAAGCTAAGGATGAACCATTTGTACTGTAAAGTCAAGTCCGAGAATCCTTAAAACAACCTGCAAAATGTTCCAAAAAACAAATAAACCCTTAGCTATTCATGCAGCAGAAGTCAAATAAAGTCAGATTTGTTGGCCTCACACAAGGAAGACAGTCTCGACACTGAAGACCCTGTTATTACTTCCTGATAATTACAGTGTACCGATAAAAAAAAGAAAAACAAGGTGACTTTCCAGTGCTCTGGATGGCAGCAATTATGAGAGTAATTTATATCACGTCCTCCAGTTTCTGCCATGCAACAAAGAGCTTTGACATTATTGTCTGCTCCTCCTCCGCTTCTCTGCTGCTCCGGCAAGAAGAGGAGCTCTGCATTTCATTAAGGCCAAGATAATGACTATGTTTTAGAACGGTTCGGGCCATGAGAGGTGTGATTAACGCTCTCTCTTCAAATACTGAGCTACGGGATGGGGATGAAGGAGCCAAGGGAAGACCTGTGTGTTAGAAAGGCGGTCTGTTGTTTGTTGTGGGCTGGAAAGTGTTCCTGAGGACTCGTGTTTGATGTGCGATGTGGACGTCAGAGAGACTCACAGGCTGATGTGAGTGGATTAGCATTGAGATAAACACATGAAAGATTCCATTACTTTAGAAGTCCAGTCCTACTGTTGTGAATAGAGTGCAGCTGTTATGTTGCTTCAGTGCCACAAAAAAAAGTGTTTCCCCAGTGATGCATCCTATGAAGTGGTGAAAAGTAACGAACTAAATGCTCAAATTACTGTAATGGCGCACCAGTGTGTCTAAATGATGAAGATAGTGGCGCACAATCTTACTTCACACAAAGGAAATGACAGTGTGGACAAGCCAAAAAGTTCATGACCATTCATTTTTCTTGTCTACAGTGATAATAATCAGAATAATCAGTCCCATGATTCCTGTCCAATCAAATCAAACACAGAAAGGACGCATTAGACACACTGTAAAATGTAATCACTCAATCTACTTGAGAAATGCTTGTAAACTTTACAAATTTTGGCAAATGTGTAGACTTTACTTGATTTGACTGTGTTAGGTGAATTTTAACATGCATCCAGTAGATAAACTAAAGAACTTTAGTAAACTGTACTGAACATCATCAAGTAAGTTTGACTAAAGGTTGGAGTACAGCCAGTGCAGTACAGCACTTTGGTCAGCTGGTGGAGTAAGATCTGCACATGCGCAGACGGAAGGTTCATTCACTCGCGTGGCGTCATTTGAATGGGTTTCAAACTGCCGATTTCACAATGCAAATGGAGAAAATAAGCGAACATTTTTCATTTTGTGGACACACAGGTGAGATATACGTTTTATGCATGTATATTATAATGGTTAATCAAAAAAAGCATGTGTTTTGTGTGTCATGTCGTTTCATAAAGTTGCCATTTTCCTCGTGTGGTTTTCAGGTTTTTGCTAAACTTAGAAGGTCTAATGTTATTATTTTTTCACACGGTTGTGGTATTTTATATACTTATTGAACATTGATAATGATGGAATTCCATCTGAGAAAGAATAAGAATTACTTTTCTACATTAGTAAGTAGTACTAATGCGATAAAGTTATGATTACTTAATTGAATTAAGGCAATGAGTTTGCATAATTCAATTAAGTAAACTTAACAAATTACGTTTTACAGTGCAGAGAGACGCACGGTTCTTAATAGCAGTAAAAGCATTAAAAGTGTCCAGAGAGATGCAAAATCATTACACGCAACGACCGAGAGAATCTTTGGACTGCATGACTATAATTAGAAGATTATTTTTTTTAAATAACTAAGTGCACTACAGAATGTTATGTTTTCAAACACACAAATTGCATGTATACTATCAGTGCTGCGGAAGCTTGGTTTGTGGCACCTATTAATGAAAGAATATCTTATGTTATTTGTTGTGTGGTTCTTAACCTGTTTGACTTAATGAGTGAGACAATATTGCCTATAGAGTGTTGTGTTGAACCCCAGTGATAACTTTATTTGTATATACAAAAAAATCTTCAAAATATCTTCTCTTGTATTCAACAGAAAAAAAAAAAAGAAATTTGTAAAGGATTGAAACCATTTGAGGATAAGGATGTCATTGGCTCATTCTGGAGAAATATTTTTTTTCTTAAAAGGGGCTTTTAATATTGTCTTCTATCAGCCAAACTCAAATATTATATACAATTTAGATTAAAATATAGTTTATACCAAAACTTGACCTACCATCTGAATGTTGCAGCAGAAATCTACACTCACTAGATCAGGCAACCTTTTTCCAGTATTCTAGTTTTGGTGAGCGGATGCTTTAAAGAAATAGAAAGACTCATACATAAAGTTGTCACTCAATTTTTATGAGTGACTGAAACAGAAACCAATTGGGGGTCAAAGCTGTTAGCATGAATAAAACGCAGCAACAATTATTCAAGGAATGTTTTTATAAATATACTGTATACATAAAACAGAAGACCCTAAAGGTATTGCCTGCTTTTTAGAGGCAGAATAATTGTGCTTTCTATATCTGTTTATTATGTTTCATCTGCTGATGGACTCTAATGTCCTTCACCTGTCTTTTTAGCTGATGTATTCGCTCTCCTGCCGCCAGTCTGATCACATGTGTGATATGACAACATGTGCATTCTTTATTGACATGTTTTTTTTTCTCTGTTTTTTCTTTTGTTGTTTGAGCAGATAAACAATGCATTCTGTCCCCTGCAGCACTTTCAATTTTTCATGCATGTGAGCCGTATCACAAATGAAAATAATAGGATGGTTGTGCTTTTGAAATACTGTATGTGACTACATGCATAGACACACAGGCTTCTTTCAAATACATTGT
>CAIGQV010019951.1:11312482-11333765 GCA_903798115.1 Danio jaintianensis
TTTATGGCTCCTAAACTCTGGAATAGCCTTCCTGATAATGTCCGAGGCTCAGACACACTCTCTCAGTTCAAAACTAGATTAAAGACCTATCTTTTCAGTAAAGCATACACTCAGTGCATCGCATAACGGTATGATGCATGAATGTGCTCCACGCAGGTGAGCTGGCTTGACATCACCTGTAGGACACACTCCTCCTGTCTTAATGCAACAGGGACATTGTGTTAGAAACTCTCATATGCTTTATATGTTTGTTTCTATGTTTATTTATATAACTGCTATTTTCATTTATAACACTCCATTTTTGCATCTTGTTTAAATACACTATGAACAGCAGTTACGCTAATTATTTTCTTTATTCTCTATTTCCACCTGGGGATACTCATTCCGAGGTCCCTAGAGACTATGCAGCGCCATTGATGCGATCCAAGACCTGTGAAGAGATGATCCCAGGTATCCATAATCCTGGACCAGGTCGTATCCCAAGCTGATGTTGTGGTGGTCATGGAGGAATGGAGTTCATGAGACTGATTCCTGAAAGACCACAGTGACAAACGAGTCCCTGCATTGATCCTGTGTGCCAGCCTGACCTCCCGCCGGTGCCCTACTCACACCTGCAGCTTCTCCACGATGGACGTCCAGCTTCTCCAGCCTCCGGTGCCTAGACTGCAGCTCCACACAGGAAGTTTGGCCAGAAGAATAATGATCATGCCCAACAGAGCCTGGTTTCTCTCAAGGTTTTTTTCTTCCCTTCACTTCGTCAATTGGTGGGTGTGTGTTTTATTTTTCTTTCTCGCCACTGTCACCACTTGCTTGCTTGGATCGGGACTTGTGGAGCTGCGCTTTAGTGGATTTGCTCTACAGTGTTTGAACTTTCAGCAGTGATATTTAAACCACACTGAACTAAACTACACTAAACTTCAACTCTGAAATCTGGACTCTACTAGAACTATGTTAAGCTGCTTTGACACAATCTACATTGTAAAAAGCGCTATATAAATAAACATGAATTGAATTGAACTTTTATTTCTGTGTTTTGATGTACTTCCAATTGAAACTGAATATTGAGTAGAGGGCGGGGCTTTCTTTTTGCAATATAATTCCCTCATAGTGGTCTAATCGTAAGAACCGTGTGGTTTAGAATACTGTGGTTGAAGCCATCAAACTGACGTCAATAGAGAAGGACCACTACTCCAAACACAGAAGAAAATGTTTTGACTTTGAAGATTACCAAAACAAAATAAAATCAGTGAATTAATTTGCACAGATTAATTGTTCACCTAAAGAATACCAATTTGTGCTAGCAAAATAAATATTGTACATTTTTATTTCACACAGACTTTATGCTAGTACATAATGTTTGGAAATGACTACTTCACTTTTTCTCAATCCACTGTCAACAGCATAATATTTTATATTAAAAAAAACAAAATTAAAATCCTAAAACTTATAAATGAAACAGTCTCAGCTGCTCCTTTTTACACAAAGAATTGTCGGTGATTCACAGAGAAAGTGTGAAATGAATTTCAAAGAATGACATTATTTGCCTGGAAAGGTAAAGCACATTTAAGAAATGTTTAATGTTTCAACCCTTACCTTAAGTCTTAATAAGACGGATGCAGAATTAACACTTCACCCTGTTTTGCTGGAAGATTTGTTCTTTCAGCAAAATGTCAGAGGTACTTAAGGCTTTAGTGGGTCATTTCTCCAACTTACCTCACCTCAAATCTGCAAGAAATACAACCCCTTGACATTTAAAATGTCAGCAAGAGCGGCAATGTTATGTTGCATCTTGGGTTTGGGAATTTTATAATAACATACCTTGGGATTTTAAAATGAAAAGAGCAATCACGGATTCAGTTCTACACTCATGGATAAAAATGGATTACATTTGACAGGCTAGACAAAAATTAAGAGATTCAGAAATGTGCAATTCAAGAGCAAAAGCACTTTGTAGTGCAAATGTATGTCCCATTTTTTTTTACGGAGTTTCTTATGCTTTTTGATGTTTTTCACATACTATTCTAAACCACAAAAAAACAACTGTAGTAAAACCACAGATCTTAAATACCAGTTTCAATAAACATTATGTTGATAGAAAATAGCAGCATTCATATTTATTATATTTCCATACAGTATGGACCTCTAAGATAAATATTTTTTCTGACAGAAAAATATCTCATATTTATATACTGTATATAAACTTTTTGAAATATGAGTTCTTTAGAAATTCAACAGTGGATATTAGTGGTCAACAATTCATTTTTGTTGTTTTTCAAAATGAGTCAATAAAGTGCTTCAATCCATAGCTTAGCAAAAAAGACTTTAGCTGTCAGTCTCATACTCATATGTTTTCATACTTTCCAAACTGAAGATGCTGCACAATTAGGCCTACTTCATATCCAGGATCATGATACACATCCAGATTTCACCTTTTATTAAACTGAGCTTAGGCCTACCAGTGCTTTCAAAAATGTTTAAAAAAAAAACATTGGAAAATGCCCTGCATTATCCTGGATGTAATGATAGTAATAGTATCCTGGAAAGTAATGACTTTCTGACATTTATACTAAGATATGTGTGTTGTGTAATGTTTTTCAGTTATAAATACAATTTCTGCTCTAAATTAATATATTCTATATACAATGATCTACTAATATCTACCAACTACACATTTGCCTATGGTTTTATTTTCATTGAAATATAGCATACACTATAGACTAAATTCAATGTATTATCCATGGGTTTGCATTGTGTTGGTATAAATTATGCTGTCTTAACATGCTTTCAGGATTATTGTTGTTATGTGTTTCCAAGATGGAAATTAGACATGAACAGCCTCTGGGAAACCTGTGCTCTGTATGAAATCAAATGTCACAGTAGCTATTACATTTGAATAAAAACGTGAGTTTTATATAGTATGAATGGATAATATGAATAAAATTCTGATGTAGGCCTACAATATAGCCTATGCCATGTTGTTATTATGATGACCTATCAGTCGACTGTTCATAAAGTTCTTAAATCCTCTCTCTTGATGTTATGGTTTAGTGAAGTGTCCATCAAATGCACATTTCAGAATCTTGGCAGAAGTGTGTCATTCGTGTAATTCCTGCATGTTTTTAAAAATAATTCAGACAAACTATATCTGTTTGTAACATAATGTTTGACGTAGGCTACTAGAGAAGTAGCTTGTGCAATTTTTTTTGGACTATATTTGACTTTTTCTTTTTTTTTTCATGTTATTCTGACATTTTTATATATGGACAGTCATTTGAAGTGCAATTAGAATGTTTTGACCGTAATTTCAAATTCAAACTGACTACATGGTGAATGTTTATGGTTGTAATTTAAAGGGCAACATTAGTTCCACCTATAATTGTTCCTCCTAGAACTGTAATTCGGGGTGCGCTCCTTAACGTGCACAGGTGCTAAGCATTATTTTAACTTGTGCATTGACAGAGGCTGGAGACAAACACTGACTTACAAAATATGGGCTACACAATCATAAAACCCACCGTTACATCATTAACAAAAACCACAGCCTAATATAACCATTCTGATTTGTTGCTGGAGGTTTTCAAAACATGTACAATGCTGGGCAAGTGGATGAATCCTATAGCAGGCCCCAAATCATAAATTTTTATTATGAATAGCACTTTCACAGCAGATCTGACGTTTTATCTGTGAGTATAATTTGTTTTGAGTGAGTTTCTGACCTTGTCCACTTTATGCTGTGCTGCAAAATGCTCTAGGCCCTTTATGGAAAATTGTAAAAAAAAAAAAAACCTTTTAAAATGGAAATGGGCTTTCATAACGCAAATACTTAAATAAGTCAGATAACTGAGAGCTAAATTAGTAAATCGGACTGCTTATGTGTGTGTGTGTGTGTGTGTGTGTGTGTGTGTGTGTGTATGTATGTATGTATGTATGTATGTATGTATGTATATATATCCATTCCACAGAGATTATATATATATAATATTATTATATATATATATAATAGGAGCAATCCAGCGAGCGATTTATTAAAATTAGTGTTAGTCTCTGTATGGATGTTATTCTGACAGCAGCCCAATCTCAGGACTGTCACGTGTAAATGTCTCAAGACTCCACGGAGTCGATTTGAGCAGTAGCTTTTATTTGAATGAGAGTGAAAGAGCTCTGTATTATTCAGTACAGCGCTGAACCTTCCTGCTGCACAGCTAAAGCACAGCATCAATGGACCTTTGCGTTGCTTCTGTACTGACAGATGATCTAAGCGCACAGTGTAGTTTACTGTAGCGAGTGCGCACGAATAGCTGGAGTCACACTGGCACAATCACTCAAAAAGGAGAGGTAATCCAAAGGAGACATAACAAGGTAAGCCGATATATATTTTTAATTCTTTGCAGTGAAATAAAGCAGGTAAGTACAGCTTGTGAAGAGCGCGATCTTCGTTTCACGCTTTATCACGATAAAGCTGCTGTACATAGTTTTGTTCGCGTGGCTTTGTTTAAGAATACAATAAGCTGCGAACCTAGTCAGTATGTCTTTAGTAATGTTTAAATTAGGGTGGGTTAACTGATTTGGGAACCAAACATGCTGCACGCACCAGTGAATTCGCGCACTCAAACATGCTGTTTATTAATACAGTAGCCTACTCACTTGGTTTTGCAATAGTCTAAATTCAAGTGCGTAGACTGTTATTGGATCATTGCGTATGTTTATTATGAAAGCGTGACTGACATATTTATTTGGATGAGTATCAGGTTTCAGTAATATTCTCTCATTTCAATCTACAAGGTTGAACGCCCCACAATACTACAGTGTTTTTAAGCACACTATACAGTAAAGTGCTTGTGGTAGTTTAGTTTATGGTACAAAATCTATAGTAATTTAAACAAAAACTACCCAAAGCTGTACTTATCTTTTTATAAGTACTATACAGGCAGGGTATATTATACTACAATTCACCACAGTTTACTGTAGTAAAAAGTAATCTATACTACAGCATTTTTTACAGTTTATCAGTTCACTATAGTTAATACTACAGTATGCTGTAGCATCCATTAACAAAGTTTTGGGAATAATATAATATATACAGTATAATAAATTTTGCTATAGTATGTTCAAAAACAGTATAGTACTTTACTATAGTATATTTTCATTTTGCATGACATGAACTCTGGGTTTCTCCAGCAACACATTTTTGCTTTCGTGTGGTCTATTATAACTTAATTTAGACTGAATTAACTTACCGTACCGCAAAACCTGAACCTCACTAGTAGCAGCACAGTAAGTACACTGAACCTGACAGTTAATTGCATACAGTATGAAAGTATATAATATTTAAAGACATCTAGCATAAATTATATTCAAAGTTAATATTAATTAATATGTATCATCCTTTCTGACTATTGAGTTTATGAGGGACTAGATTGTCATTATATTTTCAAGCCAATGTCCTTCCAAACATAGCTGACTTTTAAAGTGAAATGTGTTGTTTTTATGTTTTTTTGTGATTTTTAGGTATGTATATTTTCACTGTAATGACATTCAATATGGATTGGAACTGTCATGCTTAAAAATACCATAGAGCATACTAAAAAGTAATTATATTACTTATATTTAAAGTCTCCCTTTTATGACTTTAATGTAAAAAGCCAGACCGATCTCATGACTATTTTACATATTGTCAGAAAAGTGGCTAAATCAAGTTCATATGACTTCATTCATTTGAAAATATATGATTTTTAAAAGGAGGTGTACCTCCAAACCCCACCCCTAAACTCACCAGTCATTGGTAGATGAGCCAATCGTACTAAAATGTATAAATGAGATCATAAAAATGAATACAAATTAGCCACTAAATCAAAAAGTTACCAATTGCCTTGAGATGGCGTTGGAAAAGCAGGCTGACATTTTAGTCAGTTACTTATAATTTTTATATAATTATTACAACCAAGTCAGCTTTTTACTTTAGAACATCTCGAATAAACAGCTAACAAGCAGCAGATGTCCATAATCTATTCAACATAATCTGTTTCTTTTTGAAAGTATGACTTGGTGTACAAAGAATGTTTTTGCAGTCAATTTTACTTTTTTTTTTAAACTTCAGAATAGACAGAATTGATGACACATGTTTTTAAAAAATATTTCTTTCATGTCGATCATCATCAGCACAATAGCTGTTTACACTTTATAGCTACTAATAATATTATTGTAGCTGTCAGTCACAAACAGAGTACATCTGTTAACCTAAAGTTTGATACTTTTTAAAGATTCCTGGGCTTTCGTGTAGAAATTGAGAAAGTGTTTGGTCCGTTCAGAGCCATTCCGATTGATGCTATAATAGTCTCATCTCATCTCAGTCACTACACAGAGCAGACATTCCCCTTTGCTTGCACTGTCAGCTGTATTTCTTGGGGGAAAAGCTCGCAAGCTCTTATATGTCTTTTTTCCGTTCCAAAAACCATCTCAGCTAAAAAATGAAGGAAAATTAGAGGGTCTGTGGGTTGCTTTCCATTTGCATGAACGTCAGAATGTACCCTAGAAAATCAGTAGTCCTGATTTTGTTGTTGTTTTTATCAATACACACAGTTTTCCTTGTCTAATTAGTGGTTAGATGTACTGAAATCTATTTTAGTATGATTTAATTATAGTCAAATAAATAAATCAGCAGCTGTGGTTGCAAGGACAGAAACTCTCTCTTTGATTGCTGAAGTAAAGCTTGCAAGATGCCGAATATTAGCAAACCAGCAGCCCTTGGAGATGTTACTTTGCGGATGCTGGTTCTGTGCAGTACATTGGGAGTCTATATGCAAATAGTGTTAAGATGAGGATACACAGACCAAGCTGTTGTGTGCAGCAGAGGATGTTTGATTGGAGGCTGTGGATTGAGGACAATGTCCTGCTCTCTTGCTCTGATGCTCCAGCTTTAGCCTTGAGGTTTTCTGGTCTTACAAAAGTCACACGAAAAAAAGCTGAGCAATATGAGAGTGGCTATGCAGAGATGTAAAATACTGTTTAAAGAAAGTGGTCAACAAAAGGTGCAAATGAATTGGATATAAATATATGTGTTTTTAAATGAACAATTATTCGGTAAATAAAAATTGTTATATTTAAAATTACGTTTGTTAAATCTTAGAATATATTCAAACACATTTAAATATAATCAATAGCAATTTTCTTATTTCTTCTTCTTTTTCTTCTAATTATTATTATTATTATTTTTATTATTATTATGACTTAGTTTAGCAGTTTGTTGTAGGAAAGTGTCTGGTGCATATAGAGAGGAAAGAGTGTGTTTCCTACTGGTGGTTTGTCAAGCCCACTCACCTGTGTGAAGCATATTCCGAATTAGAACTGGGCGATATGATAAAATCTCATATTATAATATAAGTCATCTCATATCCTGATAACGATACATAATATAGTATACACACAATATAGTACCTTAACTGTAAATTCAATCAATTAATAGATTATATATAACCACATGGAAAAAGAACATTCTTTTTTACATTTTAAAGTATATATACTCAAAAATGTACTTGCCCAACATGATTTATTGCTAAATAAAAAGCCATATGTTAGCATTGTACTTTCAACACACTTTGCAGATTTGTCACCATGCTGTTATTTATGTTTCTGTGTGGCATGTTAGATTGCGCTCATTGAAATGATAAAAAGTATTACTGTAAATGGTGTATGACACCATGAGATAAAGAAAGAGTATGATTTGAAACTGTATCTTTTTTTATTTCACCATACAATATATATTGTCATATTGCACAGTCCTATTTAGAATTGCATATTTTCCCTGAAACATGGAGCTTTTATAAGAAAGTGGCTGGTGCATATGGAGAAGAAAAGACTACTAGTCTACTACTACTGTTACTACTACTCCTACTACTCCTCCACCTCCTACTACTACTACTACTAATAACAAAACAATAGGTGGTTCATTCCGCTGTGGCGACCTCTGAAATAGAGACTAAGCCAAAGGAAAATGAATGAGTAAATGAATGAATGAATGATAGCAATAATAAACACTTATAAATAAGACTTATTTTCTGGAATGTAAGGTATATAAATATTTTGTATGGAGTTTGCATTCAAAATTCTCTTTGTATATGCAGATGATTTAAATATATCTTCTAGTAAACTGAATTTTAAAGTGTGACTACCTTGAAAATGGCCATGCTGCAATCATCTCTTGCATTATTTATATTACTAAGCATGATTTTTGGGCTCTTGATTTAAATAGTCTCTTCTTTTTTTCTCCCCCCCTGTCTGGTGGTTCAGAAATAACCACATATTTAATTAGCCAACTTTTAGAGACTTCCTAATTAGCTTCTTTTATTCCAGAATTCAATTTCACCCTGCAGGTCAATGTGCATTAGATACTTCAATAACTCTCGTAGCGCACAATTATTGGCTTAGCATTCAGACAACCATGTTTTTGGTGTATTCATCTCATCTCTCCTTTATTAGAATGTCTATAGACCCTGTGATGGCTGGATTTGGACAAATGAATGAGCTGCGACTTTACAGGATAGTGTGATTCAGCGTAATGGACTGTCAGGCACACATTGAGATGTTCACACTCTTTGTACACAAGATTAAAAATGGAGGCTGCGTCTTCAGTGACTATTTCTGTGAAAGTGGATATCACATGTTGTAGCACATCTGCTTCTCCGCCTGTTGCGTGCACAGCTCAGATTCTGAACAACAGTGTGGCTCATCAGCAGATAGTCTGATGTTTGACCTCATGGTTTTCCTGACACTTGCTTAAGAAAAATAATTTAAACATTTTTTTTTTATTATTCGTTTGCTGCCCCTTTGATCTCTTTGCTTATGAAATTGTGGCTGTGAAAATCATTTGACTTGCATAAGCAGATATTACAGATTGTTGTTTACAGTGTTGGGGAAAAAAGTAATTTATTACACTCTTAAGTCACTTTTTAGAAAAATTAAGTAACTAAATGTGTTACTTGGTTACTGTTTAAGGAAAATAATGTGAAATGTGTTTTGTTATCTTCGTGCTTTCTTTTAAAAAGTAAGATTGGCTTAAATTGTATTATATATTACTTTTTTGCCCAAGACTGGTTGTTTATTTATTAAAAAAAGATAGCAAGAAATCTGAAATCATAACAGCACACTAGCACTGTTAAATAAGCTCTTTGAAGTAATGCTGCACTATTTGTCAGTTGATCCAAATTTGTCGTTTTTTAAAATTGGCTATTAGCATTTTTTTTTTTAATATTTATACATTTAAGTATTGTATAAATATGTTTAATTATATAAACAATTAATAATATGCCGTTTTAATCAAAATTTCAATATCACTGCATAAATGTGGTGATTTACTAAAAATAAAAATACCTTTTCATTTGCATTTTTGAAATCTTTATCACATAGATGACCGCATTGTCAAAATAACTGCTTTCACAGTTCTACGAGAATCACTAAACACTGTGTATTGTGCATGATGTAATATGCATGTGCATGATGCCACTGTGTTTGTAAAAACACATATTGTTTTAGTTTACACAAAGATGATATCGCAATAATTTTCAAAAACTTGCACTTTGAAACCCATTTTCCAATATTTGCATTTTCAGGTGCCATAATACTGTTGTTGTGTAAATGAATAGCCAATATACACTACATGGCATTCTGTAAATGCCACATGTAAACAAATTCTGTAAAAATGTTACATATATTGAAAGAAGTCTGAAAGCCTGCATTTATTTGATTTGAAATGCAGTAAAAAAGTCATAGCTACATTTTCAGCATCTTAACTCCAGTCTTTAGTGTCATTTGATGCAGTTTTGGGCTCCTTGGAAACATTTAAGACATTAGTTTAAACACTTATGACTTGAATCATCATCAATCATTATTAGCCCATATTTTGTTGTTTAGTATGAATTAGGTATCAGATGGCCAGAAAACAGTTAGTGTGCTGTTTTGGTGTGACAGTGTACTGTTATCGTGGGTATACGTGTGAGGACACAGATTTTGGACTAATCTGTTCTTATTATGCTTTACACCACTTTTATCCCTATTCCTTATGGTCCCAGAGGCAGAAGAAGATACCGCTGGGAAGCTGCTTGTGTTGTCTCTGCTGGTTTGCAGGATCATTGTGTTCATGCTGTGTTTTTCACCAGCAGTGAGGTTTCTGATATGGATTACAGACTTAAAAGACAAGTTGGTGGTGGCTTTAATTAAATGTTGGAAAACAATTTTATGTAGTCTTTTTCTTTCTCCATCTTCACACTGTGACTGCATTCATGCTGGGGTTAATGCAATATGGATCAGGGTACAGCCAGTGTCCTTAAAGGGATAGTTCGTCCAAAAATGAAATTTCTGTCACTATTTACTCATCCTCCACTTCTGTTCCAAATCTGCCAGTTTCTTTCTTCTGTTGAACAACTACAGTAGGAAGATATACTGAAGAATGCTGGAAAAACAGCCATTGTTATGGTTGTCAATAGCTATGTTTCCATCCAAAAATGCGAATTAACTTTGTGCAAAACTGGAATATCGCATAAAAGATGTGCGAATAAAGCAGCGTTTACATCCAACGAGTCAAAGAGAACAAAATCGTCACTTCCTGATTAAATGGCGCCAAATATCAACAGTAAAAACGGAATTTGCTGAGGTAGGAGAAGCTGCGTGAATCTGAGGCGCAAGTCATTTATTAAATGAAGAAAAGAAGGCAATGCTGACACGCAGTGAACGCGTGGTGGCGTTTGAGGGCGTAAGACGCTGAGCACAGATGCTCTTGATTCTGGAGGTGATTAATAATATAATAACACTAATACTGAAATGGTTAAGGCATTTTAGAATGACCAAAACAACATTTCAGATGTTTTACAATGTGGTCAGCCTGCTGGTTTGTCCATTTACAAACATTTTTATCATCACATGATCTCTTATAACCAAATCACATGACCTTTTTTTTTAATGCGCATACTGGAATTTGTTCGGTAAAAGTGTTTCCATCGTAGTTTATGTGCATCTTTTCTTATCGAATAAAAAGTTTATCCTACTCAGTTATGCGCATATATTTTTTATGCGCATTTTCAAAATTTATGCGCATCTTAGTGTTTCTATCCAGCGATTTTTAATGCGCATATTCAAAATGCGCATAAAAATAGGTGGATGGAAACGTAGCTAATTGCTGCTTTTTCCCCCAACATTCTTCTTGTGTTAGAATATCTGGTTTTGCGTTTGACAGATGAAAGAAATTCATAATCGTTTAAAACCACTTGAGTGTGAGTGAATGGTGAGAAAATCTTTATTTTTTGGCTGAACTATCCCTTTATTGTCTCTGATGTTTGAAAGAATGTAATTATCACACTGGAAATCGATCAGGAAGTACATTTTTGCTTTATTGTTGATGTAGGATTTTTAGCTAAAATTATTTTATTAACTGGCACCTTTTAGTGAAAATCCAAAGCTTTTGTTGAATGAGCTGTAAGTCTGATCTAAAAAAGGTTAAAAAAAACTCTGAACTCTGAGTTGAAGAGGTGTTTTTGTCTTTGAGGGATTGAGATCGTGTTTTGTTGATAAAATTTTTCCAGATGATGTGGGAATGATTTGTCAAAAGTGAGCACGTTTACCCTCCATAGATTCCCAGATTGATATTTGCTCATGAAATATGCATGCACAATAGACTAGGTGTCCTTGTATATCTGCTCATAATTGCAAACCTGGTCAACAGAGAGTCATTTTTTTCCATCACAAAAAAATCAATAGTTAGACTCTTCCTCAAGTAGCCATTAACAAGTCAGCGATTTACTACTAGATGCCAAAACCATAGACATCAAATATTTATTTACTGTATTTTACAGTTCACAAAATTTCCAGTTTGGTTTGTATCATGGTTTCCGGTTTGATTCGGTATACTAATTCCCATATTGTAACACTTAGAATAGCATTTAGAAATACCATACATCAGCATAAAATACATAGTCTTATATTTTCATTTAAAAAAATGATCAAAGTCATGTAATCAAAAAACTGAAAGAATGAAGCAGCTTGATCTTAGTAATAGACACATTATTGTGATAAATGAAATCTGTGAGATTCTTCAAGAGGGAACTTTTTTTTTTTCATTTATTTGTTAAATGTTACAACTGTTAGCCGTAATCAAATTGTGACTGAGAACAAAAACACTTATTGTCAAATACAAAATAAGCAAAAGGCTGCATATCTTTTACTACAAAAACAGACAGTGCTCTTGTTACAGCTTTAGCCCAGGGCTACAGACTCATTCCTATATGATCACACTGCTGCCGTTAACTTTCTCAGTTGGTCACACCAACTTACATTTTATTCTCAATGTTTTTTTTTAAATCATAATGATATTGACGGATCAATGAAGGAGTAAAATAAAGTAAACATATTTGTACCATGTAACATTCTAATAAATTATGCAGGTTAATTTAGGCTGCTGTCATGAAAAAAAAAAACTTGCTTTCACTTTAGACTCTGACTTTGTTTTAAAGTTTAACAATGTTTACACGCAATTAGCTGAAAAAATGCACACAAGCAAGTATTGAGTTTTTGCCATCATAGATATTTTCCATTTTGCTTTCAATCCAGTCTAAATGTGTGATATAGGGCTTCTTGGCTTTTCTTCTAATACTGTTTGTTGAAAATTATATGATAATCAATTAATCTATTAGATATCACAAGTTTGTCTCATGTCTGTCCATATGACTTCCAGGGTCAATTGTCTTTCAACAGTATAATTTTTTATTTGTTATATTGTAACAGATATAAATAATTGCTTAAAATTGTTTAAATATATATATATATAAATATATAAATATTTTCTCTCTTCATTTTTATTAGTTGTTTTTAATGTGTTTTTATGTGTAAAAAAAATCAATCTGTACAGTTTTTATGATGTTTTCATTTTACATTTATTTAAACCAAATAAAAATTAGAGGTCTAGATTTTTTTATAAGTTCATTCATTAATTTATGAGTGAACATTTTACTTTAATTAATTAC
Source organism: Danio jaintianensis (assembly GCA_903798115.1). NCBI lineage: Eukaryota > Metazoa > Chordata > Actinopteri > Cypriniformes > Danionidae > Danio > Danio jaintianensis. Next base: position 11,325,490 of record CAIGQV010019951.1, read on the forward strand.
TGATATTTTAAATAAATAAGTCTCTTCTGCTCACCAAGTCTGTTAGATGATCCAAAATGCATACATTTTACTAACTATTTTACAATAAAAAAAATTTAAAACAGTGCTTTTTAAAAAAAAATATATTTTTAAATGCCGTTTATTCCTATGTTGACAGTTCTGCATTCTCAGCATTATTACTCCAGTCTTCAGTGAGACATGAATCATGATGATGGTTATAATCAATGTTAAAAGTTGTACAGTTGAGTACAATTTTTATAGTATTTTTTGATTAATAGAAAAATCAAAAGAACAGCATTTATCTCAAATGGAGTGCTTTTGTAACATTATAAATATTTATTGTATATTTATTTTCCATTATTTATTTTCCATTTTGTATAAATAAATAGTTAAATAAAACATTTTTTTTAAATTAATTAATCATTACATGCTTTCTAGATAAAAAGTATTATATTTACAATACTTTATTTGTATTACAAATACAATACTTTTAATAAAATATTATATTATAAATGAAAGTATTATATTTATAATATATTATTGTATAAAAAAAACATGCTGACCCCAAACTTTTGTGTTGTAGTGTACAATAATAAATTGTAATCATGCAAATGCTGTTCTATCATTTGTGCGTTCTATTCATCTTTGAATCCCGTTTGAAAAAAATCTGTAAACTACCGTTTTCGACATTGAGAACAATAATACATTTTAACATTGTAAATCTTTCATTTAACAAATATTTCATTCCCATCATTTTTTTTTCTGTGGAATCTGCCACATTTCCCAGAAAAGAGCTTGCCCGTGCCCCTGTCGACTGCTCTGCATGTCATCAGATAAAGGCCTGTCTGCCATCCAGTGCACTCAGCACTCTCTGCCATGTCTGCAGACTCATTCAAAAGACAAGGGCTCCGTTTCGACAGCTGGATGAATAGTGCTGCTTTCGGTGAGCTATGAGTTCGCAGTCGCTTGCTCTTCATCAGAGTGGAGCTGTAAGTAGGAGCAGATCTGTCAACCTGGATCCAGTCAGGACGCCTCGGGGCTCCAGTATAATTGGCTGCTGGCTCTCTCCTGCGGGACCTGAAGTGGTAGTGTGGATCCTGGAAGAACTGCTTCAGAACAACGCACACATTACTGTAGCCTTAACTGACTCTTATTTATTATTTAAGGATGGGGGAGTCTCTGGCGATTTCATATGGTAAAAAATCCTCTTCTTTTTAAACTTGGAAAACTGAGTACACTGTCCAGTAGGCTGATGGTTAAGGCACAATAAATAAGATATTTTTTCATGAAAATATTCAAAAACCAATATAATTATTAAACATATTATGCCAATTATATATTATCACAAATGTTATGAAGAATGTTCAAAATTAGAAAAATAAGCAATTACTGAGATGGGCCGTGTCCTCTTGTGTTGCGATGCTAATGACATCATACACACTCGATTTCTGGTTTGGTTTTATAGAAAAAAGGGAAACATCAAAGACGTTTTAATTGTGTGTTTTATTAGATAGCACAGAACAGCATTATACCAAAAACCTAAATGGCTTTAGCTTCGCTTCAACCGCTTTCATCCTTACTCTGCTTAATAGTACAATGATAATAAGTTTTGAACACTTTAGCTCATCCATGAACATGATTAGGATGCAATGAAGATGACAACTCCTGTGATATCACACTCGGTCACTACGTTTCCACGTTCCTTTAAGAGAGTTATCGATATTTTTTGGGTTGTTTTAGTTTTTCTCTGTTTTTCTTTTTTGTTTTGCAGTGATTGATTGTGTTTTCTGAGAACGCTTGGTCTCTCTTTGATAAATGTTGTGTTTGCTGGTCTTACCAGCTTTTACTCGGTGCTTAACATCTGGAATGAGCTCCATAAATCAGTTTCTGATAAGACACCTGCTGTAGTTGTTATAGTTAATTTATATATTTATTTATATAAAAGAAAGATAAAATACAAGTATAAAAAGAAAACAGGTTTTAAAGGAGTGGAAAAAATGACAATAGTGAGATCTGTCGGATGTAGCACAGTGCTCATTCAGTAAAGGCACAGCTAAACAGATGTGTTTTAAGTCTTGATTTGAATGTGCCTAATGTTGGAGCACATCTGATCATTTCTGGAAGCTGATTTCAGCAGCGGGGGGCTAAGTAGTTGAAGTCGGATTCACCCTGCTTTGACTGAACTCTTGGAATTTGTAATTTACTGGATCCTAATGATCTGAGTGATCTGTTAGGTTTGTATTCAGTGAGTATATCAAAAATGTATTGAGGTCCTAGGCCATTTAGTGACTTATAGATAAGTAATAATAATAGTACTAAACTTTACATATTAGGGTTTGGTAGTGTTATAAATGGTATTTATAATACCATTGACACAGTAATATATGTGTATATATAAAAATATCTTCTGGCTCTTTTAATCTTTACAATATCTTCAACAGTCCTAAACAAGTCTAATAAATCGCAACCATACATAATAAAAAGAGCTTCACACAGATCTGGGGATGACAATATATGTGCTTTTGTAGTGAATTTAAACATTTAAAACTTTATAAACCATTTTGTGTAACTTCTGCTAACTTTCATTGTTGTAACCTGTCTTTTAGGCAGATGATGTCAGACATATTGTATATGTACCAAATGTGCCATTGAGTACAAACAACAGGAAAAATCAAATATAAAGTATGCCTTTCCCCCATAAGCACTAAGCAGTTTTGAGGTTGCAGAGTGAACAGGAAGTGGCTCAACAGAAAGATTAACTTGCTGTTGGTTGATAGAGAATTGATTTTGTGGAAGTGTTTGTAATAGATGTTTTAAAGCACACTCGCTCATTCGAGCTCAGAATGTAATACTGCAGCCTAATCATCTTTCCTCATGCTGTCATTTTGATCGATGTTAGAAATTCTGGTCTTTCCATATACCGATATATATATATATATATATATATAATACAATTCAAAGGTTTATGGTCCATATCAGTGAACTCCAAATTAGTAAATTGGAATTATTTTTTGAAGGGTCATGTGACACTAGACTGGAGTAACGGATGAAAATTCAGTTTTAAATCACAGAAATAAATTATTACAAAAAAATACTGTAGAAACCTTTCTAAATTTGGAATAATTTGTCACATTATAACTATATTCAATGTTTACAGAACAATCTTTTGAACTGTGAAACCTCTTTCTTAAACTTAAAACCAATTTTACTGAATACAAACATTTAAATGGCAGTGAAATGAAATTCTGGCCGCATCTAGTTTGCATCATGATTTTTATAGCCTCATAATAACTGAATAATGTGAGAATTCATCATTTTCCCCCCCACAGATAAATGTAATAAAATATACTACCCCTATTGATGAGAATTCTTTAAAAAATGAGCCAAAGTCATTTACTGTGTCGATTTGCATACCGACACAATCTAACAGAGCATGTTTATTATGTTCTTGATTGTGAAGTGTGGGGTCTTCATCTGTATTCAGTGACATGCTGCCAATCTCAGTTAGCAGCTCGGCTCATTGCGGATCCCCACCGTAATGTCATTAGTGTAAGCTCTGCCATTTGCACTTCATTTCTTCAGCTCTTTTGGAGTTGAAAAAAAAAGTTGGCATTAGTATCATCTCCGTCTGCCGCATCATTCGAGATTGGGGTCTATTATCAAGGGTAGTGTTTAATTTTCAATATTTGGTTTGCAGAGCACATGTGCTCTACATTCTGATTTAAGTCTGGTTTTATCCAGCCGCATAAATCTGACTTAGCTGTTGTGATTTTAAATGAGGTAAAAGTCCAAGAAGATTTGAATTATAGTCACAGGAGCAAAGGTCTTTGTCCTTCACCCTCAGAGATGTTCACTTCTGTTTAAGTGGAAGATTTAATTTTATTTATTTTTTTACTCTGCAGGTTGGCATACAGATAGGCGGCTTTATGTAGTGTTGGCATTTTAAGAAATTAAATCGGCAATCTAATTGCCAGCAAAGCACTTTACTGTTTGGGATGTGCTGCTGTTCTAGTGGTTAAAAATGCCAAAGGCTTCATTAATGGAATGGGTTTGTTGGCTGCAGAAAGCCTGTTGACATATGCTCAATGCAAAGAATTGTGGGAAAAGCTTATTCTGTTTATTTGCTGAAGTGACTATTGGAGCTACTTGTTCAGCACTGATGGCATCTTCACTTTTGTGCAGACAATCTGCTTGTCCTTTGTGAGGATTATTCACATGTTTTGTTTTCACAGCTTGCCTGCTGTCATCTGTTATATTTAAAGCCAGCAGGAAACTATTTCACTTGAATTATTTCATGTTTTTCTGGGAGGAGCAGGTGTTGGAGAGGATGAAAAGACAGGAAACATGCTAAAACGAATAACTTTAAACATATGCACCATATTTATGAACAATAACAAAAGATTTACTTGCATGTAATCTTCACCTACTACAGAGACAAATGTATGACTACTATGAATATGAATGTCAGTTTTTTTTTTTACTGTTTCGCTGATGTCATTCAAAGTTAAAAACACCATAAAATATAGCATTGAAACCAATTTTACGTGCAATATCCAGTGTTTTTTTTTGAGTGAAAATGAAATGGAATTATTGTGCACCGGTGAACCAATAACCAATAAGACCCAAAACACAAATGTGTAACGCATGCAGCATATTCATGATAGGTAACCAAATTTGTGCACTTTTTAAAGATTATTTGCCAGCAATAGTCTCTCTGTTTATCTCCACAGTTAGTTTATACATTTTCCAAAGAAAAAGTCAAACTTATTTCACTGAGTTCCCAAAAGTTAAATATAATAAATAATAAATTATTGTTAGATCAGTATGTTTAATGATTGATGTTTCTTTTGCAGAAGCTTGGACATGAAATGTCAAGCATTATGATCTTTGTTAATTTTGTAACGTTGGCTAACAATCTGAACTTTGACAAATTATGATTCATCAATTAAAAAAATAAACAAAGCTGTATTTGCATATTTAATTTTTCATGCTTTCTGCCATCTAATGTATTTAAAAACAGCATTGTAACCTATTTTATTAGATGTTTTTGATGCTAAAAAAGCGCCAAACAACTTTGTTAGCCCATGAGAGGCAACGTGTGGAACACATCAAACCAACTAGCCTGACTGACGGACCGACAAAGCCCTATACGGCTGACCGTCAGCTTGGTGTGTCCTGGCCTTAAAGTCATAAGATGAACAGAATGTTGCTTTCATCTTCATGACATTATGAAAATGCAGCAGAAGAACAGTCCTCCAAGTCTTCTGTGAGAAATGTTGTCAATTTATGTTGGCAAGCTTCCCAGACAAGAGAAGTCGCAGTAGGTGAAGAGAAAGCTGGGAAACTGGATGGCCTTCATAGAGTGACGGCCTGACTGAAACTCAGATGGATAGGCAGTGTCTGTGGCTGACAGATACTCCTACTTAATGCCCTGTCCTTTTGCTGAGCTGAAGAGCTTGCTTTTACTGCAGCATTCATTAAGATGACACTTACAACAGAGCCAAAAAACCTACTGGCAATGATGGACAGCCCAGTTTGATGAGTCCTCTCTGATTATTCAACCGCTCTGGCTCTTTACCCTCATCTATATCCTGAGCTCCACAGACTTATATATTTTCTGTCTCTCTTTCTTCAAGATATGCACTTTTAAAGAGCCAGTGGATTTTCGGATCCTTCAAAGTAGAGCACAAAAATACATAAAACAATTTATTGAAGACAAATTAGGATATGCTTTCAGACTAAGGGAGAAGTACATGCAGGCTTTTCAGTTTTGAGAATAGGTGGTATCAATTTTCCAAGGAGATTCTCCTTGATGTTTGTTTGCTTTCCTACAGTACCTGTCATATAACATTAAAATGCAAATTTTCAAATGCTGTCATTTGCAGTACTGTAATATCTTGGGCACAGGTAAGCAGTTTCAATTTAATAATGTAAAAATATTTGTTTTTTGTTGAATCTTTTTTATCTTGATTTCTTTGTTGTAATGGCAGTTCTATGTGCTTTTGAAATTTATATATGACCTATATATAAGGGCCCAATATACTGTATAACAAATAAAGTTATTATGAATAGAACTATTTTTTACATTTGTAATTTGTGTACTTCAACCTAAATTTGTTTGATTTTAATTTAGTAGTCAAATGTCAAGGCAACGTTTTGCATTTTCAGGTGTTTCTGTCTCAATTCTCGTTTGAGATAAATCTCAATTCTATTTGAGATCAAAGTAATTCATATTACCTTTGCTGTCAAAATTAAAATTTGTTTTATTATAATATTAATATTGTGATTCTTTCATTTGTATTTAAAATATACTGTATGATTTTTATGGTATGGTATGGTTTTCACATGCTTTTTGTCCATGTACACACAGCGTAGTGTTTGTCAGTCATGGCAGTGTGAGTCTGCACAGTGAGCTGTGAATGAATGTGCGCTCAAATGTTGAGTTATATAGGGCACTCCTGTACGCACCAGGTGTATTGCTGCATCACACAGATAAGAAAGTCATTTAGCTCTGCTGTGATGCAGAAGTACCTCGCTCTCTCTGAAATACTACACACACAACTGTCTGAATGGCCTCACTGGACAGGAAAGATGCTATTTTCGCTGTTTGCTTGCTATCATCCAGCTGTGTACACCATGCCAATATCAATGATAGCAGGTTCTAAAGACATGAAACCTTTTTTGCCCCTTCGTCAAGGGTTTGATTGACAGGCAGTCTGACCAATCAGACTGTTTTGATAAAGTGCTATCGTGATTGTAGACAAATAAAAGTACACCCAGTTTTGAATGTATGCTTAGTATTTTAGGTTCTTTCCACTGTTAGATGGCTCTGAATTGGTTTTGTTCACCAGGTGGTGCGGTAATTCAGTTTTACCCTATGAGCTGTAGACTAAAACTTTAATGTTTATTGTGTTTACTTGTCTAAGTCTCTTATACATCCTAAAATAATCATTTCATTTGCATTGCATCATTTGGCAGATGTTTTTATCCAAAGTGACTTACAAATGAGGACAATAGCAGTAACAAAAGAACAATAAAAAAATGTAAATATGACTTCCAGCTGTATTCTGGATGAAATTGTATGAAACTATTTCAAACTCTTCATGTAGTGGATTCATATTTTTATTGGATTTTTTTTTTTCCTTTTTTCAAATGGTTTTGAGCACTTGTTTCTCACACATGGCAATTCCTCACACATTTCCCCCCACCTATTTTTATTAACTGTTGTGTTATTTATTTTTTTCCATTTAAACCTATTCCTAAATTAAATGGCATATTATTATTACATTCGTCCTCAAATGTGCTTGTTGGAAGCCAGACAGATTAGTAAGATTACTGCTTGAGTACAGATCGAGAAAGTGCTTGTGTGTAAAAATTTATCAGATGGTCAGGGAACATACTGTGGACAGTTCATGGATGTGTTAAAGCTCAATTCAACTCACTCACACCCACTACACTTTTGCAGTTTCATGATCTGCCGTTAGGTGTCAGTGTTGTTCTCAGAAGACCTTGCAGCTTTCATTTCTTCAGGATGTTTACAAGCGCAAATGCATTGATATAGAAAGCACACATTTGCGTGAAAGAGAGATTGAGCTCTCAGCTTCAGATAAGAGAGATGAACTTCCCCCTGTGGCGGTAGGTAGCTTGTGTAGTACTTTGCACAGGTGTATTATGGCACCATGCATCCCTTATTACTATAATAGATCTTCACCCCGTGGCACTGAGATCGATGGGCACAGAAGATGCCCATAAACAGTCACTTAGTCAGCTCATTGATCCAGCACAGAGTTTTCTGAAAGGAGAGAAATCTACTCTCTGCTGAGAAAGTGAATTTGATCTTCAGTTAATTTACTGTAATGAATCGATTTTAGCCACTTTTTTTTTGCATTCTTACAGTAAATTTGAAACTAAATAATTAAAGAGAATTTTATTTTTAAAATAGAACAAAAAGAACTTCCATACATCCATATTTGCATGCACTGATTCTAGTTTTATATTTAAGATGATTTGACATGGTATCAGTTTTAAGTGTGGTAAAGAGTATGCTAAAGGTGTAAAGATTTTTTGTGTGCATTTCTGGTGGCTTTTTCTATTGCCTCTTGCACAGAACAGACTTCAGTGTGTTCAGTTTACAGTGAGCGTTTCTGCCGTTTTTTTGCAGACATGTTAGAGATGCACAGATACGTGTATATCACCAATATTTATCGATTTTTATAGATATCAAGTTCAAACCATCAACTTATTGGATGTAGCAGGGAAAATATAACTAAGATTAA
>CAIGQV010019951.1:11334165-11353570 GCA_903798115.1 Danio jaintianensis
TATATATGTGTGTGTATATATATATGTGTGTGTATATATATATATATGTTTGTGTATATATATATATATGTGTGTGTGTGTGTGTATATATATATATATGTATGTGTATATATATATATATATATATATGTGTGTGTATTGTGTAATCCATTGTTTCAAACAGTCTTGTTATAGGACAGGATATGCACTCTATATTTCAACCAGAAAAGAATGTTTCGTGCATGTACTGTAAGCGGGCTTGTGTTTATAGTGTCAGCGTGTCTGCAGCAGTGTGCTGAGCTCCAATGAAAGAGCACTGTGTGCATTAGGCTGTGTCTGCTTTTCTGACCGGGACACGAGGCTCATGTGAGCTTCTAAACATCCTCCAGTCAAACATCCACAGCCTCTTTAAACATCACAAACCCATGACTGCCTGTGAAAAGCACTTCTGTCGATTCTCACCCCTCCTCTGAAACAAGATCTAGCCACATATAAAACTGTTTTTTGTTGTTGTTTTTTATGAGTAAAGTATTAGAGGAGGTAATCTTGTTTTAGCATGACTTATGCAGAGTGTGGAAGTCTGATAAAAAAATGAATGCAGGCAAAGATAAGCTGTAGTTTACGTCCTGCACAATTAACCTTTAAATACCATCCTCCTTGAAATCAATTCTTTACCAGTTTAAGTACAGTCTTGATCTAAGCTGAAGCTCTTTCATATGCCGTGGCCATAAGCAAGGTGTTTATCATAAGAGAGTAAATGTTATGGTGTAATTAACCCTCCCGTCTGAGGGGAAGCAAGCTGAACCTTTTCACGCCGCAGGATCAGCAGCTCATAAACAACTACACCACTGTCTCCACTTTTTAATGTTTTCATTTCAGCTGAAAGACGATCTTTGATGGAGCTGCACTTTTCAGAGTCTCTGTTATTATAGGAGTTTTCAGGCTGGAGCCTATGAATTTTCAGCCTCTGCTTTTTTGTACGTTATAAGTTTAAAGCTTGTATTTGCCTCTTGGTCTCACTGTTGAAAATCCCATTTGCTGTAAAGGACGTGAGGGTTTATTGGCTTGTGAATGGGACCTGCCACGTTCGCTTGTTTGAGATGTGACTGATGCGGCTTCAGTTTGTCTCTCAACAATAAGCATTCTCTGTGGAGCATCTGGGTGTGTGTAGAGCTTTGAAAATGATGAACAGCGGTGGTCTGAAGGGAAAAAAAACAAGTAAGAGCTGCGTAAACAGTATTCTGGTCTGATCAATGTCTACCTGGCAGTTTATTCCCTAAGAGCAAATGTCTTTGAGCTAAGATCAGCCATCTGACTCAATGAGGACAGCCTGTCCGGTCTGCAAGATGACTGACAATATATCATCATGGCACACCTCAGGGCTTTCATGTTTCATGCGTGTTACATATTTCTTTAGTAACTCCATTTTATTTGGTTGGCCAGCCAGTCAGTTAAGCCAATTGAAGTCAGCATGAAATCAAAATGCACTCTTATTATTTTTATATTTATATAGTAGTGCTTGTTATAAAGGGTGTATCTGTGCACTTTATTATTTTGTAAAAAAAATATTTGCCCTCATAATATTTAATCTTTTAATTCCTCCCCCTCAAAATGACTTTTCTTCCCTTCTGATCACATAGAATGTCTTTCCAGAGGGGCTACCAGGACGTGTCTTGTTTCTCCTCTGCCTTCATCCATTCATGAATTTTCCTCCATTTTGTTAGCAATGCCCATCTTCCAACAATCCAGCTGTTTCCAAAGGATAAAATCATGCACCACCCTGCTTTTTTTTTCTAATTTCAAGACCTTTCAATTGGATGGACGTCACAGTATTGAGAAAGAAAGGACATCTTAACTTCCATTTCAAGCCAAATTTATGTATATAAGCATCATGTATTAACTGCATTTTTATTATTATTCATTCATTCATTCATTCATTCATTCATTCATTCATTCATTCATTTTCCTTCAGCTTAGTCGCTTTATTCATCAGGGGTTGCCACAGCGGAATGAACCGCCAACTTATCCAGCATATGTTTTACACAGCGGAAGCCCTTCCATCTGCAACCCAGTACTGGGAAACATCCATTCACACACATGCACTACGAACAATTTAGCTTACCCAATTTACCTATAACACATGTCTTTGGACTTGTGGGGGAAACCGGAGCACCCGGAGGAAACCCACGCGAATACAGGGAGAACATGCAAACTCCACGCAGAAATACCAACTGACCCAGCCGAGGCTCGAACCATGGACCTTCTTGCTGTGAGGCAACAGCGCTACCCACTGTGCCACCACTCATTTTTAATTAATTTATCATTTAGATTTTATAATTAAACAAATACATGTATAGTGAATAAATAGAAAATAAACATTTAAATTTAATATGTACCTGTATAGGAATATATCTGGATCTGTTCATTGATGCATTCAAAATATTATATGTATAATATAATATGTTTTGAAAAAGCAAATGGAGAAAATATTGAAATTTTCACCGTCAACTTTTGCATCAAATTGTTTGTGAATTTATTATACTTTTTTTTTTGCTAATTTTTATTTTGTCACAGTACATGCAGCCGAAAATAATACAAACAGACAAAAAAAATAACCTGGTACAATTCTACGCTCCAGCGTAGATTGTTTACGTTCATCATTGTGCATGGTACAATGATGAACGTAAACAATCTAATGATCGCAAACAAAATTATGATCGCAAACAATCTAATGTGTTGATATGGATGGCACATGGACATAAATATGTGATGTTTAAAAGCTGCTTATGGTGTGAAACAAGCTATTTGCTGAATGTCCTTGTATGCATATGATTTGCCCTACAGTGAATCTATGGAAAAATGGCAAGCAACCATTTTTAGCGCGCTGTCGTAAAGCAAGATTTCAGCCATTAATCAGCAGTTTTACACTTGTGATTGTGGTTTGGATGTGTCGAACCGTCTGGCTTTAAGAGCAGGACATCAGGGCCGATAAGCATGATCTCTGAGCAGATCTAAGCTTTCACCTTCTTTTGGCAGCCTATTTGTCATCCTCTCCTGATAAAAGACAAAAACAAGCAGTAGTGAAGAAGACTCTGTACTGATTAAACCAGTCCCGATAATCCTGAAAGTGTGTCCTGCTCAGTAAACAGAGAGCATTACTGTCAGACTCAGAGTTCACTGTCCCGCAAGTCACTTAATGACTGAGCTACACATTCACTTCTGCTTTGACTGTGTCTCATTCATTATACATGCTCACGACAGAGGAGCAGTTATGCACTGTTAGGTAAATAGTTAAATGACTTTGAAAAAGAACACAACTCTGTGTCATCAGTGGACAAAAGCCTTTGTTTGGGCAGCTGTTATTAGGAGAGACGTGATCCCTGAAGTGTGCATGTTGTTCTGCACTAAAGCGTCACTAATAATAAGTTAATAGGTAGATTTGGACATAAATCTGTAATTAGTTGGTATTATCATAGTTTTTTAAATTTCATCTTTAATTTTCTTATCATTCATAATTTAATTACAACCTCAAATCAGAAAATTTGGGACAGTATGGAAAACGCAAAAAAAAAAAAGAAAAGAAGTTGTTTCTAAATTTACTTTGACTTGTATTTCATTGCAGACAATACAAGAGCACATTATTTAATGTGTTCCTCATGATTTTTATTTACTTTTTTAAATAAATACGTATTCCAATTTTGGTTCTTGCAACACATTTCAAAAACAGTTGGAACAGTAAAGGATTTACCACTTTGTAGTGTTGCCGTTCCTTTTCACAACACCTAAAATACGTTTAGGGACTGAAGACACCAAGTGATGAAGTGATTCAGGTATAATTTTGTCCCATTCTTCCTGCAAACAAGTCTTAAGGTGGGCAACAGTATGGGGTCTTCGTTGTTGCATTTTGCACTTCAAAATGTGCCACACATTCTCTATTGGAGACAGGTCAGGACTGCAGGCAGGCCAGTCAAGTACCTGTATCCTCTTCTTGGCAGCCAGGACTTTGTAATGTGTGCAGAATATGGTTTTGTATTGTCTTGTTAAAATATGCATGGGTGTCCCTGGAAAAGAAGGCAGCATATTGTGCTCCAAAATGTCTTACTTTTCAGCATTAATGGTGCCATCACAGAAGTGCAAGTTACCTTTGCCAAGGACACTGACACAACCCTATATCATGACAGACCCTGACTTTTGGACTTGTTGCTGGTAACAGTCTGGATGGTACTTTTCTTCTCTGGTTCGGAGCACACGACGTCCCTTTCTCTCAAAAAATACCTGAAATACTGATTCATCTGACCACAGTACATGTTTGCATTGTGTGATGGTCCATCCCAGATGCCTCCAAGCCCAGAGAAGTTGGGCGCTTCTGGACACTGTTAACATAAGGACTCCTTTTGGCACAGTACAGTTTTCACTGGCATTTGTGGATGTAACTACATATTGTGGTACTTGACAAAGGTTTGCCAAAATTAGTCCTGAGCCCATGTGGTGATATCGCTTATAGATGAATGATGATTCTTAATGCAGGGGGATCGGAGATCATGGTGGTTCAGTTTAGGCTTGCGCCCTTGTTCTTTATGCACTGAAATTCCTTCAAATTCCTTGAATCTTTTAATTATGTTATGCACTGTTGAAGGTAAAATATCCAAATGTCTTCCTATCTTTCTTTGAGGAACATTGTTTTTAAAGGTGCAGTATGTAAGTTTGACTCCCAGTGGTTGAACTAGGTATTGCACTCCTGGATCAAAACACGCAAGCGCAGGTTGCCAGATTGACGTGAATGTACTTGAATATCGAGCCTAAAGGCTGATTTGAAAAGCAACGGCATGTGATAGGACAAAAACTCCTTTTAGTATGAAAAAAATATTTCTTCTAACCAACACCTGAAATTTCTATTTTAGAAACGGCTCCTATTTCTCACAGGTGAACAACAGCAAAAAACAATGATCACCTCAGGTACACCTCATGTGCTTTATTCAGTGTTAAATGCCAATAATGTGAGTTTGAATGGCATTTTACATGACATTTATTGCCATACAGCAGAGAGTTTCACCTCAGATCTTGAAAATAAAATAAACCATGTGAAATTGAACTTTAGAACTGTGACTTAGTGCAAGCCAAGTTACAAAACAAATATCAATCATTCAGCATGTACATATAATAATGTTAAAGAGATTTAATATGTATAAACCTTACCATTTTGTGAGTGAGTGCATATTCTGTGCCTCTGAATGGCTGTATTTAAATTTCTGTCATGTTTCGTCTGGTGCAAACAGCCAAATTTCTTATCACTGCAAATCTTGTCACGTAGCGTGTTGTTAGGACACGGGGTTACAATCAGGGCTTGACATTAACACCCGCCAAACCGCCAAATGTGGGTAGAATTCAGCTGTGGTGGCTTAGACAGACACTCCCACTAGCCACTTTGGCTGGTTGGAAATAATTTTTTAATTGTAGTTTTATTAAAAGCAGGGTTCGTCAATAAAGATCTTAGAATCGAGCACGACTGACAAAAATAATTGTGTTCGCGCAAGCAAAAGAAAGCAGATGAATACCGAATGAGAGGATGATCACTCGCACAGGTGATGTGATGCGCACGACTCTTACAAAGCGCGTGCGCGCTCCCATTTACTTGCGCTAACAGTGCCTAGAGGAATCGGTTTCTTTTTGAAATAGACTTTTTGGTATGGTCAGACATAAATTTGGTAAGTCCTTAATTTTGAGTCCTGAAAAGTCATGTGAAATAAAATCTAAAGGCAATGCGACACAACCCATTTGCTCATGCACATGGAGCAAGCTAATACACAACACACACAAAAAGTGAAATTAATGAGGAGGCATGTGGACATAACACAAAATCTAAATCAAGTAATTTTAGAATGTCAAAGTCAAATTTATGCATATAAAATATATTTTCCCAACAGCAAAAGTGTGGCTAGTGAAAATGGCGAGTGGCTAGTAATGTTGGAAATCTACTAGCCACAGTGGCTGGTGATCAAAAAAGTTAATGTCAAGCCCTGGTTACAATGTAACCTGCTCACCTAATGTTTACGTTCGTAATATTTATATTATTTGCTAATTAATAACCTAATGTGGAACTCTGAAGCTGCGTCTCATTTCGGAGTCTGCTACTGTCCACTGGAGGTTGCATTTCAGTCATGGACGCATGCTTTGAGAACCTTCATGACTGAATCAATCAAATACACGGTTTTCCAGCAAGGCAACCCGGGGTGCTGAAATATAATTGCCTAAACTGGCATTGGGTGGGTTAAAATAACCAAAACAAAGACAGCATTCCGGAACGGAAAGCACATTTTCAGAGGAGAATATCTGACTTTAGCATTGTTTTTCAGATAAACTAGAATGTTCACTTAGCATGTTTCTTAAATATCTGCAAACATATTATGGTATTTTTAAGCTTTAGAAGAGTCAAAAACTTACATACAGCACCTTTAAACATTTCAATAATTTTCTCACGTTTTTGTTGGCAAACTGGCGATCCTCTGCCCATCTTTTCTCCTGAAGGACTAGACCTTTCTTGGATGCTGCTTTTGTACCAAATCATAATTACTAACACCTGTTGACATCACCCGTTTCAAATCACATCATTATTTAACCAATTTACCTGATTACTAGCCTTAAATTGCTCCTGTTCCAACTTTTTTTGGAATGTGTTGCAGGTCTAAATGACAGGAAAGGATGTATATCTGAAAATGAAATGAAGTTGACCAGAGAAAACATGAAATATTTTGTGTTCATATTGTCTGAGGCAAAGTTGCTGCATTAGACAGGGCAAGATTAAATACATTTATAAAATAATGAATCAAGTAAAAAAAAAAAGCTTTAAAATTTAGCCTTTTAAATCTTCTTAGAGATGCTAGTTCCATCTAACAAACTAAATTGTTATATATGTTATATTACTTTTAAGATGTTTAATTTAAAGTTTTTCTCTTACAAATCAGCTTTTTTTTCTGTTAAAATTGCTAAATATATGGCGTTTAAAAAGAAATCTAGATTTTGAAAATATTTTTTTTTCCTGTGGAGGAAACTAGCTTTAATGTTTTTCGTTTCTAAATAAATTTAATAGAAACACACTCTAAAAATGCTTTTTTTATACATTTGGGTAAATTATGGACAACCTCAACCATTGTGTTAAATTTTCTTATTTTATGTTTACTAGTTTTTATTTTTTATAATTTATACCTAAACATTTGGTTTTGTTTATTTTATCCATGTAAATTTTGGACATAAAAATGATATTTTATGTAACCGCTTCTTTAAAATATCTAGTATCTTAAATTTAATTTCAAATTATTCTAATATTTTATAAGATTTTATCAATTAGCCTACATGTTGCTACATGTGGCTCTTCATTTCCCTACTTTGTATTCCATTCTCATTACATAATTATCGTTTGTTATTTTTAGTTTCAATATTGAAAAAAATAGGGACCCCGCCCCCCACCCCCATTAATCAGGGATTGCTATGGCAATATTATTGTCAGTACATTGGACCTCTACCTGAAACCTCATTATGACTGCATTTCATTAGAGTGCATTATGAACACATTAAATTCTGTTCCAGTTCTGCCTGTTACAGTAGCAATACCTGTATATATGAATAATAAAGTAGTGGCCAGTAACCAGAGAGACTGAAAGTGGACATATCCAGCCTCACTTAGTCCTTATTTGCCAAGGAGGCGTAAGAGCGAGAAAGGGAAAAAAAGAGAGAGAGCTAGAGCTAGGGGAGTGGAAAGAAGGACAGCGTGCTGCATGTGTACAGTTACACACCAAAACACACACACACATACACAGACAGACAGAGGCAGTCAGTCCAGGGAGACTGAGGCAGTGCTGGAGTCTCTAGAGTTTGTCTCTGTTTTTCTCTCCACCATCCAAGATGCCGCAGAGAAAGAGGAGTTTCACTTTTGGAGCATATGGCGGGTAAGACGCACGCTGTTTACCAATAATATTTCACTTTTCCTACTGTGTGCCGTGAAGTGTGATTGTAAATAATGTGTGGGGATATCAGCCACTGTGGAAGAGCGATTATGATAACAGTGTGTTCGAAAGGTAATGCATTGTAAAAGCGGTGTTATCGCATACGAGCAGACCTGATTTCATCGCTGGGTTGTATTTTTGAATGACAGGACTGCGGCTCGGGTGAACTGCTTCTCCTGCAAGTAAGCCCTGTAATTAAAGGCCATTACAGCGGAGAAGGTAATTGAGATTGGATTGAATTAGACACCGTGGTTGACTGAAGCAGACACACGTCTGAAGCTCTGAGTCTGTGAAGCGGGCCAGAGAGGTTAACAGAATCACAAGCTGTTTACTCTGAGGATTCGATTAAGCCCTTTTAAAGTGATCTGTTGATTCAGGATTTTCAACTGGGGTTGTGTTGGTCTGAATGGCTACCGGCTCCAGCGAGGGAGATTCCTCTGTGTGTTAAAGGATCTGGTCTGCTCAACAGGTGCAAGGGTGCCATATTTCACTCGTGCGTTGTGGAGGACGAGTGTTATCTGTGCATGCATGGCTGATTTGATCACTGGAATGCTGAAGAGGACACTTTACCTGTCCTGCAAGATCTGGCTTTAAATACTCTAGATGGATTTCTGGGTTTGGATACATGTGCCTGTGTTTGTTTTCATGAGTGATTAGTGTGCTTAAATGTTTGAACGTTGTTTTGGGAAGAAATGTAAGTTCTTCCCAAAAAGTCTTCACATGACTTTTTTTGCCAAAAATAAAAAAGGTTTAAAAGGATTTCAAAGTCTTAAAGGGATAGTTCACCCATAATGTTTAAATTCTGTCATCATTTACTTAATTGTAGTTGTTCCAAACATGTTCTTTCTTCTGTTAAACACAAATGTTATTTTGAGGAAAGCTGGAAACCCCTAACCATTGACTTCCATAGTACTTTTGTTCAGCGGTTTTAAGCTTTCTTCAAAATACCTACTTTGGTGTTTAACAGAAAAAGGCAATGTGCAGAGGTTTAATTCTTAGGGTAAATAGTGAGTAAATGTTCATTTTTGGGTGATTTTGGGTCATTTAATTCAACCTTCCACACTCGATAGCCTTAAAATGTCTCAAATTAAAGAAGAACATTTTAAATTCATAAAGTTGAACTTTTAAAGATTTAAAAATGACAATTAATTAGTATTTTGGGCCTGGACTGAGAGTCTTTTATGCCATTGAATTCATTTTGTTCTAAATATGTCTCTGGTAAATAAAACATTAATACACTTAGTGAGATTTGGTGGGTGTCATCTGTAAATCGTGGTAAAAAATAGAAGGTTTTTTAGTGCAAAAAAGAAAATATGGTTGAAAATGTATCATTTGCGTTCATGATATGTTCAGCATTTTGGAAAAATAATAAAGAGTTTGACTGGTGATGTATGCAGCACAATAAAGGGCAGTGTGTACTTTTAAGAGCTTGCTTCACTGACTTTGTTGATAGAAGGAAATTATCCATATCGATCCGGTTTCTTATTACACTCTGTAAATTGTCTCTAGATGCGTTTTGACATTTGCTTGGTCTTGAAGATTGTGAAATCTAAAAGTCATCATCAGAAATTGCTCCAGGTGTAGATAACAAGTGAACAGATTTGCTTGTGTGTGATTTGTGTTTACATGACCTTGTGAAAATTCACCTGTTTACATGACCAAGTCTTACAGCATGATGTAGCTTTGAGATCTTAATGCGTTTGTCATTGAGGGCAGTAACATTTACAGCTACTTTTTGGAAGATGCTTTTATCCAAATTACACTTCTCTGTTCTTATCATTTCTCAGGGACATTAATAGTGACTTAAGTTTCCAGCCCAGATATTAAAGCTACAGTCATCTCCGTTCTACATTTACTACACAGAGTCACAGTACACTGACAAGCTAAAAAGTCTTTATTGTGAGTTTTTTCTTTATTCTGTGGAGAAAACTTGCTTTTTTGTCAAAATAAATGTAATGTAGTAATAATACAAAAATGCATCTAAAATGCTGTTATTTAGGTAAAATTTGTAACTAAATTTTTAACTAAATATTTTAGTCAAATTCGTGTTGAAACAACCCAGTGTTTTTAAGAGTGTAATGAAATTAATAAAACAAATACTTAAACTTTACTATAAACAACTAAAAGGACATAAAACTGTTATTTAAATTCAGTCATTAATTAATTATATTTTTATTTTATTAAAGGAACTTTATGCAGGTTCTAGTAAACACTCAAGCACATGCTTTCAGATGGAGCAGGATTTACTACAAAGCCATAGTTCAGTGAAAAGCTGTGCAAAATCATGTTAAAAATTTCAATTGATTAAAAATGATGGCTATAACGATATCGTAACTTCTCAGTGAACTACGGTTCTGTGTAGTAAATAGCTGCACGTAAAAAATACCACATATAATAACATGTTTTTACTCCAAACTCACTTCATAATTTCAATCGAGTGTTTGAAATGATTCCTTATGCTAGATGATTCCATAGTTGTGTGATTATTAGTCACACTTAACAATGAATGCAGTTAAATCTTCTTTTTATTATGCAACTCTAAGGAGATTTCTTTGTGGGTGTTTAGAGCTTTTTCACAAGAGCACCCTCTGACCTTTGGAGGAGATTTATTACTCATCATACAGCCATGCTTCCTTGACTAGATGTGCATGACAAGTGCAGTTTTGCTCAATCATTTTGGTTAATTTCTCAATCCTACTTGAGGGAAAACCCTTTGAAGGGATTAGAGCATAGTGATGAACCCTTCAGAATGAAACACAGCCAGTAAGGGTTGCAGAACTTGTTCGTTTTGCCTCTAGAGGATGGCTTTTATGGATGTGGATCTGCATGTGGACGATGCCTTCAGGTGACCTCAGAATGACAGATCAAGAGTCATTTTCTAAATAAAGCCTGGTGATGCTGCTCTATGTTAGCCCTTTTCTCTGGCCTCATAAACTCTTAATGGAGCCTAATAAAATAAACAACAGACACAGACTTTGTCCCAGATCTTAAAGTGCTTTTTTCGTTCTGCCTCTCGTCGGCTCCTGGGTTGAGACATAGGGTTTGACTGAAGACTTCTGAAAAAACACAGGACAAGTGGATGCTGTTTAGAAACAGCCATGTGGAAAAGCTACTTGTTTTGCAACCACTGGTGCCGATCACTGGTTCTTGGATGTCAGCAGATTCTTTGTGCCCAACTTCAGTGTTCTAGTGGGCAAAACATGGGAGCAATGGGGGAATGACTTGAGAGCAGAAAATGACAGGTGTTGCAAGATATTTAAAAATACATTTTTTTAGATTTTAGATTTTGTTTTTCTGCAAGAAAGACAACCATGTTAAACTGATTTTGTAGGGTCATATATGTGCATAAACTATAATAAACAGATTACAAGCATAGATAATAAATATAAAAAGAAAGGAAATAAAAATTGCTTTGTTTTTTGGGGAATCTACCTGTAGAGAAAATAAGTTTGTGTTCGTGTAAAATAACATTGTATAGTCTTCGTTGGATAAATGTAATACAATTCATCTTTGTTAAAGCTACAGATGTTATCATTTTTTTTACGCCTACATGCGTTACACTCACTTAGAATGTGTACATAATAACGTGCAAAAGAACACCTTTCATTCTTTTACTGTAAAACAATTGCATATGCACACAGTCCAGTATATATGTTACAGTCTTAATAATGACCTTTTATTGATCAATATAATAATAATTCAATTCTGAAAACTGGACTGACACAGTTTCAATTTCAATTTACAGAAACTTCTACGTTAAGCTGCTTTGACACAATCTACGTACATTGTAAAAGCGCTATAGAAATGAAGATGAATTGAATTGTATATCAAGTTTAACTTTATTTTGTTGTGTTATTGTGAAGACCTTTGTCTGTAAAATGCTTGTGAATGACTCTCAGAACAGCTCTGGAAATTAGCTTTTTGGCGGCAGACAAGCATCGTATGAGCAGTAGTTTTCTGCATCGTGGAAATTACGGTTATGTTTACACAACAGTGATTTTGCCAACTGACAACAACAATGTCAAAACAATTCCAGTTCACACAGATCAACAAAAATATCTATTGCAATATTTTATGCAATCCAGGCCAGTAGTTGGCAATATAAACATTATATTTTTATTTTAATGACTAAATTAAAATGTTTTAATCAAAAAGCACGTAAAATGCATTGAAATCGTGAGATTTCATATATATATTTAGCTCATACAACTAATAAATGTCAATCCATATATAAAAAACATTCTAGAATTTTAAGGTTTTTTGCATTTGATTAAAAATGATGTTTTTGTAGTTTCTTCTGAAATCAAAGCACCATCATTTTCAAGCCCCCAAAACACTTTTATAGTTGCACTGTAAAAAGCGAGTAAACCATTGCAATAAAAGAGGCAAGCTGGTTTTACTTAAAAAAAGGAGCAAAACCACTGTAATTTGAAACGATTAAATTGACTTAATTTTTTTATAAATATGTACATAGATTTTACTTAATAAGACATAAATATTTACTTAATTTTAGGACAAGCATTTTTTAAGTAAAGTCTACTAATAATGATATTACTAATAGTGATAATGCATAAAAATATGTAGATTTTAGTTGAAAACATTGTTGTATACATTGTCGTTTTGTACGTATATATTTTTTCGTGACATGAAGTTCAGACTTAAATGACAAAAATTAAAGGTGCTTGTCATCCTTAGATTTCTAATAGTTTGTTTGTTTACCGAGTGTCATTTTAAAGAGGCATCTCAACCGTTTTCATTATTTTGCATTATAAAGACTGTGTTCAGCTCTCGAGGGCCGATGACCACTCATCCACCTCTCACTAAACCAACACTAACCTGTCTGTCCTTCATCTGATCTTCATCTGAATTTACAGTCACGTTCACATTCGGCGCCTGTACTGAAGACGTGACTGGAGAAGCTGGATTAATTTTAGTGTTATTTCAAGAGACAAACACTGTTGATTAGTTCTGAAGGGCAGCTGTTAGACGCTTCCTGTACTCACACAGAACAGCCTGTAATGACACATAACTCATTCTCAGCAGGGGCCAATTTATGAAAACTGCGCCCCGTAATAACATTGCTTTTTTATTTCACACTCTGTCCTGTTTCACTGCCCAGTTTACAAAAAATAATGATTTATCTGATGATTTATGTCTACTACTGAAAATTGGTTGATATATATTTTACAGATTTTTTTCAGGGCCCAAAGAAATCAGCTTTGCTTTTTTGTTTGTTTGTTTTTGCAGTGTCCACGTTTCTCACACAATTTTCACAAGTTTTTTTTAGATTGATTCTTTTTATTTTTAAACTTTTATATATTTTTATTTTAAAATTTTTGTAAAAAACATGCAGAATTCTTGATATTATAGTTTATTTTATTTTTTTACATTTATAAGGCCAGTGTAAAACCATTTTATTTTTCCACAGCACAAAAAAAGTTTTTCGAACATATTTATAAATATATTCTTCTTCATTTTTATGGATTGCGTTGCTGTTTATTATTAATATAGTTATTAATCGTTTTATAGCATGTATATGAAAAACATGTATAATTGAAATCATGAGCCACAAAAAACTGACTGAGTTCAGAAAAAGTTTTAAGGCCCTAATAAATGAGTAAAAATTTTTCCAAATACATTTTTTTATAATTAATAAGAATAAGAATTTCTACACCAATTTTTTATGTATTTATGTATATGTTTTTCTTGTTTGTTTGTATTATTTTTTTTAAATATGACCTTTTTATACCATTTATTGACAAATGGATTTAATTTAGGAGGAAACACAACATACTGAATACAGCAATACAAGAGATCAATTGTCATTACAGCGATCGATTACATTTTAAAAATATATACAAATAGAAAAAGTAATTTTAAGTTGGCATAATATTTTACTGTATTTTCCTTGTATTTATTGATTAAATAAATGCAGTTTTGGGTGATTTAAAATAGTGTTTTTATATCATTTGACAGAACAATGTAGAATTTGAAAATCAGTCATGTGTCAATTATTTGCCACGACTTGATTAGAATTATATGTATTTTAAGCATTTTAGTTTTGTTGCTTTCTCAATCAGCACTGAGTGTAATTTACATTTATTTAGTGCATTCAACCCTGAGACCTGGGGTCAGACTTACTGCTGCCCTGCTCAGACTGTGACCCATACAATGCAGTCCAGCACTCAGTCTCACATGACAGCTGCTGCTACTGCTGTTTTTAAGGCTGTCTGCACCTGTGCTGTTGTGTAACAACAAATGTGGACATTACAGCTAAGAGAGTCACTCTGCTGAAACCTGAAGAGCTGAGAGACGCTCTAAATGTGTTCATTCAGCTGCCTGTCACTCTGTAAACTCTCACTGCACTACATCTTCTGTCCCAGCTAACAGGGAACGTTATCTTATTGTTCCTTAGAAGTTGTGTAAATGTTAGCACGTAAAATTGTTAGAACAATGTTTTTGGAACATCTTTAGGATGTTAGTTGTTCTTTGTGAATGTTCTCATAATGTTAATAGAAAAACACTCTTAGAACATTAAAGTAGTCATGAAATCAAAACTAACCATATTGATTTTGTTAGTGCACATTGCTAATTTTGTGGTAAACAATTCATCTGTGCATGTCGTTAAGAAAAAATTTCCCTTGTAATCTAAAATTGAAATTGTAAAAATGCACTTCCTGTTTGTTTTCAGTTAAATTCTCAGATTATGACTGTCTGAGATATTGGGCGTGGTTAACATCCTTAACCACACCCCTCCAACTGTCAGTTTGATGGAGGAGGTGTCTGTTAGGTTGTAATAATTCTTCCTAAACTCCTTTTTCCAATCTCTCTTAGTGAAACGTCTACTTTACTACATCCAATCAGCTTGCAGTAGAAAAAAAACAAGCCACGCCCACTGTTTTCTCATTTAATATTCCGTTTCTCAAGGAACTGCGTCACAATACGAAAAAAAAACAAAAAAAAGCTTTGTGGACTTTAATATAATGTGGATGGAATGTTCTAATAAAGTTTTAAATAACATCCTGGAAACACTAATATAACATGAGACATTATTAAAATGTTTTGGATAATATTAATATAAACAACAAAAAAGAATCTGTCTAAAAAAACTGTACATTTTAAAGTTTTAGGAAAAACAAGAAACGTATAACTTAAAGAGAACATTAAGGGAACATATTCGGAACCTAAACTTTTTAGCTGGGATACTGTTGCTTTAATTTTTAGATGTTGCATATTGACTTCTGTTTCACATAACTTATAGCTGAAGTCAAAAGTTTACCCAATTTTATTAAAATAAGAGGTAACTTATTTTTTAGTACTGACCTGAATGATATTTTTACCATAAAACATGTTTACAGTACATATATTGTACATGTAGTGTGTCCGGAGTGCATGTTCTCCCTGTGTTTGTGTGGGTTTTCTCCGGGTGCTCCGGTTTCCCCCACAAGTCCAAAGACATGCACTATAGGTGAATTTGGTAAGCTAAATTGTCTGTAGTGTATGTGTGTGAATGAGTGTGTATGGATGTTTCCCAGTGATGGGTTGCAGCTGGAAGGGCATCCGCTGCGTAAGAAATATGCTGGATAAGTTGAAAAGAAAATGAATGAATGAATGAATGAATATTGTAGTCCACAAGAGAAAACAATTGATGAATCTATTAAAATGACACTGTACAGAAGTTTATACTGTTGTTCCCTGAATTATTTTTTTCCCTAAATTGTTGATAGTTGTTCATGAGTGCCTTATTTTTCCTGAACTGCACCATATTATTGGGGTTAAAACAAAACATGATATTTGGGCTAAATAAGAAACGTACATATCTTCATTCTCTTCAGCAATTTACACCCTGCGCTCTTATAGTGTTATTTTTTTCTTCTTCATCAGAGCATCAGCTTCTGTAGTAGTCACATATCAGTCCCCGTTGTGAAAAAATGGATCTCAAAATCATAAAGTAATTATTGTAAAGGGTTCAAATGCACAAAAATGCTGAAAAAACAAAGAATATTTGGGACCTGAATGATTTTTCTGAAGAACAGCAGCGGTTAAACTGTTCAGGAGGACAAACGATGGATTAACTATCACTTAAAAAAAAGGAAAACAACAACAGCACAGTATTAAGTATATATAAAATTCTGAATAGGGTCTTTTTTTTTTTTTTTTATATATATAAATTCAACTATTTTTTTCCTCTTGTGGACTATATAGTATGTAGACCTCTTTTAGGTGAAATACTGCATCTTTAAAAAAAAAAAACTTTCTGGTAAAACAATGAACACTATATTTTCTGCCAGGTGTTTGAAACTTTTGACTTCAACTGTATACCACTTCAACAGTATTCATTATTTAACAAGAAGACTGACACTTGAAACAAGCACTGTTTGCACACGCTTTTGTGTCACTGGAGTCATGAAAAATGGATGTGTGTTTATGTAAGGCTCTTGTTATAGCACACAGTGTATTGGCAGTGACTGGAGGGTTGTTCTCTCCATTATGTCCTGTTCCCCAGACAGCAGGTGTAACTCCATCCTCCTTAAACACTCACACTTGGAGTTATTAAAGCATCTGTCAACACTGATGCACTGTTTCCCCCACAAGATGCTTGCATCATTTCTAAAACCAACCTGCTACAGTATGTGGTGTTTTCTAGTACTGTATTTCAGAAATCTGTTGTTTACAACATTGAAGAATTCCTGAGTGTAATGTGTTCCTCCAACACACTAGGTAAAATGTTTGTTAGTTTGTTCGGTCCTTCCTTCCGCCCTCCCTCCCTCCTTTCCTTCCTTCCTTCCTTCCTTCCTTCCTTCCTTCCTTCCTTCCATAAATTGCATTAACTTGATAAAAAGTGACATAACATTTATTACTCATTATTTATATATATATATATATATATGTATAACTATTATGTTGCATTATGTTATTACAGATCATGCAAAATTATGTTGCATTATGTTATTACAGATCATTTGTATTTCACATAAATGCCCTTTCTTAAATTCTATTCATTTGAAAATCCTAAAAAAATGCTTCTGCTAAAAACTGAAGTATATCTTTTACATTGTAATTATACAAAATGTTTTTTTAAGCTTTAAATCAGCTCATAGATTTCTGAAGGACCATATGATGTCATACTGCAGTTAGGCATTGGCCGGTGTAAGATCTGACGGTATAATAACCTTGGGTAAACATATCACGGTTTCACGATATCACGGTATTGTAATTTGTTCTAAAATATGTTCTTTTTAAATGTCTGGCTAAAAAACAACAACTTTTTCCCCATTGAACATGGTATATATATTTTTAACATTTAAAATATTTTGAAACAATAAATGTCAGGCTAAATCATTTAAATAAGTCATTGACTTCTGCTGTCTTAATTATTTGAAAAGGCATCTTTGGATATCTTTCTTTTCTTTGGATATAAAGTAAAGCCACTGGACTGTTCAGCTCTACAGCAGGCTGGATGTTGGTATATAAGAGATTTGTTTTTCAGATGTTTCCTGAATCATGGACTGACCAGTAGCTTGTGATGTGGAGGGTCCTTTTCTACTGTTGCGCTAAAAAAACCCTCAATAAAATAGTCGTAAAAAAACACGTTAAAAAAACAACTTACAAATACCTTAGGAACGGTATAACAGAACATTTTAACGGTTTTAAAACCTTGACTTTTCAAAACCGTGCCATACCTTAAAACCAGTTATCGTCCCATGCAGTAACGGCTCCTGGAAATTCATCTTTGCTTAACATAAATAATTTACATTTTAAAATATATACTACTGTTTTTTAACGGTCACAGTTTTTCATGATATTGCCATTTTTAGTAATGTGAACAAATGCTTATATTGCACTGCAAAATGTTTCAAAGTTATGCCACGGTAGAGCCATTTTTGGTTCCTCAAAGAATCTTTCAGTGAACAATTCTTAAAAGAACTATTTATTTATTTTTAGCATTTTAATCATTTAAAGAATTGTTTTCAGATTTAAATCCCCTTTTGATCCGAAGGTTGCTGGTTCGATACTCGGTACCAGCGGGAATTGGGGGTGGGGGGAGTGAATGACCAGCACTCTCCACCACCCTCAATACCACGACTGAGGTGAGTCCCTTGAGCAAGGCACCGTTCCCCCCAACTGCTCCCCGGGCGCCGCAGCATGGCTGCCCACTGCTCCGGGTGTGTGTTCACGGTATGTGTGTGTTCACTAACTGTGTGTGTGCACTTGGATGGGTTAAATGCAGAGCACAAATTCCAAGTATGGGACACCATACTTGGCCACACTACACTTCACTTCACTTCACTTTTGTTATACAAGTAACTGAGTTGACTAAACTCAACAAAGCACTACTGTCTCGAGTTTAGTTTGCTTATTTCTCTGTTCATTGATTATAAACTGCATTTTAGTCAGGTTGTAAGCGGTTAAGTGTTCATCAAGCATTGTGTTTCTGTCCACAAGGCTACTGATCCAAGACCCACAGGAGAGTTCAGGGTCACAAAATAACTCAAGTGGGTATGACCAAAATAACACTTAGGAAAACATCAATGTGAAAGAGAAGTGAGACTAAATAGAGAGACACTAAATTTGATCATACTATCAAAGTGTTATTTTATATTACCAAGATCACTCTGATGAAATCGTTAGTTAGTTTATTAATTTAAATAAAATGTTGGTTTGTTTTAGATTAAGTTAAATTAATCAATTAATTAATTTAGATTATATATTTATTTATTAAATTACACATCTATTTATCTGTTATCCAAAACAAGTAACTTTGCACTGCAGATAGGTTTATATTAAATTTTTGTTTTATTTATTTATTTATTTATTTTTTATTCATTCATTCATTTTCTTTTCGGCTTAGTCCCTTTATTAATCTGGGGTCGCCACAGCGGAATGAACCGCCAATTTATCCAGCATATGTTTTACACAGCGGATGCCCTTCCAGCTGCAACCCATCACTGGGAAACATCCATACACACTCATACACTACAGACAATTTAACTTACCCAATTCACCTGTAGTGCATGTCTTTGGAGTTGTGGGGGAAACCGGAGCACACGAGGGAAACCCACGCGAACACGGGGAGAACATGCAAACTCCACACAGAAACGCCAACTAACCCAGCCGGGGCTCGAACCAGCGACCTTCTTGCTGTGAGGCGATTGTGCTACCCACTGCGCCACCGTGCTGCCTGTTTGTTTTTTTTAAGTTGTGGTAATTTATATTCAGTTTGAATTTATTATGCAAGTATGTAAGGTTTTTTTTTAATCAATATTCAAAGTGAGTAGGATTTTAAAAAAAATTATATTATTAATATAATTTTTAAAAAATCCAACATTTTAATATTAATTGTCTATATTTTTACAGTTATTTATTTGCACCAGTCAGTTTCTTTCTTTCTTTCTTTCTTTCTTTCTTTCTTTCTTTCTTTCTTT
>CAIGQV010019951.1:11368047-11404770 GCA_903798115.1 Danio jaintianensis
TATATATATGTATGTATGTATGTATGTATGTATGTATGTATGTATGTGTATGTATGTGTATATATATATATTATATATATTATTATTCTGGAGAAATATTATTTATTTAGCTTTAGTAGAATAAAAGCAATTTAAAAAATGTGTAAATAATTATATTATTAGCCCCCTTTTTTCTTTTCTTTTTTTAATGGCCACAGAACACAAACCACTGTTGTCTAGTGACCTAATTAACCTAAATTGCACTTTAAGTTGAATATTAGTATCTTGCATAATAGCTATTAAAATAGATTGTACCGTCATAATGGCAAAGAAAAAACATATAAGAAATTAATTAAAACTATCAAGAAAATGTTTAAAAAAGAAATTCACAGGAGGACTAATAATATACTGTATAATAATACAGTACATAATAATATATTATAAAGTATCACTGTCACTTGTCACTTTATATGGACTACATGAGAGATGGATAGACAAGTAGAATATGAGTGTGAGGAATAGAAAATTTGACAGACAGACAGATAGAAAGAACAGGTTTGTTTGACTCTGTTCATGCAAGGAGTGTCACAAAGCAGTCCAGAGTTTGGACAGGCAGATGAAATGTTTTGGATCTGGGCAGTGGTTTTGGGATGAGAGCAGTCTGGATCACAGAGGACACGCCGCAGCCCTGCTGCCTTGTTGCCACAGCGACGGCAGACAGCTCTGCAGTGCTGGCAGGACAGAGAGGCTGAGGTGCACTTGCGACACTCTCACGCCCCTGTCTGTGAGACTGAGTCTGTGTGTGTGTGTGTGTGTGTGTGTGTGTGTGTTGTAAAGGCCTGCTCAGGATGCCAGGCACAGATGGACAGCAGCCTGAAGGTCAGTCCTAACCAACCCACAGGATAATCCAGATTCCCAGCTTCGACGGCATCCATCCCTCAATGTGTAACCTCAGGACCGGCCTGCATCAGTCTCTGCCTCTTCAGCAAACAGCCTGCTGGAACAGAGACCTACTGCTTTCATCCTTCTTCACCGCAAGGCACAGAGCAATTGAGGATAGATTTTCAGATTTATGGAACAAAGTTTTGATGGCGATTGCAGCATTTAACATCACGCTTTGGCCACGTTTTTATGATGGGACTCAGACAATCAGTGCATAGCTGGAGTTACAGTTTGTTTATATTTTTCTGACCTTGTGCAGAAAGGATTCAAATCATTTTCTCTTTCAACAACTGAACTTTTAAATATAGAAGAATTGTGAGGATATGGTGATAATTAATTGGAAAGATATGTAAATGTGTGTATGATTCATATTTATATTCTTTGAGTCTGAGAGGAAGAAGATACTTCAGGAATGAAGACTCATTAGCTTGTCAAAGAAAAACAGGACCTACACTGTGATCCAGAATTAGGCCTTAATCGTGTCTGTAGGCCCTTGCCAAGTGGCTGTCTGAGGCCTTCTGTAAGGAAGACGGATCTCAATTAGTCTGGCAGATCCACAATGCCTTGTTCTCCCTTTCGAATCAGGAGGCCGAAGAAGTTCTGGTGAGTTTGAATTCAGGTTAGTCTTTCAATAGCCGATCTGAATATGAAAAGGATGTAAATTTTGCAGCAGCGGTGCAGCGAGTGTTTGTTTAGTGGTCATTACATGTGGATTGTGCTCTTGGATGTGGCATACATTAGCATGAAAGAATTTAGATTGGTTTGCTTTAATGAAGGCACCTTGCTTAGCGTCACAAAGTAATCTGTGAGCAGATCCGGCAGGAACGCTTCAATATTCTGCAATGATGCTGCATTAGAGGAATGGTGCTGCCTACTGAGTGTAAATCAAGACACTTTTATCTGTTGATAAGGCATCTTTATCTCCCTGTCTCTTTTACTCGTTTCTCTCTCTTTGGAGCATATGAGCAATCTAGGTCACTGTCATTACGCGCATATAGCAGCATTAGGTTAAAGATGGAATGAAATTGCCTGTCTGGCATAGTTTTCATTGATGTATTTAAGTCTGGAGGGAACATATTAAAGAAATTCTCTTTTCTTTAATACCTTAATTTGGTCACAATCTTGATAATTGCAAGGTGCTACACATGTGGTGTTGGATCAGGGGTATTTTATTATAGAGAGCATCTGATTGGCTGAATAGCTGAACAGTGCAGGATGAGTCTTTCCAGAAGAGATAACATACATTTTATGTGTGTATATTTAGTTTTTTTTCCCCTGTAATTAACAATCAATTATAGAACTAAAACAACAAAAAGCATTTTTAGTTGAAACTTATTTTAACTGAAGTGAAGCTGAAATAAAATATACTTATCAGATTAGATTAGCATTATATGAAAAAATAACACTGTAACACATAAATACCCATATAACTGAATACATTTAAGCTGAAATGCAAATTATGATAACAAAAACTGAAAAAAATGAAAGCTAGAATTCATTCATTGTGATAATACTAATAAGTATACTGTATTTACACTGTTACACATGATAAATATCTAAAGCACCTACATTTTCATTAATGTTATTTTAAATTCATTAAAGGAATTGTTTACTCAAAAATAAAAATGGTCATGTACTCACCCTGATTTTGTTCCAATCTGCACAACTTTACTGATAATCCAATAAAAGTCTGTAATTGTTTTTTGACCACTTGAGTTTAATCGTATGGACAAAAACAGCTTGAGAGTTTGTACATAAAATAAATAAATGTAAAAAAATAAGTAAATAATGACAAAATTGTCATTTTTGAGTGAACTATACCTTTAAGATTGAATTTCGTCTTTTCATTTAAGATTGAGTTTCATCCTATCCCAGCGGGCACAAAAACATGTCAAAAAACATGTCAAAAATGCTAATCGATTTGATGTTAAAACCTTTACGTCCATATGTCACATAATGGCACAAAAATTATTAAAATATAAGGAAATTTTACACTGGATTTTGTATCCCTACAATGCATGTAAACTACCTTGATGTCAAAACAACATCAAATTGACATCCAACATTGGCATCAAAAACCAAGTCAAAAATTGATTAAAGGACTGTCTTTTTTGACGCCAATAGCTACGTTTCCATCTACCTATTTTTATGCGCATTTTGGATATGCGCATTAAAAATCGCTGGATAGAAACGCTAAGATGCGAATAAATTTTGAAAATGAGCATAAAAAATGTATGCGCATAACTGAGTAGGATAAACTTTTTATTCAATAAGAAAAGATGCGCATAAACTACGATGGAAACACTTTTACCGAACAAATTCCAGTATGCGCATAAAAAAAGGTCATGTGATTTGGTTATAAGAGATCATGTGATGATAAAAATGTTTGTAAATGGACAAACCAGCAGGCTGACCACATTGTAAAACATCTGAAATGTTGTTTTGGTCATTCTAAAATGCCTTAACCATTTCAGTATTAGTGTTATTATATTATTAATCACCTCCACAATTGTTAAGAGCGTCTGTTCTCCGCGTCTCACGACTGCGTGTCAGCATTGCCTTCTGAGGCGCAAGTCATTTATTAAGTGAAGAAAAGATTCACGCAGCTTCTCCTACCTCAGCAAATTCTGTTTTTACTGTTGATATTTGGCGCCATTTAATCAGGAAGTGACAATTTTGTTCTCTTTGACTCGTTGGATGGAAATGCTGCTTTATTCGCACATCTTTTATGTGATATTCCAGTTTTGCGCATAAAGTTAATTAGCATTTTTGGATGGAAACATAGCTAATGTTAGATGTCAATTTGATGTCGTTTTGACAACAAGGTAGTCAATTGACGTCAAATCAATTAGAATTTTTGCTGCGTTTTTTTGCCATGTTTTTTGATGACGTTGTGATATCAAGGTGCCCACAGGGATGACATCAGACTGCAAACCTTCCAGAATCCAAGCCTTCCTTTTCTAAATAAATGCTTCAGCTGCATGTTTTGCAACTCTGTACAATATTGTCCTCCCCTTCTCAACTGTATCCTGGCCTAATACCTGACCAGCGCTAAATCCGGAAGCACTTAGCAAACAATACAGCACTCAGATTACAGGCTGCTGGTTACACACTATATCTAACCCCATCTCAGGTCAGCAAAACCCATTCAAGGTCCAGAGAGACTCTCCTCTCTTCTTGTAGCGGAAATGATACACATGCTGTATATTTTCCCCATTAACTCAGTGGACTTTAGCTACTTGCTTTCATTAATCTCTGAATGACCTGAGGCTACGAGAAGGCGGCTGACATTCAGAGTAGATGTTTGAAAGCAATCAAATGTCTTTCCTGTTGGTCTTTTTTTAACTTCTCTAACATCAAAGAGACATCCCTGGCTTTGATAAAGTATCTCTGAAAAAAGTGCAATATGTCAGTACCGAGTGGCAATGGTTGTTAATTTTACTCCTCTTTCATCACAGAGTGCAGGTGTTACGGTGAGGAGAGAGACGTTTTCCTCTGACTTTCCACTTTTAAGCGCTAGTCAATCCTTTCCTTTGGAAGTGTGCCGTCATCTCCTTCTGTTTTACTTTATTTAATTAAGCATGTTTGTCTACAAATGTAGAGCAGAATTCTGTCTGCTGTCTGAGTTATATGGGGCCTGTTTTAAAATAAACGCGTTGCCTCACCATTGGGAGTAGGTATTGTCTGATGAGATTGATCGAGTAAAAGCATGTACACCAGCGCAAAGAGCCACACATGTTCATACACACACATGGCCGGATTGTTAACAGTGTGCTACACTGTAAAAAGTGATGAATTGCCTTAAAAGCAACTTGTCGACTTTACCTATGTGAAGTGTCAAATGCGAGTAAACCTGTTGTAACAAGGAACTGTTAAATTGACTTACCTTTTGGTAACATGTTACTTGAAGGTGTGTTTATAAGACTGTCACGACACCTTTATAATCATGACATGACACATGTCGTGAATATGAAGTAAACTTTGTCATGACAACTCGACATTACCAAGATAAAATAACTTGTTATAAATCTGTCATAAACATGATATTGTGTAATGATATTATAATTGTGTAAAGAATATTTTTCTCATCACTTTTCAGTGGAACAAAATGAATTTGACAAATAATTTCCTAACAATGTTAATAATGTTTAATTAACATTAACATTTTAATGACAAATTCAGTTTGTACCACCGAAGTTGAGGTCAACATAAATGTAAATGGCACTTTTATAAAATTCATGAAAAAGGCCTACAGTTATGCTGTCTTGGTATTGTCAAGTTGTCATGAAAAAGACAAATACAGGTTATTATGTTTTTGCTTATGTCAAGTTGCAATAACAAAGACAAGCAACGTCACTTTTGCATTTAACGTGACATAATTGTGCGAATGACATTGCATGAAATCTCATTCAAATTCATGACATGTGTCATGTTATGGTTATAAAGATTCCATGACTGTCTTATGAACAACCTTTCAAGTAAAGTGTTTTCGTAAATTCAACTAATCGATTTTTACAATGATATATAAAAAATTTCGTCCTCCTATTTTTTTAAAAATGTTTAAAAAAATGGGCGTCTGTTCTGGTTTGATTCATGAAGGTGTTATTGTTCATTTTAACACAATAGTTTGGGTTCTTGTTACAGACTGACATTACTAAATGTTTTACTACATAACACCCTAAGCAATATAAACAATCAATATACTGTCAGTATTCTTCCATGTATTACGTATATTAGCAACCTGTTTATTATTTATTTATAATAGTGAATATTGCATTATTCACCTTGCATTATTATAATTTAGCTTTAAGATGTGGATGCATGAAGTCATGCCCTCTAGTGTAGATTTCTCCAAGAGAAAGATCTTTGTCACTCATTATTTTATTTATTTCACTTTGTAAAGCCTGTAGTTTCTGCATACCATACATTCATACTGTGCATGGAAAACAGATTTAGCTGTTTAGCGTAACTGCACATATATAGAGTGACGAGACAGAATAGACTAGAATAGTATTTTCATTTTTGTTTGAACAAGCCCTTCAGTTCCTAAATGTCTCTCTCTCTCTCAAAAAAATAGTAAGGAAAGCTGCTTTAAACCTTCTATTTTTTGTATTGTGAAGCTCTTGAGATGTTTAGAAACTCTTATACAGTACCAGACTCAATGATCTGTTTTCTCAGCCAGACTCTGTGAGCTGCCTGTTCATAGCTTTAGAGTAAAAGAACCAGCTTTGTGCTAGTTTGTGTCTATATTTGTTTTTCACAGTATGCAGTCATAAGAGCCACAAACAGGTGAGATTGCTTGATCTCTCACACTCCTGAATCTGTGCGTGTGTGTGTGCGCGTGTGCATATGTGTGTGTGTGCGTGTGCGTGTGTGTATGTGAATCTATTGGCTTGAATTTCAAGGAGAAGGGAGGAGAGAGCTGTCAAACTTAATCAGCCCAGACTGTCTCTGTGTGTCTCTTACATGCAACTGTCTGACTAAATATAGCTGCAATGTGACAAGCTAGTCCTTGATTCTCCGAGACAACATTTATAAATGGAAACCCATTGAACTCACATGACACAAAAATGCATATTAAAATGAACCTGCCACTTATATGGCAGGTCAAGAAGATTTGCAGAAATATGCACTCTTAATATGTGTTCAAAAGCTTTTTGCAGATGAATACACCTTGATGGTACTTTGATGTTATTTAATAATCACATATTCTGGTTAGACGATTAATTGATCTCGCAAGCAAGCCTGTCTGCATGTTTAATCCATATCTGAGTTATACATAATGAGAATCTGTGTATAATGACTGTTATCAGATTGCCTGATAGCAGGGTCTTTTACAAAGAAACGTTATCAGTCAAGCACTTTTTAGTGGTGTTTTTTTAATACCTTAGCAAGAGCTTTGTATAAAAAAAAAAGTGAGCTTTGAAAAATGTGAAAATATGAACGATATGAACATCCTTGAAAGCATGCTAACATTAACTGATGCATGTGCATGTGTATGGATGATGGAGAGCAGCAATAATCAAGGGACGCATGAACATGCTCCCATGGGTTGTAAAAACATGATTATGTAATACTTTCACAGTGTAGAAGATTCGTTGTCTCGCAATTATAGTTTGAAAAAGGAATGGCATTTAAATTTATTAAAAGCATAGAAGACGTGCCGTTAACATTTCTGCAAACTCATTCAAAAAAAATACAATAGATCTAATAATAAACTCTTTCACTGGCAAGGTGTCATACCCTAAACCTGCCTTTGCAGAATATGCCCTATTGGACTAACATCTGGTGACTGTGTGGCCATTTAGTGATGTTTAAGAAACCACGAATGTTGCTTTTCCACTGCATGGTACGGCACATTTTGGTATGGCTCATTTTTGCAGGGTTTTCTACTGGGAATAGCTGATATTGTACTTTCTTTTTAGTAACACTTTGTCAGTTCTACCAAGACAACCAATCACAGAACTTGAAGTCTGCATCATTACAAGATCTGTGATTGGTCATCTTTGGGATGAGTGTGGGCAGAGGCCGAAAGCTTTGGGATTGGAGTGAGGCCGGTGGGGGAAAGTATAAATTATAAGTCTTGAGCATTGTGGAAGATCTCTGGATTTTGTTTTGTGTTTATTTCATGATTAAAGTTGTTGAACGTTCGTTGCTTCCCACTTTCTTCCCAGAATGAGTTTGAGTTTGAGCTACTGCTACAGTAGCATTGCACTCATTTCTGGCATAAATTCAAAACGCCGGAATCTCTACACAGTGGAACATAGAACACCACTACCTACTAGCATTTTAGAAGTGATATTGCAAAGCAACAGACCGAATACTGAAGTACTGTATAAATGCATCACAAATGCATCGGCTTAATGCAGGGGATGTGCTTAGGGGTACGTAGATCACTCAATGCAGAAGTATAAATCAGGTTTAAGAGAATTACACTGTGCCAACAAAATCTTCCCCATATCATTACATCTCCAGCAGCAGCCTGAACTGTTGATACTAGGATCCATGATTTCATTCTGTTTATAGCACATCAAATGTTGCACCGTTCAAATGTCGAGTCTGATCAGTCCAGGCAAACTTTTCCCCAATCTTCTATCCAATTTTGTTCAGCACGCTCAAATTGTAACCTTAGTTTTCTTTTTTTACCAGAAAGGAATTTCATTGGATTGCTCTTTTTCTTCTACTGTAGCTCATATGCTTCAAGGTTTGACATGTTGTGTGTTCAGAGATGCTCTTCTGCAGAACTTGGTTATAACAAGTTGTTATTTGAGTTATTGTAGTTTTTTGAGTCACCTTAGTCCTTCTTCTTATGCTGGACATTCTCCTCTGACCTCTGGCATCAACCATGTCATTTTTGCCCACAGCTATAGAGCTGCTGTTCACTGGATTTTTATCATCCATTCTCTGAAAACCGAGAGATGGTTATGCATGAAAATCAGACATTTCTGAAATACTTGCACCAGCCCATCTGGCATCAGCAAAAGGATGACCCCATATGAATATTTTGTGTTCAGTCAGAATTTGTATATTTTAACATGCATACATAGACTTTTTTTTAATGTAGAGA
Source organism: Danio jaintianensis (assembly GCA_903798115.1). Classification (NCBI taxonomy): domain Eukaryota; kingdom Metazoa; phylum Chordata; class Actinopteri; order Cypriniformes; family Danionidae; genus Danio; species Danio jaintianensis. Next base: position 11,376,536 of record CAIGQV010019951.1, read on the forward strand.
CAGAGATTTTTTGCTTTTTCAACTATCACTATAGATCTGTATACATGAATAATAAAATTCTTGTAAAATGATGAGGGCCTGTGCCTGGAGAGAGCAGCTAGTTTATCACTGTAGATAGCAGCACTCATAAAAGTATTAGACCCGAGCATGCTGTGATGCATATGTTTCCCTTTGTCAAACTGAAGCTGCCCATTTGGGTTTATTCCATCAAAATACCTTCAGGGGCAGAGGCACCATGGGGTATTCTGATGGCGGAGACATGGGGAGATGAGATGCTTGTCAGATTGATGTGCCATGCATCAAAGCTCAGTCCAGGCTCACTTCTGGAGGTTCTGGCAGGCAAACACACAGTCGGTCCACTCATCTGACCCATTATAGACACGGTAGGCAGGCAGCTAGTGGAGGGCATTATCTGAAACCACAGAAAGAACATGTTGTGGTGGTCATGTTTGGACCACCAAGTTAAAAAAAGAGGATTTTTTAGTGTTATATTAAGTGCTGGAATTTCTTATGGTATATATAACAGTATACAATATGCAATATGCAATTTTTTATATGAAAAAGCAGTGTTGCAGTGAGCACTGTTGGGTGTAATTCATTACAAAGTAACTAGTTACTGTAATTAATTACTTTTCCACTGAAAAGGAAAAAGTAAGGGACTACTTTCATTTTTCTATTATTTAATTCCAATTACTTATAATATACTTGCTTTACATACTATACATTGATCAGTTCTATGTAAAGCAATTTAGAGAAGCAAGAGTAAAATATATTTTGTAGAATAATTCTATTTTTCAGCTAAACAACACTTATCATTTATAAGACAACAACTTATATGCTTAATAAAAAAGAGAAATTACTTCATGACAATATAAGGTATGAATTCAGAGTAGCAGAATATATAAGTATATATTTATTCATATATTTTGCATATTCACTCAATTTTTCATCTAAAGAATGTTTTATTAACTGCACGTTTCAGACACAATGAAATTGACATTTATGCCAATGTGTGCTATGAATCATTGTGTCTTTGTTTATTTTTTAAGTGTTACTTTTTAAAAAACAAAACTAAAGGTTCAAAAGTTTTACTCATATTTAATTAAGAATTAAGAGTTTTATTTAGTCAAGTAATGGAATTACTTACTATCCAACACTGACAGTCAGTTGTGCTTGTAAAGATATTATGGACAAATATAGTTTAATTACACCATAAAAAAAATATATCAGACTTCCAATGTATCTGTTGTGGGTGCATCAAAGGACATTGATGAAGGTCCCAACACTAAGATCCTCAGGATGTTGTTGCTGTTTCTAGACTTGACAGGTTGAGGTATGTCAGTGTCAAAACTAGCCAGCTTAATATCAGAGCAGCAGCCAGAGTCTGTCTGAGACGCCCTTCTTACTGTCATCCTCTGGGGCCTTTCGTTAAAAGTTTCTGCTGTTACGGGAGCCGTCTGCAGTAACCCGATATTCTTTGGAATATGCCCACTTAGAGTAGATTTACTCAGAAAGTTTGCATCAAAAGAGATATTTGCCAATTTCAGAATTTAAATCTCTAAATGAGTTGCGTAATGTATTTTTAAATGGTTGTTGTCAACATGAAGGCATTACAGTAGGAGTTAATCTGAGATGCCGCTGCTTGAGTTTCTACAGGGCCAGCTGGAAGCAGGTGATGTACAGCCTTTCCCCATCTGTGTCCTCTTGGCATGGGTCATTCAGTCTCTCAGCCGGTGAGCCAGAGAGAGAAGGAGAGATTTTAATTGCTGTAAATGGTGGTTTGGGTTCGTGGGTTCATCAGACACCTTACTCTCTCTCGCTCTCTCGCTCTCGCTCTCGCTCTCACTCTTGTTCGCTCGCTCCAGCTGAGAGAGGCACTGAGTCATGGTACATGCTCTAGAGTTCATATTTTCTTTTTGCAAAAACAATGATATTAATAACTGCACAGCAGTGGCAGGGGTCTGTTCAGTAATTATGAGAAAGGTTCATCAGGGAAAACAATGTAAGCCAAAGAATGCAGTGTAATTATACACAGTTAGAGTATGCATAGCTCAGACTCAAATGACAACTGGACAAATTAGACAAATGCCATGGACAGGTAGCATGAGGTTTGTTGCTTGGTGCACATCGAATAAGATGTTTCATTAATTTCCACAAACTCTGGCATTGTTGGACTGAAATATGAACACAGCATGGACCAAAGACATCTGATCAAAACCAAAAACTGGACATGATGTCACACGAGGTGACCACAAAAACAACCAAATGCACGAACATTAATTTTTACATTGATTTTGTTAGGTTGAACTTAATTGTAACTCTGCAACAATTTAGTACAGCCATAGAGTTTGCCTTGCAAAACAGATTTGCTTTCGATTTTCCATTATAACTTTTTTTTTAAAGCTTTTATGCTTAATAGAGTATTGTAAGTATGTTTAAATATTGATGTTTCAAAAGTGTTAAACAAAATAATAATAAAAAAGGTGATTATGATGATGTTAATGATGATTGTTATTATCATTTAAAAGAGTGAGAAAGAGAGAGAGAATTATATAGATTATGAAGCAGAAAGTAAATAAATCACAGCCTCTGTCACTTTATTTACTGTATGTGAAGCCCATTCCCGAAACTGTACAGGAGATTGCTGAGATCAACAGAAAAAGATGAAAGGTTGTCTGCCTTTTTATTCATTTATTCATCAGAAATCCTAAGATTGCTGTGCTGTTCCTCAGCTAGACTGAAATTGAGTATATTTGATTGACTAACAAGATACTAAAGTATACTTGCCGCTTTGTTAAAAGAGAATAATTGTTTACAGATAATGAAGTACATGGTTTGGCTGCACCTGCTCATTTGGTGGGTGGAGTTCAACATAAATAACACCCATCTTCCCAAAGGGCGTTTCCATGTCAATGAAACCTTCAAATCCTAGTGTTTCTAGAGGTTGTTTCCTGGTCACAGCAACAGGCCTTCGCGAGTTACATCATTCTGCCCCTGAGAGGATAAAAACATGCCACTGCATCATGTGATGTACTTATCATCTGTCCCCTCCACAACCATACATTACTAGACTACAGTGGGGAGATGCGATAGTATGATTACATTACGGCTAAAAATGAAAACCCATCAGAAGACTTATCCAACAACTGGATCATGCAAATTGTATAGAGGTGAGATGCATTGTCTCTGTGGGGATGTTTTCTTTTTTTTATTAAAGCTAACCTCCCACACAGGAGATGAGGTCAGTGGCAGCAGTTGTGATCCTGTTGTGTAAATGTTTTGAACATGACTCAGTTTGGCTCTGTGCTAATCTGAGTAATGTTTTCTTCACAAATGCATTAGGGAACTGGGAAGGGGGACGTGATGGAGAACAGTGGGGGTCTGCTAATGTTGTGCTGCTTGAATTTGGTTTCAGATGAATTCAGATGAGTTTTTGTAGCTGTTGATCATGCTATTTGTTTCAGTTGTGTTTCATTTTATTGTTCTGGGCTTTATTTTTGCTTAGTTTGTTTTCCTTTTGTTGTTCTTTTTTTGTTGTTGCTGTGGGCCTTTTTTTGTTTTGTTTTTGATTTTATTTTTGTATATTTTCAGGGCTTTATTTTTGTTTAATTTTGTTATTTTTTTCTGGATATTTGTTTTGTTGCTTTGGGCTTTATATATTTTTTTGTTCCTACTTAATTTTTACTTAGTTTAAATTTATTTGTTTTTTCTGGATTGATGTTTTGTTGTTCTGGGCTTTATTTTACTTTGTTTCGTTGTTAAGGACTTTACATTTGTTCTTTACATTTGACTTTACATGTTTTCTTTCAATTTGTGTGATTTGTTTTGGTCTTTATTTTTTCTTTGGTTTGTTTTTATTGTTGCTCTGGGCCTTGTTTTTGTTTTTCTTTATGTTGCTTCATTGTTTAGGGCTTAGTTTTAGTTTTGTTGATGTCTGTTTCAATTTGAGTGCTTGTTCGGGACTTTTTCGTTTGGTTCAGGGTTTTGTTTTGCTTTGCTTTATTTAGTTGTTCAGGACAATATCATTATGCTGTTAGAGTCATTAGTTTTATTTTTGTTTTGCTATTGTCATTTAAGATTCAGTGTAATGGTTAGCAAAGTGCATTAACTTTTGACGTTTATTCATTTTAACGGATGCTTCAATGATTATTATAAACAGTTCCTGTAATTTCAACATAGCTGAAAAAATTACGTCAGATAGTATAACTACCTTGTTGACATTTTTATTGCAAAAATTGCAACAATATTCAGCCACAAATCCTAAATAAAGTTTGCAGGATAAAAGGATGTGACTATAATCAGTGTATGTATGGCAAAGTGCAGAATACATGATTTTTTGAAAGTCTCTCGCTCAAAGAAAGAAACAGAGCAAACTCCTTTGAGATTTTTCACCCTCTTGCTTAAGTTTGGGTTGTCACATTATTATTCATATATTCTAAGACATTTTGGATTATCATTTGAATAGATTAATATTCTTATGCTATGCAGGCATGCACTCCAAGAGGAAGAGTTTTTAGTAAGCCTTTATTAGTCAGAACGGCACAATGTATTAGTAATGCTGCTGTCAGAGATTGCACTTCCTTCAAAAGCACCTAAAAGCTCACCTAGACACTAAATTCTCGTATCGGTTTGAGATCTTGTGGTCTGCGCAATTCAATTTAAAATATTTATGAGCCAAATATATTTTTAGCCAGAATCATTTTGCTTTTGTGCTTTTGTCTTTGTCTCCCTAAAGACAGATAGTGAGACAGGAACAGGATCTATTTTATGACAGAAAAACAACTTTTTCTCTGAGGCTGTTGTCGAGACTTACTAACCGATCTGTTTTAAGATTGTTTTTTGTCCTGTTCTCCACCTCTCGGAGGACAGATGGAGATGTAAAACACCTGCAAGGCTCAGCGGCCTCCATTAGAAGCGGTTTAAGATATCAGGGAGAGCTAAAGATCATATATGAGCTGTTTGACAGCTTCTTGGCAGCCTGAAAGACAACACTCGGTGTGAGGTGACACATTTAGCCAGAGTGTGTTTTGTAAAAAGATGTAGTAAGAGTAAGATGACCTTTCATTCAAATCATTGGTCTCTATTAATCCTATGAGCAATTTCTGACACACAAAAAATGACATTTTGTTTTATTTGTTTTTCGTTGTTTCAACGTTCAGGGCAAAGTTTTTTTGTTCAAAGTCTTTTTTGTTTTGATGTTTAAAGCTCTTTATTACTTTTGTATAATTTTGTTGTTTTATTTTATTGTTTTATACATATATCTAGAGTTTATTTAGGTTTTCGCCTTTCCTTGTCTTTTTCACTTGTTTTGTCCGCAGAGGTTTTTGGTTTATTGCCCAAGTTTTTATTGTAGTTCATTTGCTTTATATTTGTTTTGATTTTGTTGTTCAGAGCTTCTTTTTTGTTTGTTTTGTCATATTTATATATATAACATTAGCTTTTATATTATTTGAATTTAAAATAATAGTACATATTAATTCACTTAAATAGTTTCTGAATTCAATTGAGATTTTCACGCTTAATATGATAAATTACATGGATATAATTAAGGATAACTTAATAGAAAGCTAATAAAACTTTGATTTGACCTGTGTTTTCTTTTCATCTGCCACCTTTAAGTTTTTATTCTAATAGCAGCTCTTTTAGTGAGCTTCTTTATTCTCTGAATGACAAGCTGCACATGAGCCATGTGTTTTCAGCTTTCCAAGGCCTGCAGATTATGCTCACTGATTACTACAAAACACGTCTCTCAGTGGGGTTAGAGATTTTCTTCTAATCCTGCATTATCTCTTTGAGTTATGCTGTGGACAGCAGTATTTTGCTGTCATATGGTACACATCTGTTTGCTGGGTTTGCAAACGTCTGATTCGGTAACATGCTGTCTGTTTGTTTACCTGAGCTTATTTGACTCATTACTTGACGTGTTTGCAGGAGAATCTTAAGGAAACCGTTCAGCCAAAATGGGTAATTTAGCCTCTTGTTCTGAGCCAGTATGATATTCTTTTTTGCTGTAGAACACGAATGCATTTTTTAAAAATATCCTAGACGGTTTTGTAACTACAAATCAGTTGGGGTCTGGGCTGCCAATCTTCAAAAATAAAGTAATAATCATAATTATCAAAGTGTTTTATGCATCTTGTGTGGTGAATAAATGAGCTTTTCATTGATGTATTTTTTTTTTGGCTTGTTAGGATAGGACAATATTTGGCAGAGATACTATTTAAAAAAGGGTTCAAAACGGAGTATTGAGAAATCGCCTTTAAAATTGTCCAAATTCCATTCCTAGCAATGCATTACTAATCAAAAATGTATTTTTGAAATATTTATGATAATGTCTTCATGGAACATGATCTTTAATGTTCTAATGGTTTTTGGCATGAAATAAAAATCATTAATTTTGACTCATGCAATGTATTTTTGGATATTCCCACAAATACACCCATGCAACATAGGATTAGCTTTGTGGTCCAGGGTCACATTTTTGCATTTTAAAAGCTGGCATACCTCAATTTCAAGCTAAGCAGGGTTGACACTGATTAGTACTTGTATGGGAGGAATATCAGGTTAACAGTAACCAATGTACTCTTATATTGCTACTATTTTTTTTTTCTTTTAAAAGACATAGGTCTTTTAATGAAGGTCATAGATGCTGAAAAACAGCAATAGAAACATCCCATTCTAAAAACCTACATTGCACGGAAGAAAATCATGGATGTTAAACTCTGTATTTTGAGTGATGCACTCTTTTAAGATAATATGTCCTATATTACACCATATTATACTTATAAAAATGACCACATTGTTTCCATGGTTTTCCACTCAGTCACCTGATCCACTTTCTTTAAATTAAGAGCTTTTAATAGATCATTAATTTAAAAAAAAAGAAAAGAAAATAAGCTTCTGAATATATAAACCCGCCTGAAGGCTCAATAGAGGATGTCAGGAGCAGACAAAGAGGAAATTGCTTAAAAGGCATGTTAAGGTGGGATTACAGCTTCCTAAATGGGATATATAGGGCATAATTTGTTAGTGAATTGGTTGCCTGAGCGACAGTCAGTGATGGGGAGGAGGAGTGTGTTTAATTAAGGCAAAGCACGATAAATGCAAATGCGAGCTCCATCAGACAGCTCAGATGGACAGCCCTCAGTGTTTGAGTGAGCGGGGGAGGGGACCGGGACGCAAGAGCGCATGAGGGGAGGGCAAGAGACACATAAAGAAAGAAGAGAGAGGAAAAGAGCAGCAGAGAAGGAGCAAGAGAGCGATACGGACAACAAATGTTCTGCTAGTGGGAGGATCAATGCTTCAAGCAGGTGTTCGACTGACTTGAGAAGAGCTCCTACATCCATCCGCTCACAGTGAGTAATCCTACTGTATCTGCGTACGGGAAAATGAAGTGTGACAGTTGTACTGGCTTTGGTGCGTCTGTTATCTTTGGTTTTTGAGATTGATCAAAGCAGATGTCAGGTGTGTGTGGACGAATGGAGTCTTCATTAACACTATGTAGTGATGCTGCATGGGAGATTTTTTTGTAGTAAGTGGCGTTAGTTGATGGCTCATCGTTTGCAGTTAACTTCTTAACGGGTGACCTACCAACCCCTTTAGTCGTGCTCTGAGCTTCAGCGCTCATGGGATCTACTGGCATTGACTTGTGAGCTTTTAGTGCTTTGCAGTTTTCTCAAGTGTCACATTTGAGATGGTGTTTCATTATAGCTGGTTCTTCGTATTTCATTCTGCATCTGCTGTGGTTGCTCAAACTCGCTGAAGATCGAGGTGAGATGGGAATGAAACATTTGCTGCATGCAGAATCCCAGGAGTCAATGACTTACATAATTTCACATGCAACTGCATTTAAATATGTGATCAAACTTCGCTCTGCTAATCAAGGGGGAAGAAAGAGGGAGACTGGGTGGGTTTCATTTGAATCCTTAGGTGTTTGTAGACTAGAGGAGAAAAAAGCTTGTCTTTTTTTCTAAAATTGACAATTAGTTTGCTCTCAGACGATGGTGAATTAAACACAAATTGAACATTTAGAGAGGAGTGTTATGAGTTCATCTGTCTGGACGTTTTCATTATTGTCAGCCTATTAATATTAACTCCATGAAGCACTACTATTAAAATTTGGACTGATCCCATTGAACAATTACATGTTACTATTCTTAATTCAAATAATTATTAAAATGATTTTCATGATATAGTCTATATTGAAATGTAATACTGTTTTGATTATTTGTTTTTGTTGAGTAAAATAAAACACTAAAAATGATAAAAAAAAAATCCTTAGTGCATATATTTTGTACATATATGCAAAACATATATATATATATATATATATATATATATATATATATATATATATTATAAAAAAATATTAATCAAATATAAATATATATTTAAATTAATTGTAATAAATTGATAAAGTGCATTGTAATGGGTGATATGATGATGTGTATTTGACAGACAATTTATATGTTTTGCTTGCATTGTTTTAAAGAAGTAAAAAAAATAAAAAAATAATTGTAATTATTTTTCTATGATGTGCTGCTCGTATAAAGTCTTTAGAATGTCGGAACAGATTGTATTTGAGCATCAAAACAACAACTTCTATAATGTTATGCATAATTTCATGGCTGCACAGTGGTGTGCTTTCACAGGGTTGTGAAGCCTGCAGACTTCAGTGAGGATTTTGTCTGCTTGGTGCATGGAATCGGTTTCTGGGTTGCTCAGCTGTAGGGAGTGAAATAATGATCCCGGTTGTGAATGTAGAGCGTTCACTCAGCTGTCCATTGGGAATATCTTGCCTGTGTGGGAAAGAATTAGTACACAGGAATTCTAATCACTCCATACTGTAATAAGCCAGTCGGATCTATGTGTAAGTACAGTAAGCTACAGTAAGCTGTTCCCCACCACATGCGGAGACTTTAATATAGATTTTAATATATATTATATTTAATATAATATTTATATATATATATATAAATCAACCTCAATACTTTTTGCAAGTGCATACTCCACTTTAGTTTTATATATATAAAGAAAATGGTGTAATTAACGAAACCGCATGATACCGCAGAGCTGTTTCTAGAAATTCTGTTTGTTCCAGCTCTCCCACATTACATCACATCTATAATCCACAACAGAGGTCTACTCTACAATACATATCATCACGACTTCAAGGCAAACGTACACGTAAACTACCATTTATGGGGAATCTGGACATTAATTTAAGACCAGGTTGAAATGATGGGTTGTGGTAATGCAGCGCAAATGTAAATATTCAAAGGCAAATGGCCATGTCTTACAAATCTCATTTACCTATAAAGTTGCTGTCTGATTTTGATGGATGGCATTGTTGGAGAGGAGAGGATTTGCTAGCAGTCGGGTGACTGCTGCTGTTGAGCTCAGGCTGTGGGTTTATTTTCTACAACAGCCAGCGATGGGCATCACCGAGGCTGATATAAGAGCTATCGAGAACTTACCCTGTTTTGGACCTTACCCTGTTCCCATTATTACAGTATGTTGGATTCCATTATATGGACGCATCCACCTATCAGTGTAACTAATGAAATGCTGATGGAAATGTTTTCACTATTGAAATATAAATAGAATCAACATACAATTGTAAGAGTAAGTGTCATAATGTTTCTGTATAAAATTAAATATATTTAAAATGTAATGCTAATTGGCATAGGCAGACATCTTTGTAGAATGTGATACAATATAATTATAAAATACAATTTCTACTTTTTTCTCTGAAAGAAGCCAAATCAGTTTACTGAAGGATTATTTGAAGTAAATTGGTGCTATTCTCACAAACTGTGGAAAACATTTATGGTTTGCATTTTAGTATCCCATTGTAAGCAATTATTTTATTTCTATGTATAGACTAGTGTGATTCAACAATTGTTTTGTTTTTTTTGGATTAAAATTAAATTTATTGATAACATTATTTATTTATATTTTAGATGTCTGTAGATATCACCATATATTGTCATTGTGAATCCCTTCAGCCACAATTAATGTCTTGTGAAAAATCTGATATCATAACATCCCTGGTTATAATGGTTATAATGAATGTTTCAATGCCCCAATCATAAAGAATTCTGGATGAATCAGCGTTTTTGAACAAACAATTCATTTAATTTTTTTTTTCTCCACTTGCTGGTGTAACAATAATCTTAATTTAAACATCAAGTTACTTTCAAAAAGAGATTTGCTTCTAATTGATTGGTATTGCATTATTGTATTACTGTATTAGCGTACTGATATCCCAGTATGTTTGTGATAATCTGGCTTTTGTACCATAGAATAATGAAACTGTGTGACTGAAAAGACTAAAGACTGAAGCTGTTTTATAATACATGACATCTGCTCTCTCTGGGTCAGCAGCAGAGGGAACACAGATATGAATGTGATCATATTTGTCAAAGGTTTAATAGACACAGCTTAAACTGAATCGTTTAGAAACAAGATTGTGTGGGTGTTTGAATCAAGATTGCGATCTTTTAAGAATTAATCGTGCAGCTTTTGACATTTCGTTGCGAACTAGAGAGACTTTAATAACACAATTGCAACCATGTCAGAAAGAAGGATTTTCCCAGATATAGATCTTCAGTCAAGTCTTTTTGCCCGAAGCATTACAAGCACTACACACAGGTCTTAAGAGGCACATATTCAGTCAAGATGCACCATTTTACAAGACGATACCTTGAAATGGCATAAACACTCCCTAAATCTATTCAAAATACATTCACAGATTGCACCTCAGTCACAAATTCAGCATTATTTACTTGGCACATTTAACTATATTAATTATGTAAATATATATAGTAACATTACTTTTACTTACACTGCACAAATTGTATTAAGCTAATTTTAATAATTTAATGCATATGTGCACAGTTATGTGATTTACATAATTCCCTTAGTGGTGCTGTAGCAGGTATTCTTATTAAAATCTTTCTTTAACTTTTTTTTTTTCTTTTTGCAAATGCAGCATTTTGGTAGTCTGCAAGCATACAATTCAATTTAAATGGACTCAATATTTTGTAGCTTTTTATTTCCTAAATTACCATGGAGGATATGCGTCACTGCAGTGGCAGTTATCTCTGATTTTCTGGTAGGGAGTTGGTCAGGGTACATTTTTATAAAAACATTTAGCAAAGAATAAATTCACCAGTCGTCTCATTACGGAGCATTCAGGGTCATTCTTTAGATCACTTACATCGCCCTGGACTGTTTTTAGCTTGCAGTGTAATACAATCTGTTTCTCCTCAACTAAAGTATAATGGGAAATCTAATCATGCCCTCATGTCAAAACAATAGGAGTCTGAAAAAAATGAGATTATACAAGCCCCCACATATTGCACATCACCTCTTCAGCTCCATAGAGCTTTGAACAAATGGAGAAACCTGCTAATCTAAATGCAAAGCTTGCTCACAGGTGCCGTACGGCTGTTTGGGGGTGATTCAATTGTCATTGTTCAGGCTTTCACAAAGCTAAAGCGTCCTCTGCTGTGACCTCGTGTGGCCTTTGGCCATTTAGAGTGCTATATCTCAACTGGTTTTGCTTCAGGTTCCATAATGGACATCAAGTTGTCAATTGACACAATACAAATATTTTCGCCCCAAGGGTCAGGGGTCAGGATGCACTTAGACTGTGGATTAATTGAAAGGGTTAAACACTATCTGCATCTAAAATTTATTTTCCCAGCAACTGTGTTTGTAAATTTACTAGTCCCTACAGTTGATGACAGTTTTCTGTGAGTAGAAAAGTTAGTTATTTTTAGTTATTTTTTTTATTTTATTATATATATAATTTAGAGCATTTTAGTTTTTTATATAAAATAACAAAAGGTACCTTGTTTTCAGAATTGCTTGTATTCACTTTTAAGCAGCACAAACTGTTTTAAAAATGAGTTTAAAAAAATCAAAAATCAATATTTGGTGGAATAGACCTATTTCTTAATCACAGCTTATAAAAACGTTTGTTTTTCTGGCCAGTTGTCATTTTCTAAAAACAAATGCTGTAAATTATTTGAAATTTGAAGGCAACATTATCAGACCTTAAAGGGATAGTTAATCCCAAAATGTGAATTAATCATTTAGTCTCCTTCATGGTCCTAAACCATTATGAGTTTCTATATTCTGTATGAACACAAAAGAAGATAATATTTTGAAGAATGCTGATTGTTGGGACCCTTCGGCTTCCACAGTAGAAAAAAAAAATACTATGGAAGCATTCTTCAAAATAATTTCTTTTGTGTTCAACAGAAGAAAGAAACTCAAATAGGTTTTGAACAAGTGAAGGGTAGGTAAATGATGATAGAATTTTCATTTTAGTGTGAACTATACCTTTAAAAGAATAAAACAAACATTTTACTTAAACCCATACTTAAAAGAAATCATTACAAATTTTCAAATGGTCTCTTAATTTTTTCTCTTTAATTTTCCCTCAATTATTTAATGTAAACTAATTTTCCCCCTTAATAAGTCTATTTGTATATTTAGAGCAGTCAAGTTTACATTAAATTATTGTGCATGTTAATTATGCAAAAAATAACAGGGTAAAAGTGAAAGCAATTAATCACTGACTGACAGGCCTAACTTATTTGCATTTTGCATTGCTTTCTGCACTTTGAGAAGGTTAAGAAGTGGTGGTGTAGAGTGTGTATTGTAGTGTGAATTTGTGTATGTGTATTGCTGGGCTGAAGTATGCGTCTCATTTCAGGAAACAGGATGGAGAAGAGCCCTGCATCTCTAACACACTAGATCCATCACTGTTCCAGCCTTCACTGCCCCACACCGGACCTTCATTCCTCAAGGTACCACATAACCCCTGCCTTCCAGCATGCTGAGCATCTTCCCATCCTGCCAAAGCTTGACTTCTGCTTGCTGAGTCTGTCTCACCTCTGCTGACCCTTCTGCTCCAATACTGTGAGGCCCGTGTTGAGCTAAAGCTGATCTGCATGAGGCCAGTGTTTGGTATTAATACACGTGATTGACATGCCATGCAGTCAAATGAGAGTGATGTAATTAAATGCCAGATGCTGTTAATGAGAAATGTCAGGCCGGTTTCTCAGTCACACCCCTTATTCAGAAAGACAAACTAATGCCTGTCAAAATAGCATTGATTAGGAATGGCCATTTAATCACTGACAGCTTGTCAATGAGTTATGACTCCAGGGATTCAGCTTTCAGAACTAAAACTGCTTTTGTGATGCTTAAAGGGACAATTTTTAAATGTTGTAATTTAATAACTTTGTTAAAATAAAACCCATATATCTATAATAACCTAACCTTTCCTAAATGTGTGTATATTTCTTTCTAACATTGTTATTTTATTAAAATTTCAGAGTTCTTAGCATTTCTACCTTAAATTACCATAGCTATCAAATTGATCTGTTACTTATTCTTTTGCCTTTGAATATGCGTGCCTCTGTTGCCTTGCAAGTTCCTGCTAACAAAAACAACTTTCTGATAATGAAAACAAAACTTTACTTCATACAGTACATGACATGTCTTACAAAACAACATATTCATCATTCATTCATTCATTCATTTTCTTTTCGGCTTAGTCCGTTTATTAATCTGGGGTCACCACAGCGAAATGAACCGCCAACTTATCCAGCATGTTTTACGCAGCAGATGCCCTTCCAGCTGCAACCATCACTGGGAAACACCCATACACTCCCATTCACACACATACACTACGGACAATTTAGCTTACCCAATTCACCTATAGCCCATGTCTTTGGACTTGTGGGGGAAACTGGAGCACCCGGAGGAAACCCACGCGAACACGGGGAGAACATGCAAACTCCACACAGAAATGCCAACTGACCCAGCCGAGGCTCGAACCAGCGACCTTCTTGCTGTGAGGCGACAGTGCTACCCACTGCGCCGCCCACAACATATTCAGTTCTGTGAAAAAAAAAAAAAAAAACTTGCTCTCCTGCTTCCTGGACAATGTGAGATCCACACCTTTATGGGCAGACTAGTAAATCGTACACATGTATAGACTGTATTACCAAAAAGATAGTATTTTTAGGTTTATGACTTCATAAAATTTGATGACAGACATTCAAAACTTAATTCTAATATCTCAATAGATCCTTTGAATGAACATTTGTTGTGACAATATGACGTCTCATATAAGAATGGTCAGAATGATCACTATGGCCATTCTTGTAGTTTTAAGTGCCCCTAATATGCTATTTCAAAAGTTGCTAATTTGTTTTGGTCTCCTTTAATGGATTTACATGCATCCAAGGTAAAGGTTGATCAGGCCAAACCTCCACTGCAAGCATATACTGTATGTGACCCTGCACTACAGAACACAGTCTTATGTTGCAAAAATACATTGTATGCATATGTATTTAGCCAGGGCGTCACGGTGGCGCAGTGGGTAGCACGATCGCCTCACAGCAAGAAGGTCACTGGTTCGAGCCTCGGCTGGGTCAGTTGGCATTTCTGCGTGGAGTTTGCATGTTCTCCCTGTGTTCGCTTGGGTTTCCTCCGGGTGCTCTGGTTTCCCCCACAAGTCCAAAGACATACGGTACAGGTGAATTGGGTAAGCTAAACTGTCCGTAGTGTATGTGTGTGAATGAGAGAGTATGGGTGTTTCCCAGTGATGGGTTGCAGCTGGAAGGGCATCCGCTGCGTAAAACATATGCTGGATAAGTTGGCGGTTCATTCCGCTGTGGCGACCCCTGATTAATAAAGGGACTAAGCCAAAAGGAAAATGAATGAATGAATGTATTTAGCCAAATTAGCCATTATATGCATCAGAATTATAGATTTTCCTTTGATGCCAAAAATCATTAGTATATTAATTAAAGATCATGTTCCATGAAGGCATTTTGTAAATTTCCTACCACAAATTTATCAAAACTGAATATTTTATTAGTGTTATTGATAAGAGCTTCAATTGGATAACCTTTATGGGTGATTAAAGGTCTCAGTATTTAGGTATTTTGAATTGTTTTTTGAAAGCTAATTTATTAGACTTTCAAATAATGCATAAATCTCAATTTCCAAAAATACATACTTATGGTCCGGGGTCACATACAAAATGTCACAAATATAATTCACAAAAAAGCAACACTTTCCCACCATATGAAAAATGTTAATATATTTTGACTCATTCACTAAAATGAACATCAAGTCAGAGTTTTCTCTCTCACCAACAGTCCTAGTAGTGACTCAACATGTTGAATTTGAATGTTCAAATGTGAGCCCAACTATATTTGGCGTATTGAACACGTTGGCAGAAGTACCTTGACAGATGCTCACAGGCCGCTGTTGATTTGGTGTACAAGTCTAAGCTTTTACCAAAGCAGGCTCATTGAAAATACTAAAATATTTTGCTCAGGGTACATTTCATTGCACATTTCAGATGACAAATCCACTAGAGGGAGCTGTATACATGTTTTGCTAATCTGAAATACATTACTTAGGCTATGTTTCATTGCATGTTTCAGTTGACAAATTTACTAGAGGGCGCTGTGTATATTTTTGCAAATCTGAAATATGTTATTTAGGGTATGATTCGTTGCACATTTAGGTTAACTAGGGAAGTTTGGTAAATTAGGCAGGTCATTAGACAACAGTGGTGCAGTCATTCAGGGAAAAAATTATAATTTCTTAAGGGGGCTAATAATATTGACCTTAAAAATATTAAACCTGCTTTTATTCCAGACGAACTAAAATACTTTTTCCAGAAGAAAGTAGAATAGGAAATACTGTGGAAATGTCCTTGTTCTGTTAAACATCACTTGGGAAAATATTTGAAAATAATTAAAATTTCACTAGCGGGCTAATAGTTTTGCCTTCAGCTGTATGTTAAGTAAGAGATTTATTTAAAATTCAGCGATTAGAATGAGAGTTAGTGAAAGTGTTAGAATAATCTGCTCTACATGTCAACACATTCATTAGGTTGTGCATAAATTATTGTTATTTACATTTTTAAGTAAACTAACCCTTAATCTGTCTTTTACATATGTTAAACTGGATCATCAGTTCATCAAACTTCTTCCATGACAGACAGCACATGCAATTACATAAAAAAAAATACATTCAAGCGCTGAAGCTCATGACTTGCACACACACACTTGTGACTCATGCATGGATTTCAGCAGCATGGTTGAATTTAAGCTGATGAAAATCTCAAATCTTTTTTTATAGCAAAAAAAATCATATTGAGCTACTGCACATATCAAATGTATTGCATTTTAATATCCTCTGATCTACAGATCATGTAACACTCGTAACAGGGTCCTGCAAAAGACAACACACAGGCCCTTTAAACTCCTCTTTAAGCCAAATCTTATTAGTTTCATTGTTGAAGCATAGTTTATTTGAAATCAGTTGATGATGTTGCTGATTGTGACCAACTCAGGGTCAGGTTCTGAATGTGCTGGGCTCGAGAATAAGATCCTTTGTGTATTGTGTGTGTGTAGTGTGTTTAAGTAGTTTGAGTGATCTCTCTGTGTTGGAGATTTTAAAGCTTTTAAACTCGGCAAGCTGAGGCTGTGATTAAGAGGATAAAGTTAGGGTGATGTCAGAGAGCTTTAACTGCATCCACAATTCTGCAGGATAGCTTATCTATAGCCTAATAGAGGCTAATCTCATGTGTATGAAATGGGAGGAAGAATGTGAAAAGAAGAAATGTTCATGTCAAACTTTTTTTTAATTAAATGTAAGAAATAAAAAAATCTGCCTTTGCATACTGGAATAGTTTTTGGCAACTAAGCATCATTTGCTTCGTTCCATAAATTTCAAAATACAATTTTAGTTCGGAGAATGTTTAATTTACAGGTATAGTTAAAAAAAAAAAAAAGGCAAAGTACTACTAGCTAGCTGGGCTTCATTATACCCATTCGCAAAAACCCCAGCCCCATCTGGGTCATGGCAAAAGTATAACCCATTCAGCTTGCCCTATGATAATTGTCTGAAGAATAGGATTTTAACCAAATGTCTCCGGTGTCTATCGCTTATGTGCCTTTTGAACCCACATGAAATAATACTATAGTCATTTACAGTAATTACTATAATGTTTGAAATAATACGATAGTAAAATACCATTGTGGTAATTCTATAGCCTAGTTGCTGTGGTAATACAACAAGTAATACAAGCAAATGACCAAATACTGTACTACATTTTCTAGAATTCTAGGTTGTATTATACTAAAACACACCACAGTTTACTGTAATAAAACTAAATTATACTACAGTATCTATTACCGTTTATCAGATAACTATTTGTTATGCTGTAGCATCCATTAACAAAGTGTTGTAAATGCTATACAATATTATTCGCTTTACTATACTATGGTTCAAAACATTAGTATTTACTATGAATTACTATAGTATTTTTTTTCATGTTGGAGCTCACATAAGTCCTAATAGATGGCCTAGTAGATACTTATAAACTATAATGGAAGTCAATGATCACCAAATTGCTTGGTTACCCACATTCTTTAAGAAAATCTCTTTTTGTGTGTTTAGCAGAAGAAAGTCATACAGGTTGAAAACAACATACTGTGAGTAAACGATTTTACCCATGAGTACAAATATTTGGCTCGTTATTGGGTCTGAGAATCTGATGAGAAATGTTTGAATTCATAGAGTATAGTAATCTTTGGCATGTCACTGCAGACTTTATTAACTTGCAGATCTTTAGTAAATCCAAACAAAATGGCACTGTTGAGATCCTATCTGAAGCTCTGAAAAGGGCACATCTGAAGAGGAGTCATTTCTCAAGAGACTACCCTATAATCTCAATTTGCTCTCAATTTCATTGCTGTCTAGGAGAATATTTGAGATCATAAATGTTTTATTTGTGCTTATTCTGTTGGATATGGGAGTCATTTGTGTAAATACTTTGGTTATGGATTTTGTTTATGATTGTTGGTTGTTTGTGATAAATCTGTTGATTATGGGTTTTGTTTGTGGTTATTTGTCAAGCATTTGTAAAAAAAATAATTTGATTTTGGATTCTTATTAGTAATTATTTGTGACCAATTTGTGATTATTCTGAAGGTAGTTTAATCATAAATATTTGTCTCTCATTTGTGATTATTTGCTCAGTTATGGGTCACATTATTAGTTATTTTCAGATTATGTTCACATTATCTTCACTATTTATCTAAACTATTTTAAACTAAATGGTCCAAAGTTGATTTTTAGTAAATGTATAAAGCATAATATGATCTAGTTCTGTTGGTTAATTTTATTTTTCTCAATTCATCTACTGAAGTATGTATAAAAAGATACGTTTTAGCCCCTGTGCACAAATATGTTGATTTGAATAAAAACCATAAAAAAGTCCACAAAGAGAGACCTTTTATATTTGCAATTCTAGACAGTTCTCTGCTGGATTGTGCTTTGAGCGGTTTGATGTCATTTACATTAGAGACTGCCAAGTCAGAGAGGATTTAAGTTTTATGCGCCATCTAATTTTGACCCACTCTGAGTCTTTTTTTTTTTTTTTTTTTCACCTCTGACGTACATGCTGCAGGCCCGAGACGCCCTTCTGTGAGCCACTGCTGTTAGACGGCTAATGGGAATGTCACACCATTCTTTTTTAATTGTTTCAAAAGCACAAAAACCCAAAGTTACACACAGTAGCAACAATGGCCTGCGGTGTTGACGTGTCAGACCAACTGGAAAACAAGGAGCATATGGGGCTGCCTGCCTTCACATGACTCTGCTGTGAAGAGAATGGACACCAGCAACTTATAACTGAGACAATGTGTTGCGTCTGCGAAGATCTAAATTAAAATAAATGCAGTGTCACAAGCTCATTATGAGTAAGAGCTAGGGGCACTCTGGCCTGTGTCACATTCCTTTTCTCCCCACAATAATTTCCTGTTGCTGTCCTCTATCTGATCTCATAAAAATGTCTAAAAGCCCCAATATATATACATAAAATATGTGTGATCCTATCTATACAGACCTGCGACACCACTTGTTTTCGAGGACTGTGGGCTGCTCTGGGCCTCAAGGCCACGAGAAGGAGAAATTTACTGCCTTTTGCTTGTCTGATAGCAGCATCTTCTAAAGTTAGATTTGATTTAATTTGTGCTAAGCTGAGGATGTCATGGACAGGATGGAGAGAGAGAGAGAGACTGACTAGAGAATCACGTGAAGGGGATCATTAATTAAGGATTGGCCTGATTTCACGGTGGAGATAATGCCTCTGACATCCATGTGCATCAGTTGTAAGCCATCAGTATGCCTTTCCCTCTCTGAGCTCTGATGAAACACATGCAAGAGGTTTTTCCTGCTATACTTTATTTTGATGGTCTCATTTAGACCTTATGTTGACTTTATGTAATTTTACAGCTACAACTCTCATTAGAGTATTGGTAGACTGTTAGGTTAGGGTTGTTAGTTTAATAGGTTGACATGTAATTGCAGCATTATTTATGGTGTGTTCACACTTGTAGTATGTTCTCTTGGTTTGCTTGGTCCAGACCAAAGAAAAAGATGCATTAATACCTGGTTCATTTATCATTCATACTCATTTATAAGTCTGAACCTGAGGACGATAAAACATTCATTCATTCATTTATTTTCCTTCGGCTTAGTCCCTTTATTCATCAGGGGTCGCCACAGCGGAATGAACCGCCAACTTATCCTGCATATGTTTCACACAGCGGATGCTCCTCCAGCTGCAACCCAGTACTGGGAAACATCCACACACACTCTTTCACACACATACACTACGGCCAATTTAGTTTATTCAATTTACCTATAGCGCATGTCTTTGGACTTGTGGGGGAAACCAGAGCACCCAGAGGAAACCCACGCCAACACAGGGAGAACATGCAAATTCCACACAGAAATGCCAACTGATCCAGCCAGGACTTGAACCAGCGACCTTCTTGCTATGAGGCGAGAGAGAATGACTAACAAGTAGGACTAAATTATGGGGTTAGTTCACTCAAAAATTAATATTCTGTTATTAATTACTCATCCTTAAGCCATTCCAAACCCTTGAGATCTTTGTTCACCTTCGAAATTCAAATTAAGATGTTTTAGGTGAAATCTGAGATCTCTCTCATCCTCCTTTGACAGAAACAGTCCAGATTAAAGTCTTGAAAAATCCCCAAAACCTCCTCAAAATAGACCACATGCCTTCCGTGGTTCAATCAGATTATTAGCGAGCTAGGAATACTTTTGTGTGCACAAAAACAAAAATAATGACTTCATTCAACTGTTTCTTCTTCTTAGTGTGAGTATAGGGTAATTGTTCATGAGATCGTTGTGCTCTGTATGCGTGTCGCTCTGCTGATGTATAGTCCGGATGCGCCTGTGCTTTTTTTTCATACAGAGGAAGTTGCACGCTTGCATCCAGGGTGTGCACTGTACTGATACTGAGTAGAAGAAACTGTTGAATAAAGTCTTTTGTTTTGATGTTGTTTTTTGCTATACCTTTCTGGACTTTGAATGAATCGCGACCATTGTTGTCTATGGAGGATCAGAGAGAGCTCAGATTTTGAGCAAAATATCTGAACTGAAACATGAAAGTGAATAATTATTGACATAATTTTGGGTGAATTGTTCCTTTAAGGACATATAGTTTTCAAAAGAACTTTCAAAGCAATTTTGTTTGCTGTGCTAAATGTGTTTTGTTGTATGTGTGTACAGGTGATGCTACTCTTATCAGTTGAGACACATGAAAACCAAATAAAATGTGTAAAGGAGTCAAAACAGCACCAGAAATGAATTCGTTACACACATGCACACACACGCACACACACGCACGTGCAATTTCTTTCTGAACTGTTGCAAAATTGTGGATATGACAGTTATGCTAGAGAAATTTGTGTCTATTGACATCATTTTCTGTTTGTTTGTTTGTTTTTTTTCAGAGGTCTTTGGTCTGTGTTTTATTCATATTTCAGTAGAACCGTACCACTGTTTATTTAGTATTGGACAGAGACCCAACTTTTTCTTGGGTTGGTGGTTTAGAACAGATCAAGGTTTGAATGGCATACTTCATACATAATTTTTTTTTTTTATCACATCAACCATGCAATGAAGTTCAAACTTAGAATCAAAATGAAGTGCTACTTGTTTGTTTCAGTGAAGTCCACTCAACAGGTGCGATATACCTTCTCACTCATCCACAAAAAAGTCTTTGGAAACTTCTGCTGCATTGAAAAATACCTAAATGTCTATACTTTAAGTCTAATTTTCATTTTTGCCTGTGTGTTTTTATACTAAATGATTCTAAGGTGATTTTTTTTGCATCTATATGAAGTCATTTGCCTTCAGTATAGACAGTATTTGATAACCAAAAAGTTTTGAATTACTTTATATATTAACTTTGAACATTCAGTGATCTGTTGTTTTCTTTTGAAATCCCTGTTTTGCTTGAAGTGTGTTGCGCAATCATTTTCTAAAAATAAATACATTAATATTTTGTTATGTAATGCAGTGACATTCACTTAAATGTATGTGTGGCCAAAGTCTGGAACACTTTTGTCTGATTATTTGTATTTCCATCAAATTTTCCAATAATAATAATAATTTCCTATTTGGCTGAGGCTTAAACAATGATAGCTGTACAAGCTCTTTATCATTTCTTTTTAAAACCTAGCCATACAGTATGTCTTTTTTTTAGACAAGTTAAATAGATTTGTTCATTTCCGCTGAGCCCTGGAAATATTTCCATTTCCAAATCCACTCGCCAACTTAAGGCTTTATTAGAATAGACTGCCAGTTCTGTCTTGCAGGTTGGCATGAATCATAGACAACTATAAAAAATAAAGTTCCTTAGAAAAGTTTAGAAAAATCTTTCATTCCCTTTACTATGCACTAATCTCTGTCATGTGCTGATTTATCTCTTTACATAGGCCTAAAATAAGATTTCCACTTTATAATATAGCTACTTATATCAGTCAGTTTGGTATACAGTGTAAAGATAATCACTGCTTTTTTATCGTTCACCTATTATAAAATATGTATTTTCAGTGAGACAAAGTTATTTGCTTGTTTGTTTGCATAATTGACGCTGATATTACTATACATGTATATGTCAGCACCTATTAGTTGACTATTAGAGAAGCTACAGTACCGTTGTTTGAATGGTTTACAAAGATGATCTAACAATCTGAATACATGTAATTTTATATTAGCCCTATCATTTTTTAAACATGTGCCAATGCAACATCACTGGCAGTTGATTGATTAAACAAGGTTTATACATTTTAGATGGATAAAATTCTTGACTGTATCATGTTTCGTTGGTTCTTGGAATTGTGGGTTGCTTTTCATCTGGAAATAATGACATGTTTAGCTTATATAGTAAGAAGTCTGTTGCTCACCACAGTTCTGTATCTTTCTCTCATATCCTCTGAAACACCATCACCAAAACTTTTTTGACATACAGTATCTATTACATTAATTGCATGATTTCGTTCCAAGTCTCGATGCCCAAACTGAACCATGGTGCTGTTCTATTGCATTATCAGCATTATAACACTGTTAGATAAACTCATTTTGTTGTACTGTAATGTCTCAGCAACAGGTAATATGAGAGCTCTGACCCTCTACCAACTAACATCGTTTCTCATAATGACACTCTGTCTGATCTGTTGAAAAATGGCATGCATTTCAACAAGTTTTAAGGGATAGTTCACTCAAAACTGAAAATGTGTCATCATTTACTCACCCTTGACTTTTAAACCAGTTTGAGTTTGTTCTGTTAAAAGCAAAAGAAGGTATATTGAAGACTGTTGGAAGCCTGTTACCATTGATTTCCATGGTATTTGTTTTTCCTTTAGTGGTAATGTGGTAAAAAAAAAAAAAAAAAATTCTAACTGGTTTTGGAACAAGTGAGTGAACGATGAGAGAATTTTCATTTTTGGATGAACTATTCCTTTAATTAAAATATAAAATGATGAAAAAGGCCAAAATTTATTCAGAATTTTGTGTTTGTGATCACAGTGGCAGCAACTCTGCAAGAAACGCACACTGAAAACTTTACCCTTGTAGCATGTTGCTAAGCTAACAGCACAACAAATACAGTAAGCATTGTTAAAATGGTTTTTCACTAATGTGTGTTAGAAATATTTATGCTTAACAGTGGGCCAACATCAGTACCTGTTGAATCAATCAATCAATCAATCAATCAATCAATCAATCAATCAATCAATCAATCAATCAATCAGTCAATCAATGACTTCTTTTGTAAAACATCAATAAAAACACTGTCAGCATATACTGAATTCAGCATATTGAAGTTTCTCCTCCATTTGACATCAATTTAAAAAGCCAACACAGCGTAAAATATTGGCTTCGTTTCCTAGGGCTCAGATTAGAAGTAAACACTTAATTCTGTACTTACATTCTCAAGTTCAAAAAAGTCAATGCAGTCATTAATATACAGACAAACATTCGTTTTAAGAATAAACTAAGTGACATTAATGAATTTGAATTGAAAATAAATGGAAAGAGAAAATACTTTATTAAATAAATAAACTCTCAAATGCCAATGAATGAATGAACAGTGTTATTGAATGCATTATCTTCACAATTAAGCCAATATTACAAGTATTTCTCTCAATCCATAATATCTCGTTTTGGGATAGCTTATGAGATCATAGTTGGGGCACTGCTGTGTGAACATTCATGTTTCTTGTCCAATATATGACCCTTTATATGCTTTATGCTTTGCTAATGTTTGAGGTTTCTGGTTGAGCATAATTTATGAATCATATCTCTTCAAACTGGTTAGTGTGTACCTGCATTTGGCGGCCTGATGGGTATTAATTTCAAATCCTGGTTACGATGTTGCACCAAGTTTTGGAAGAGAGCTGACAAGTAATAAAGACTCTGCTTGGGCTTGTCTGACTGAAAAAGAGCAGATCCAGGCTCAAATCAGCTCAGTTTTATCATGAACGCCTGCCAGTGAGAAACAGAAAAAGTGCAAGACGGGGAGAAAGTTAATTCTGTAGGAATGCAGCGTCTCCTCCACAGCTCTCTGTGTTCCCTGAGAGAGAAGAGACTCCAGAGCACCTGGAGTTAAAGGATCTTAATGCTTAAACACACAATTAAACTTCAGGTTGCAGACTTACATGCACCTCCCAGAGTACACACTGGGGTCTAGAGCTTGCCAGCTGGAGTTTTCTCACTTTTATTGACATGGAAGCTGCTGAAACAATCTGGATGTTGGCTGGGTGTTTCTTGTCACTTCTGAGGATTTTTGCTTGAAGATATTTGTCATTTTGACGCTTGAAGTAGAACATTTTTAAAGAACGTATCGGATTTTACATTTTGAAAACATGGCTAAAAGTCAGTATGCGCAAATCAATCCGCTGCAAGTGACGGTTGCTCATTGGAAAAGACCTGATGGAGTAAGTATGCGAAATCTGCAGTCTTAACTAAAATATTGTATTGTATACAGCTACAGTATGGGAAAAAAAATGGATGTAGATTTCATAGGTATATGTTTGAGTAAAATGTTCAAACAAAAATTTGTTTATTCTATAAAGGTATGTTGCATTTCTTCCAAATTTCAAATAAATACTGTCATTTAAAGTTTGTTTTCGTTTGTTTTGACTAAAATCAGGGTTATTTCATCAAGTATTGCTTTTTGTTGTTCACAAAGTATTGCATTTTTAAAACTTTTACTCAAAACACACTGTTATGTAAAATGTTGTTTGTAATGTAAACTTATGCAAAGTTTAATTTAATATTTTTGTCAGTTAGATTTTTGTACGTTTAAATAACTAGAAAAGGTCATTTGATTCAACTAAAAAATTAGGAAAGCAACATTTTTTTTTTATTGCGTTGTTATAAAAAAAGGTATGAACACGTGCCATCTTTTATGTTATTTTGACCAGCTGTTCTTTCATGCTATAAATGACAACTTATTTCTTTTAAATTTAGAAGAAATGTCATCAAAAATTATTCAAACACATACAGTAACTATAAATTGTAAATACATGGAAACTAAGAATTTCCAAGTAGTCTCTTAATATTTTCCATGATGTGAGATAAACCTCTGTTGTAAGTTTTGTTCAACACACCTATTAGTTCAGCCTGAGAGGAAAACAATTGCTAAATTAACAGCAATGTATGTGTGAAATAATTTGACTTATAACAGGTGATCAATTTGAGTTCCAAGAATATATTTGATTTGTGCATGCTCTGGCATCTCAGAATATATTTCATGCTTACCTGATACATTTCCAGGTTCTTATGGCAAAATATCAAAGGTTTTCCTTTTCCTTGTGCAGCAGTTTTTTTTTAATACAAGCAAGAAAAGAGGATATGGATTTTCTCCTGTCACTGACAGAACTGCTATCAATGTAGACTGACATGCACTGTAATTTTGCAGCCGATTCATTTTTTCAAGCTAATAACAGTCCGTCGTGTTCAATTACCTTTACTTTTATCTAAAGATCAAATGGGTTTTGCCTTCAAAACGGTCTTCACTTCCATTCTTCTGTTATATTAGAAGTTCGTATGATTCAAAAGAACTTTTCTTTTTTTGCAGTAGAGGTTATTATAAAATGTAATGCAGTATTTTCATTATATTTACATTTATTTATGCAATCTAATAGGTGTAGATAATTTTTGTTAGTTTTGAGGTAAATTGTGGTTATTGTAAACCATACAGAGCATGGCCCAGAGTTTATTAGTGTTATTGCATGATTTTACTGTCTCGTGTGTTGGTAAGTCAATTGACTAAAGAAGCTGTTTGTAAACTTTTTGTGTTGTAGAACAATTAGTCTGACTTTTCGGACCTGGTGTCAGTGACATTTCACCTGACGTGCTTCAGTTTGTTTAAATGGCACCAATAAGCTTTGTTTGCCAATGGTGGAGGACTCGCACAGTGTGCTCAAACAATGTGCTACAGTACACAAAGTATTTGTTCAAGACTGTGAGAAATTCATCCAGTCTTCATTCTCCACTCATCTAAGATAATTGTTTCCACTTTCCTTCATGTTGTCTTTGGGTCTGTCCCAAAGGCTGGACAGGACTCCTCAGTCTGTGTTTTGGAGGTTCTCCAGACTAAAAAAAATATTGGAGTCAAATCAGCTGTCAGAAGATAAGAAGAATGTATGTGGGAATAGATTGAAATGAATAATGAGAAGTTTTAAGAAACAAATGCAACCTCTGAGCCTTGAATTTGTGAATGCTTTTGTGTTATATTTATAATTGGCATATGCTGCATACATGGGAAATAGTTGCAAACTACTTCAGAAGCCAATTATAACAATTATAATTTCATCTATTTATAAGCCACCTGGTTATACAAAGACAATTAAATACAAACAAATGTTCTAAATATTAGAGCTGCCGTTATGCATCTCTGTACTCTCTCAATCATCTTAAATTCACACACTGCCATCAGATCAGACTGGAGAGGAAATGGCAGTTCCACCATATTCTGCATGTTACGCCAACACTAACATTGCCACCAGCCAATTCTGAGTGTACTTGGTCTTTTCAACTTATAGATGGAGCCAAAAACCCTGTCACACCCCTAAGTTCTGCTGGTGTTAACATCAGCATTATATGGAGGAGGGAAATTCCATTCATGTAAAAATAAAAACCAAGGGTTCATTATAAATATGCGAGACTGGCCAAATTTCACCAAATTTGTGATGTGTTGTTCCACTTTTTTAGATGACAGGTGCAATTGTTTAAAATGTCAATTGTAAATGTAATTGTTTACAAAGAATACACTGTAGTAAAAGTGTTTTTGAGATCATACCATAGTATGGGGCAAGGAACAATAAACCCTTTATTTATTGATAATAAGCCTCATAGAAGGGCTGGGCAATTAATCAAAATGAAAATGCAAACAGCGATTGAGCAAAGATTGTCATGCACATCTTGTCAGGGAAGCACAGTTATGCGGTCAGCTGTAAATCTCCTCCAAAAGCCAGAGGGCGCTTTCATGAAGAAACTCCAAACATCCAAGAAGAAGAAACCCAGGAAAACTCCATAGCATTGCATTATAAACAGAAGATTTAACTGCTTTCAATAGCTATATTTCCATTCAAAGAATTGAATTAGACAAAACTGAAATATCGCATAAAACATTTGCGTTTCCATCCAGTGAGAACAAAATATGAAAAAGAAAAATGGAAACGGCTGCAGTAGGAGATGCCAACGTGGGCCCTTTTTAATATACTGTATAATAAATTACTCGTGCCTCAGAAGACAAAACACAATGAACACACAGTGGCTTTTGGTAGTGTCAAGGTAATAATATGAAACCAGTTTGAAGACAGACTTTGGCTAAGGGATTTTAGATTGAACCAAACAACATTTCAAATGTTGTGCAATATGATACTGGTTTGTCTTTTAATGTCATTATTGCTCTCATTTTTGTTGTCACATGATTTATTAAAATAAAATCACATGACTTATTTGATGCACATTGTAGAATTTTTTGATAATTGCGATGCCATCATAGTTTATTAAAAAGTTTATCCTACGCAGCTCATAATTTGTTTTTTACTTGAACTGACTTTACTGACAAACTGCGCATAAAAATTGCCTTCGATTAATTGCCCAACCCTACGCTCAGTCATCAATTGTGCGAAAGTAAATAAATTTTTTGGTGTTTTTCTGCCTCTGTTGTTCATTTCTGCTGGATGCTGCAATGGAATATATGTGTTGTGGTTTTGCAGAAATACAGGCATATATGCACTTGTTTAAGAGTACAAGAGTGCAAGTATGGATGCAGTCTGAGTACTGAAAAGTCTGTGTGCTGAATATTGGGATATTTTCATTGGGCAGCTGCAGTCTAATGTGTTTTCAGCCACACCCCCTCACATCATGTGAATGTACTGTAGGGTCAATTCTGAACTCATCTCATCTCATTTCATCTCATCTCCTCTCCTTTCTTCCAGACTACTGATTTATTTGAAATGATTGAGAAAATGCAGGTAATGTGTTTCTTTTACTTTTCTCTTTTTTTCTCCCTCCCCTATGCCTTTCATCTCTTATGTAGAAATTTTTCCTTTACCCCTGATTTAGTCTGATTTAGCATGTCTTTTTGCTGTAGTTGAATATTATCCTTATAAATAATGAAGATATTTATTCATTATAAACCTTCTCGATAATAGTGAACTAGTGATGTATACTGACTGTATTCATTTATGTGAATACATTTGTTTATCTGGGCTGTAAAATGTCTTTGCAAAACATTACAAATAATTGTTTATATAAAGATTTTATTAATTATATAAGCAGTGCACTGATAA
>CAIGQV010019951.1:11414770-11428884 GCA_903798115.1 Danio jaintianensis
GTTTTCTTAAAAACATTCTTCTGCCAAAATACTGTAGTTCTGTAGTTCGCCATTTATGTTTTAGTTGTCAAGTGCTTGCACATGCCTATAGACTAAACACATAATGTGCATGACACCACTGTATTTACTTAATTTACTTAATCTTTTTGTAGTTTTCATGGTGTAATTAAAAAATATATATTAAACATTTCCATGTAAATAAATATCCAAGATGCATACAAGTAATATTAGATTTAGCAAGTTTATGTTTTGTAATTTCTAGTTTCAATAAATGAAGTCAGAATTATGAGACATCATGTAAGTTTGTAAGACACTGAGTAGTGAAGGAAAAAAAGTTGTGAACTGAGAGATTTAATCACAGAACTGTGATTTTTAAAAATCTAAATTGTGAGATATAAACATTTTTTATGTCTGTGTCATTATTTGTGTTGATCAGTGTCTGTCTTGTGATTATTTACAGAACAAAAATGAAAACACATCACGACGTGATACCAATATCTTGTCTGACCGAATTCCCCAACATTGTCCAGATGGCCAAGGTGAGAGTGAATCATGCGTGGAGGGGGTGAAGGGGTCAGCATTATTGTTTTCGGGCCATCCAATTCATCACACTTCTCTATAAGTGACATGACTGATTGTCTCACTCTCCCCATGAGCCTGTTCTGTCCTGCCTGGACAGATGACCATTCTGTTGCATCACTTTTGCAAGATCAAATGAGAATGAAGAGCAAATCAATATGTGCTTTCTCTTTTCATTATTATCAGCTTGTCTGGGAAGAGGTGAATGTCGACCGTTTTTTCCCGGTGCTTTACCCAAAGGTACGTAACCCCTATATGACACAATACAGTATCAATCAATTTTGTCAATGTGTTACCTATCTATATCAAAGTGATAACGCTGAATGCACCAATGCATTACACCTGATCATTTGTACAAGTTAAAGTGCGGCACTGGGAAATAAGCTAGTTTGAGTTTATTTTAGTCTCTCAAGGGTTTGCAGAATTGACAGAGCAGAACCTTAAGGACATTTATCATGCTTTTTAAATCTTCTAACCTTTCCCCAGGCTTCCAGGCTCATCGTCACTTTCGACGAACATGTTATTAGCAACAACTTCAAGTTTGGTGTCATTTATCAGAAGTTTGGACAGGTAAGTCGCATGGGAAGCCTTATCTCTGTTAGATTCTTCACAACTGATTTGCACTCATTTAGCAGATGCACAGAGATAAATTGGTGGCGTAGAGCCGCGGTCACACTAGAGTTTGAACTTTCGAAATTCGGTTGGACAATGCTCCGAAAAGGGGCAGGATAAAACAAGATTATGCTGCACTGTTAACACGAGCGTTTGCCCTATATTTTAAATTTCTGTACAGAGAGGTCAACTTTTGATCTTTTATTGGTCTCACAATTCACATAATGTGAAATTGAAGGTCATAGTTTGCCAAGCTTAAACTCTGGAACTGTGATATGAAACTTGTCGCATGAGCAGGCTTTCCGGTCTGGCACGTTTGCATGTGTATGTGTATGTGTAAGTCAATGGGGCAAAAAGTGCATTGTGACCACACCTTAAAGCTCCATCAAAGTATTTTTAGCCACATGAATATGCCAGTGTTCTCCTGAAAATGTCTAACTCTTGGAAATCTTGAAAGCGGTTCTGTGATGTAGCATTATTACAGAATATCCGGACCAAGCAAAATTCATTTATCCTCCATTTTTTTTCTGTCGCTTTGCATGTTGATGTCTTTGTAAAGGAATGTTGTAACAGTTGGTCAGTGTGGTTTGCACAGAGTCACAGTCCACAGAACCATTTTTTAACTATCAACAACTAGAAAAAACTAATTGATGTTCAGTAGATGCATTTACATGGGTTATTTAAATCAGTTTCAAAGTCCAGTCTGAATGGAAACCTCTCCGAAAGACAGGAAACAGCACTGGCTAGTGTGCACATTCTGAATAAAAGTGTTGCATATAAACACCACGTTGGAATAATGTAGAAAATGTTGCATGTAAACACCCCACCACATCTTTCAATCAGAATAGTTTTTATTGGAATGACAAAGTTGTACAGGTCTTGTTCCACTGCTGGCATTTTTTTAAAAGCGATATCACCCTGTAGCACAACATCGGTTGCTCATTGAAGCTAGATGAGGATCGGACTGGTTGGTATCTGTAACCTCTTGTGAAATCTAGGTTGCTGGTGGAAGAGTATAAGAAACACCTTACTCAGTATGGCACCATCCTTTGGATGAGGTGTTAAACTAAAGGTGTTAAACTGTGGTCATTTAAAATCTTATGGTACTTCTCTTTAAGAGTAGGAATGTAATTCTGGTTTTCTCTGGCCACGTTCCCTCCATTGACCCTTATAAATCGTAGTCTCCTATTAATTCCCATCAGTTTCTCCTTGCTATAACATTTTGGTGGAAATGCAGCCTAATTCATTCTTATTTCGAACAACACTTTTAAAAATCGGTCTTTTGTTTCAAGCAGCTAATAAGGTAGACCGTCCTCCTCTCGAACTTACAATGGCTCCTCTGCTTAGACAACAATCAAACCATTGTCTTCATTTGATCTACATTTTGTATTAAAATCATGAGGCTATTGTTTCCAAAGGAGAGCTTTGATTACATTAAAACAGCAACTTGACCTTTAAGGCCACAGTTAGGAGCTGAACGGAGTGAGAGGGACCCGAGAGGTTTTTTGAGGAGGCTTGCCAGCAACACCCTTAGCGTATTAGCATGAGAGCGGAGCAACCTCTTCATCTCACGGATCGGTGTTTACGCACTCAACCTTTCTAGTGTGGGCAGCAATAACACCAAAGCCCTTGATGGGCTGCATTTAAAATACACCTTATGGATCAGCCCTTAAAACTTCCGCTTGGCCTACTTCTCTCTAAATGGGAGACTATGTTTATTCAGAGGAACAATTAGCATTTGCATAAAGCTAATTGACTCATGATGAGCCATTTAGGTTTAGTAATTTTAGAGGTTGCTTTTGTCCTCATCAAGATGCTCTTGTTTTGTGTGTGTGCATGCGTGTGTGTGTGCGTGTGCGCACGTGCGTTAGGTTTGTTGAATGCTGCGGTGTCATTATATGTTCTTATAATTTGGGAAATTTGAAAAGTCTGAACTACTGTGTTATTTCATTCAGTAATTGAATTAATGAAAATGCATAAAGCTTCTTTGTTGTGTAGGCCTTGACAGGATGTCTGTTGTACCTGGTGGGTTTTTATGTTTACTGCCACTTGAATGCAAAATGTTTGCTTGAAACTTATCAACATTTTATGTGTTTTTATTTATGTAGACCTCAGAGGAGGAGCTGTTTGGGAATAACGAGGAGGGTCCTGCTTTAGTGGAGTTTTTAGAGTTTCTGGGACAGAAAATAGAGCTTCATGACTTCAAAGGGTAACACTTATAAACAGAACCGCTCTTACTTTCCCACTGTACAGCGCTAGATGAAATGTTAAACAGCTTGCATGAATTAAAATAGATGTTTTGGATGTGCAGTTTTTGTAAGTGCGCATCTGAAGAGATATTTCACTAAGACAATGAATTGTACTCACTAAGGGTGTTGTTTATTTGCGTTTGCTTGCTGCATTGTTTGAACTTCCAAATTACATAAAAACATGGTCCCAATTTGCAAAGTGTTAACTCTATTTGTTTATGTTTAAAAAAATTACAGTGATTTCTACCTCTATTTCATTAACATTTAATGCCTGGCATTTATTGCATTTAGCACCTGGTTAAACATGATTTCTTCAAAGAATCATTGCTGTCATTATAAACAAAAATTCTAAATTTCCTTTGTTAATTGATTCTGAAATAAAATATAAATATTAAGTGCAAAACTTGAACAGAAAAAAGAAGTTGCTTCAGTCGAAGTACTAAAATCAGGGATAAGGGAAAGGTAAATATCAATATTTTAACACAAAAAACAAATAGCAACGACAAAAAATATAATTAAAAGTACAAAAAATTAAATAAACGTAAAAAGTGAAAATTTATAAAAATAAAAGCAATAATATTTAAATGTAATAATAAATGTATAGTGTGCATACTAATAGTACATACATAATACTATAATAACACTGTTATTTAATGACAGTATAAATGTAACTGTTTAAATGTAACAACATATAATAAATCATCATTTATTACATTTTGAACCAGCAGTTTTTTTTATTGTGTTTGAAAATTTATACATATAATAATGTAATAAAATGAAAAATATATATTTCTGTCCTAGTCCTCCATAGAATGTGAGTTTTTATATTCTGTTGAAATGTAAAGTGCTTATACACTTTTAGTAAGATTTTCTCTAAATATTCTTATATAACTTTTATAAATATATTTCCATATCTTAAAGACTTACTACAAATCTTGGATAATCTTGATTGTCACTGTGAAGCTACTACTCATAAAATGCACACAATTTTTCTGCAGATCCTTTGAATATGCTCTTTTGCCGCAGGTTTCGTGGAGGGTTGGATGTAACACATGGACAGACCGGCTCTGAGTCTGTCTACCATAATTTCCACAACAAAGAGATCATGTTCCACGTGTCGACTAAGCTGCCTTACACAGAGGGTGATACACAGCAGGTACAAATGACCACAGAGAGGATCACTCACAGCACGTGTCCTTTCCATTTTACTGGTCCCTTCAGCCAATACTACTGTAATAAGCTTTAGTATGAAAAAATATATATTCAGCTCTCCGTGATAATCCATCTTTGTAGATCAGAAGTCAATGGATTTGAAAACTATTGATCAGTGTTATAGCAGGACAACATGGTTCATCAGAAGCTGGTTAGCTAGACAGTGCAGAATCATAAATATTTTTAGAAGGAATTACTTTTTGGATATTGTACATCATTTGCGTGCATCAGGATGTCAGTCGATTTGTGGTGCGTTAAAATCACTATTGAATGCATGCTAGTTTGAGCTTTCAAATTCATAAGCACACACACTCTTTGTGTAGGGATCAGCAGTATAGAATACATATTTTACAAATTCTCTGCCATAAATGTGTCAGATATCTCTCCTTATTCTTGCCACTGAAGTGAATCTGAGTTCAAGAGTTCGCCCTTAGCTGATGATTGATTATAAAGCGTGTTTGGCATGCTGTCCCGGGAGAGAGCCCTGAGCTCATGAGATCCTCGAGCCCGGGGCTCCCTCCCGTTGCAGGGCGAGAGGAGAGTTTGAGCTCAGGTAGGTCTCGAGAACTCCCCTGCTTGATACAGGTAAATTCGAATTATGAATATTTATGGAGAGAAATTGCTGAATTAATCGCTCGTCTATGGTGTTGATTTGGTTGGTCAATTTACTTATGTTACATGTTTTTGGTCTGTGGGAGGAAACCGGAGAGCCCGGGGAAAACCCACGCAAACACGGGGAGAACATGCAAACTCCACACAGAAATGTCAACTTGGCAAGGTAAAGGCTTGAGCAAGTGACATTCTTGCTGTGAGGCAACAGTGCTAATCACTGGGCCTCCGTGCTGCCCTGTCAAGGAAAGGGGAGGAGTAGGGGTGGAAGGGGGGATTCTTCAAGACGAACATGGCTAAGGTAAGATACTCTGGTTATTTATAGTGATTTAGGAATCATCTGATTGGTGGATCATGCATTAGCTAATGCGGGACCAGCTGCTATCAATCATAAGCACGTGCTCCTCTCGAAATTAGTTTATGAATAAACTTCACTTAACAGTGACTAACAACACTTTTTTAACAACACAGTCACATTTTTAACAACACATTTTTTTTTTAACAACACAGTCGTATCAGTTTGCTTTGAGATACATCGTTGACTAGCACAAGTTAATTCTCACTTTTTCTCACGGCTGCTATTGATTCACTACTATACTATATTTTTTATGTAGTGCTATAGTTTTTTTTTTTTACATTTTAGAAATTTTAGAACTTTTTTAGGATTTTGGTTTTAGTTTTTTACTTTTTACTATAGTGATATTTAAATTATTTAGAAACACTCCAAAACAAATGACATCTTGTTTAGGGTTACTGTAGTTAAGAACAAAACTAAAATTTAAATCATAAAAACTTGTTAAACTTGTTTTTATATATATATATAAAAAATAAATAAAATGTTCTATGTTTGTGTTATATGTAACAAAAAATGAATGAAAATAGAAGCAATATACAAAAAATGTTGTAAATGGCATTTATTATAAACAACAAATGTTCATTCATTCATTTTCTTTTCAGCTTAGTCCCTTTATTAATCAGGGGACACCACAGCGGAATAAACCGCCAACTTATCCAGCATATGTTTTCCCAGCACTGGGAAACACCCATACACTTGCATTCACTCCCACACATACACTACGGCCAATTTAGCTTGTTCAAACCGTAGCACCCGGAGGAAACCCACGCGAACACAGGGAGAACATGCAAACTCCACACAGAAATGCCAACTGACCCTGCCGGGGCTTGAACCAGTAGCCATCTAGCTGTGAGGTGACAGTGCTACCCACTGCGCCACCGTGTTGCCTCAACAACAAATGTAAATTTGCTTATTTAAAGTAAAAATAGCAGTGTGAATTAATCATAAAAACATATATAATGTGTATATATTGTGCATTTCATTTTATAAATTAAATAAATTAATAAGAAATACTTAAATATAAAAAATAATTGAAAAATTGGAATAGAAGTTACAGGACATTTTAGATGATAAATAATGGAAAATAAACCAGACAACTCAGGAATCTGAAGTAATATATAAAATCAAGACACAACAGGGTAACACTGTAGTTTCAGTACCAATTCCCATTATTAACTGCTGGCTTATTACCTACTTATTATTAAGATATTGGCTGTTTATTATTACTTATAAAGTATGATCATATTCTACATCCCTATACATGCCCAATACCTAAAGCCCAAATACTACCTACTAGCTATTAATAAACAACTAATTAGTAGTTTATTGAGCTAAATATCTTAGTTAATGGTGTGTTAATAGCGAAAATTGGACCTTAAAATAGTGCAACCCACCACAGTATACATCTTGTGGATTGACAGGAGGGGTGAGATCAATTCCTTTGTATTGGGGCAGATGCTGTTTCCTTCAACCACTCACTACTGATGTGCTGGCAGATGATTGTTGACTCACAAAATGACCTTTATTCTGCACCTTTACTGGCAGCACTGGGCCCTCAGAGGAACAGTGTTTTTAGAGCTCACTCCTCAGGGAATCATCCACATTTAGAACACTCTCTCTCTCTCTCTCTCTCTCTCTCTCTCTCTCTCTGTGTGTGTGTCATATGTGGACACATTCACTGGCCAGTGATCGGAGACTGACAGCAGATCGAGTATGTGAGCTGATGTTCATGTTTATGAGTGGCTGTAACCTCTGTGTTTGTCCTTGCCAGCCATCTGTTCAGGCATGTTGTGAAAAACAGCTTCAGCACATGACAGAACTGACACACGATTCTGACCTCAAAAATTGATGGAATTTTTCATCAGATGTCAGGCTGAA
This sequence comes from Danio jaintianensis, assembly GCA_903798115.1. Classification (NCBI taxonomy): domain Eukaryota; kingdom Metazoa; phylum Chordata; class Actinopteri; order Cypriniformes; family Danionidae; genus Danio; species Danio jaintianensis. Next base: position 11,422,265 of record CAIGQV010019951.1, read on the forward strand.
GAGTGTTTAATGGCAACTGTGGTTTCGAATGCTTTTATTGGTTTGTTTAATTACTATGATAAATATGATTTATTCTTATGCAATCTCACAATAATTTATTACTTTTTGATTTAGTGGATAATTGGTATTAATTTGTACGATCTCAATCATACATTTTTAGTGCCATTTGCTTATCCCCCAACGAGACATACTGTAGGGTTAGGGGTGGGTTTTGGGGGCACACGTTCTTTCAAAAATTGGACATTTCATAAGTGTGCAATCATATGAAGTCACTTTTCTGATAATAACTGATTATTAGCAATAGATTTTGTTTTTAGATCTTTGTTAACATTAATAACAATAAAAATGTTTATTGGTAATTCATTTAGGCTCAGATCCAGTAAATAACATAATCACACAAACAACTTTTGATTTTAAAAATGTATGAGTAAATGTTGAAATTAACGTAAATTAAGATTAGTTCATGCTTTTGTGGTTAGTTTTCCTTGATTAATAAGCAATGTTAACAAATAGAATCTTGCTTTTAAGTGCTACAAGGAAATTATGAAGTTGCGTGTGATTTCTGTTTAAAGTGATTTTCTTTTGTGCTTTCTATTGGTTGGAGAATAGAAAACAAACAAAACCAAATGTTAAATTCATTGTAAAAATGTAAAAAGAAAGTTAAAATTGTTTTGTATTTTAAAAATCCATGAAAAAAATGTTCAGCCTAAACAAAAAAATAGCACCTTTAAATAGCTCAGACAAAAACTCTTCTGCCAACTTATTAATTTTAAGTAATTTTAAAATTGTTCTCCCATGAAGCAAATGCTGATTTTGCAAGAAATCTAAAATGTCAAATGAAGCTTAAATGTGCCCTAATGTAATAATATAATTAATATTGGGCAAAAACAACAACAACTATTACTACTGTATAACTATGAAATCTCACTCTAACAAATGTGAATATTAAAAATTTAAAATGTAAACATGAAACTTTAGGATAATGGTAAAATGGCAGGTTTGTGAAAGTAAACTCTTGTGTTCTGTGTTTACAGCTACAGAGGAAGAGGCATATAGGAAATGATATCGTGGCCATCGTGTTTCAGGAGGAAAACACTCCATTTGTGCCAGACATGATTGCCTCCAACTTCCTGCATGCGTATGTGGTGGTGCAGGTGGAGAATGCCTGCTCTGATAACGTCCTCTACAAGGTTGATCATCACAGCATTACTGCAATCTAGCGCTTCTGTTCTGTGACACTTCTTTGTGAGTCAGTAAATGAGACACGTATTTGTCAATCTGTAGGTTTCAGTAACAGCGCGAGATGACGTCCCCTTCTTCGGACCGCCTCTCCCCAATCCAGCCGTTTTTAAGAAAGTGAGTTGAACTATTATTGCAATTTTCAATAATTGTTTTTTGTTTTTAAATATTTTTGAAATGTTATTTATTTCTGTGATGGTAAAGCTGAATTTTCAGCATTATTACTCCTGTAGATCCTTGATGCTTCTGAAATATTTCCTCCTATTATTAACATTTCTGCTGCTTAATACTTTGTGCAAACTATAGTACATCTTTTGTGAATTCTTTGATTAAAATTTTTTTCAAAAGGTTTGCTTTTGTATTATAAAATAACTTATTTTCTTCATGATAATGCATTGTGATGAAATATTTGCTGAAATATAAAAAACGTTTAAATGCATGTACTGAAAGCACACAAAAATGTTCATCTCTGTCTAACTCTTCTCTCATTTGTTCTCTCTCCTCTTTTTACCTCTTGCAGGGTCCAGAGTTCCATGAATTCTTGCTTTCTAAGCTGATCAATGCTGAATATGCTTGTTACAAAGCTGAAAAATTTGCCAAATTAGAGGTGAGTGACTGTAAGATTTAAGAAATCAGTGCTCATATAGACTTAACCTACATACATAACGTGGCAGAATAGCAGATACGCAGCATGGCACTTGCAAAACCAAAGTTATGGGTGCCATTTCCTGGACTTTATTTTATTATTATTTATTAATTATTTGGATTTTATATATTTACTTTGGTTGATGAATTATCCTGCACCATTTGATGTTTTTCTGATATTTATAACATGCTGGGTTTCTGTGACTGTAAATCTCACATCAATGTGACTAACACCACAGTGGAACTCTTACTAACAATGTTTAATAATTGCATGATTTTTATAGCTTTGTATAGATAGTATAGAGAGTAAAATGCACCATATAAAGAAAAAACAGTTCATTTTTAAATATTAAAATAGAATTCTAGCCTATATTTATATGCTCAATATATCTGCTCAGAGTTTAATACATTTAATAAATTAAATGCATTTTTGTTTAACCACTTTTTTTCCCCAAAAATTTTAAATCATGTTCAGTATTATTATTTTTTAAATAGAACGAGGACATACCATACTTAGTAACAAACAGCATTTTAAGTCAGTAAAACTGCTGAAATTATCTTAAATAAAGTTTTTATGCTAAATGTAATTTGTGGCCCTTAGCATTTTATGTGGTTTAAATATGGCCCTCTTGGCCTCCCTGATCTATCCTCTCCATATGCACCAGACACTCTCTTATAAACACTCCAGGTTACTGAAAAACATTCAGTACTGGATACAGAAAACATTGTGCAATCCTGAGTGTGCTTCACGCTGGTGAGTGGGCTGGACAAACCACCTGTAGGAAAAACTCTCTCTTCTCTATATGCACCAGACACAGATTAAAAAAAAACCAAAAAAGTATATAAAATTTTTTATATTTTGATTTTTTTTATAAAAATCGAATATTTTTATACATTTGTTGTCAGGAGCGCACCCGGTCTGCCCTGCTGGAGACGCTGTATGAGGAGCTGCACATCAACAGTCAGGCCATGATGGGACTGGGAGGAGAAGAGGACAAACTGGAGAATGGAGGAGGAGGAGGAGGAGGCTTCTTTGAGTCCTTTAAGGTAATCCATAAGGACACAGGGCTCTGAGCCTCTGCGAGGACAGGACAGGGATGTTTGGGATGCATTACTCTGGCTACTGTGGGTGAATGGTTTATGTGGTGGTGCATTCTGGTTCCTGTTGCTGAAATCCTGGCACTCATGAATCTTTTAATCATGTCTTTTTTTGATTTTGCTGCTGTTGTGATTTATGAACGTAGCTTGTTTTTCTCTCTTGGGTTTTAGATGGTGGCATCTTTATGACTCCAGCTGCCAACCATGCTACCTAAATTAAATGACTTATTACCGTAATTATCACTAATTAGTCTTATTAGCACATTGTCAAGCATAGATACACTCTTGAGAATTCCAGCGTATTTTGCTTCCTAAAATACTTAGCAAATTAATGAGTAGTACATGATTAATCATAGTTGACATATTGTACAGAAATATTTCCTTGTAAAATGCAGCACTAATGAGTGTGTTGCAGTGTTGTATTTGATATATATGTATGCATGTATATAAAAATACATATATAAACAAACACACACAGTGTTAGCCCTGATGTGAAATTTTAATTATTTAAAAACAAATTCCCAAGTGTTGCTTAATGGAGAAGATTTTTTTTCTAAGCAAAATAATTTTACTAGGCAAATTATTGAATAACAGTTTTTTTTCTGTAGACAATCGGAAAACAAATTCTCAAGGGGCTAATAATACTGACCTTAAAATTGTTAAATAAAAATAAAATTAAATAAAAATAAGTATATTGAATAAAAACAAGTTTTATTCCAGCCAAACTAAAAGACTTCAACTATATTTAAGAACTATTTGCACCTTTAGTAAAAAAAAAATTTACAAAGGTGACTGAAAATACATCTTGCATTGTCCATCCTTTTCCTCTTTCATGTGAAAAACAACCAAACACATTTTCAGATATTACAGGAGAAAACTGTTATTGAATAAAAGGGTGTAAACATTTGCGGCCAATATATATTTTATAACAATATTCATTCATTCATTCAATCTATAATATGATTTCCCACCCACTTTCAATTGTTTTCATTTCAGTGAAAGGTTAGAATATTTTTTATTGAAAGATCAAAAGGCCAAACAATGCTGATTTATACAATATTTATTTATTTATTTATTTATTTATTACAAATAATAAACACTGTATAGATGTAATATTATATTTTACTAAAATACACTGTTACATACTTAAACATAATTTTGCATATTACAGGGAAATATTTATGTACATTAAAATTAAACCAACACAGCCACACACACGCACACACACACACACACACACACACACACACACACACACACACACACACACACACACACACGCACGCACGCACACACATGCACACGCACACACACACAACACAACACACACACACAGCTATATTTAATCACAAACATACAGCTGTCTGCTTGTATACCAGAAGATTCTGACATGTATTTTCCGGCATATAATTCATCATAGATGGGCTGTTTGTATGTGCTCGACAGCCTGGTTCATAATTGAATGTGTTCAGTGTGTTCACGCATTGATTGTGGTCATCCAGACATAAAAATCAATCAGACTTCTCATAAATCATTTTCATTATCTCTCCTTTTCACTTATTATGTTTGCTTCTGCAACTTCCCCAATCACTAACTGACACAGTTTTCTTCAGCATCTGTCTATGGCCAAGCTCATTAGCATGGAGGACACTCTCTGGCTCATCTGTGGATGTGACTGACATTCTGGGAGTTTTCCCTTGAAATCGTTCAGCACTTTAGTGGGTGATGTTTAATCAATTTCCATTAACACTCTCAGGCAGTTCTGCCCTCTAATGGTGGCTAGCTTCAATAGCACTCAGCCAAGCTCTCAATAGCTGTGTCTGAAACCGCTCACTTGTTCACTCATTTACTAATACCAACAGTATGTATAGTATATGGCTGTTGAGTGAACTATATTAGGACAGGGACTGAAAATGAGCGAGTGAATTTATAAGTAGTGTGAGGCAGAAAGCAGTCTGACGCAGTCCAATTTCATCATGAACATTACACCTGCCATCCTGTAATATATGCTTTTTTGCTTTATGAATTGAATGTCACTGTTCATTTATCACATTTGTTGTATTAATTGATAACAAAGAGAACAAAAAACAGGCTAGCCATTCTTATTATTTCATTTTAGTTTTAGTTAAAATAAATACAGTACTTTCGAATGGATTTGTTCATATTTTTATTATTATTATTAAAATGATTAACCATCCTGTGAAAATGTAATTTATTTTTATTTTTATGATAAACAAAAGTGATGTTTAACAAAATAAGGACATTTTTCACAGGATTTCCTATTATATTTATCATATGAAGAAAATATATATGTAATATATAAGTCATGGATGGATGGATGGATGGATGGATGGATGGATGGATGGATGCATAGATAGATGCTAAATTAAATGTATACCATACCATAGTCATTCATACTGTAACTCATACTCATACCGTAAACCACTACGAAATGGCAAACTCTTGATATAATTCAGTATATAGTGAATAGAGCTTGGTTTGGGACACAGCTACTGTATATACTTCCTGCTAGCTTCATATCGCCTGTTCTCCCTCTGGTCACATGCTTTATTTTTTTTTTACGGATAAAACCTCGCCAGTGGTTCACTCAGGATGGTTTTAGCAGCTTGAGACCCTCTGGATTGTCCCACTCCACTGACCCGGCGCAGCTCACTGTGTCTCCTCCTCATCTCTCCCTGTGCTGTAGCGGGTGATCCGCAGCAGGAGCCAGTCTCTGGACACCATGGGCCTCAATATCAGGAAGTACACAGTCTCCAATAGTCACAGCGGCAGTTTCACCCAAAACAACAACAACCACCACTCACCAGAGACCCCCAAACCCCCTGGGATAGTAAGTAAACCCCCGCCCCCCATATTGACTTCTCAATGGGGCAAGCTATGCTAGTCCCCTCACTACCCTCCACTTTAGGATCAAACCCGGTCCTGGTTACACGTACTTCACTAACTCCTGACTACACTGAAAGCACAGATGCTCAGAGCTGTCGAACTAAGAACAAATAAACACGATAGAATAATTAATGATTAATCAAGCAATTAATAATTGCTGTCATGTTCAACTCCCTTAACATTTTTTTCATCATTCCCATCATGCTTTCTGCCTTTCATTTCTGCAGCTCAGTTATATTTATTTTTTCACAGATTGCAGTTTAGCTCAGGAACGTTTCATGAAAGAGTCACTTGAATGTGCTTGAGCAACAGCCAGTGTCTACTGGGTTTAAAGGGTCAATGACATAACACTATTATTATTATTATTATTATTATTATTATTATTATTATTATTATTAGTAATACTTTAAAATAATGGTCCATTAGTTAATCAATTTACCAACATGAACAAACAATTAGTAATACATTTATTACAGTATTTATTAAACTTTGTTAACCTTAGTAAATGTTATTTAAGTTAAATAAACTAAACTAAACTAATGTTAACAAGCTCAACTTTGGATGTTAATAATGCATTAGTAAATGTTGACTATGATTAATAAATGCTACAAGATTATTCATACTTAATGTTAGTCAATACATTAACTGACATTAACTAATGGACCATTATTCTAAAGTGTCACCTTATTATTATTATTATTATTATTATTATTATTATTATTATTATTATT
>CAIGQV010019951.1:11428894-11456401 GCA_903798115.1 Danio jaintianensis
ATTATTATTATTATTATTATTATTATTATTATTATTATTATTATTATAAAACAGATGATGTTAGTGTAAAACAAAATAATTATATATTATTATTAAACACTGTAATTCAATTTGAGTGCAGAAAAGCTAACTTTCTAGAAAAAAGTTAGTTTTTTGTACTCAAGTTGAATAAAAAAAGATTGCTAGTCACACTGAATTCAGTTCAGTGAAAAAAAGAAAGAAAAATCTCTTTCTCTTGGAACATATATCAGTATATTTAACTTGACATGACATGACATTTGAATTCCCTGCATATTGTGGACTCTTTTTCTGTATAAATACTGTATGTCATTGACCAAATAGCATGTCATATAAGTTTGAGCTTTCCCTTGATAAGACTTTTATTTAATACTACCCTCCATCATCACAGGAGATGTTTGCGTGTGTGCATGCATATGTGCGTGCGTGCATTCATGTGTGTGTGTAATTGTGAAGATGAGGTCTTCTGAGGGGTGCACGATATCACAGTCTTGACTGTGTTGCATGTTGCTCATGAGGAATGAAATCCTGTCAGAGTCTACAAGAGGTCATACAGTATGAGGTGCTGTGCTTTTATTTTCTTTCCAGTGTCTCTGAGGAATGAATATAATCTGATGTTTGAAGTAGGATAAGGCAACCTGCCAGAGCTGTTAGTATGAAGACAGTTGTGAATGTTTTAACCTTACCACATTCCCACAGGATCATACACAAATCAGGACTCCTGGTAGAGTTTTATGTATCTCTATGTGTGTGTGTGTGCGTGCGTGCGTGCGTGTGCGTGTGTGTGTGTTGAATGGATTCTGCTGTGCTAATGGTTTAATATGCAGGTGTACTGTGGGTAAGTACAGCGTTCTCCACTAATATTGGCACTCTTAGAAAATATGAGTAAAGGAGGCTGCAAAAAGTGTCTTCATTGTTTAACCTATTGATCTTTTGCATATAGTACATATATATATATATATATGTACTATTATTATTATTATTATTCATTCATTTATTCATTTTCTTTTCGGCTTAGTCCCTCTATTAATCAGGGGTCGCCACAGAGGAATGAACCGCCAACTTATCCAGCACATGTTTTACGCAGCGGATGCCCTTCCAACCGCAACCCATCACTGGGAAACACCCACACATTCTTGCACACACTCACATACACTATGGCCAATTTAGCTTATTAAATTCACCTGTATCGCATGTCTTTGGACTGTGGGGGAAACCGGAGCACCCGGAGGAAACCCACGCAAACATGGGGAGAACATGCAAACTCCACACAGAAACGCCAACTGACCCAGACGGGGCTCGAACCAGCAACCTTCTTGTTGTGAGGCGAATGTGCTACCCACTGTGCCACCGTGCTGCCATTATTATTATAATTATTATTATTATTATTATTAACTCCTCTATGAATTCATATGGTCAAAAAAGCCCTTACATTAGGGTTGTTCATTTTGGTTATTTTCTTGAACAACAACTGACTCTTGTTAACCAATCATTAATCATTAACTGAAAAAATTATTTATGATCTAACATGATTTAATGAACATCAAAAATTCCACCAGAATAAAATTTCATGTATGAAATGAGTAATATAAAATTAGTTAAAAAATAAGTTAATATTTTGAGCAAAAGATCAAAATGGTAAACAATAAAGACATTCTCTCCACAGATTTCCTAGCTCATATTTACCAAAGGCGCCAATATTAGTGGTGAACACTATATGCTTATGTTTAAATGCTGCATCCTCAGGTCATCTTGCCCCAGGGACCATCACACATTCACAGCCATGCCAAGTCATGCCGGAGCTCATGTGAGCCCAGCGAAATCCCACTTTTCCCACAGCAACAGACTTACTGAGCCGTGTCTCTGTCAAAGTTAATGTTTCTGTTATTTATAGCGCTTTATCATATGCCATGTCAGTCAAATGGACGTTCTGACCTTCACGCAGGTTATTCAGTGGAGAATAAAGATCAGTGTTAGCAGTGTTATTTCTGCTACCGGGACTTAGAAAAGTATGCAGATGATTCATCCCCCGGTGGTGTCAGTGTCATCATTTAGGAGGCAAAATAGAAGAGATGCCATGTTAGATGGTAGATCTTAACTGATTTCACTTCAGGACACATTATATTAGGTGTCAAATGCAATGCAACACAAACATATCTATGATAAGCAAGTAAATAAAACATCCTTAAAAATGACACTGAAACTGCAAAACCACCAGTTGATAATAAAACGCTAAATTAATGATGTAAAATGGATTCAGTTTTTTTATATATTTTAAATATCTATTTTTTATTTGACTTTTCTTTCCATTTCTTTGATATTAGTTCATCTTTATTTTACTATAGATTTTATTTTTATTAGTGTTTGTGTATAAATAGAAACACCTTTAAAAATCACTATGAAACTGAAGTGCATCAACAAACTGTACAAATAAAGGTAATAGCATAACACAGATGTATAATTAAATGGACATATTGTTATTTGTATTTTGTACATTTGTACATTTTTGTAGTCTTTATTTTTATTATTATTAGTTTTATTATATTTTCGTACATTTTTATTTGATTAATAAAATAAAAAAAATCTTTAAATTCAGTTTGAAACTCCAAATGAATAAAAAAATCCCAAATGAATAAAATAACATTTATTTTACTTAGTTTTTACCATTTATTACTATCCATTATCTGAACATAATGTTTCACACAACATAACTCGAGGAAGAAACGCCAAAAAAAATCATTTTAATTTCTCCAAATAAGCACAGCTCAGTTACCAAAACATCTCGTAAATGTTCATGTAACACCCTGATGCATATGAATTTCCTGTGTCTGATTAACCTGTCAAATGTTGTTAACCTGACTAACTGTGAAACGGTGTTGAAGTGTCCGTTGTCTTCTGGTGGTGTGTTGTTGTATATGCTCCTCCTTCAGCTTTTCTTGTCCCTCACAGCTCGCCGTACCTGCTGTGGTTCCTCTGGCCTGTTTCTCCACCTGTTGGCTACTCGATCTGTGGTGTTTTTTTTGTTTTTTTTTCTTTCTGTTTGTGCTTTGATGACTGTTTGTATAACGCATAACCTGCTGCATGGACTCATGACTTCTCTGGTTTTCTCTCTCTTTCTCTGTGGGCTCTGTGAAGTCATTGCTTGTCCCAGGCAAAAGTCCCAGTAAATATGGACGGCGTGGCAGTGCCATAGGAATAGGAACCATAGAAGAGGTTCATGTATAACTCTCTCACTCCTCTCTCTCATCTGCATCACTTGTTTCTCACCCCATGAGCTGCACGTCATTTGTACAGTATACAAAAGCCATTACCGTTAACTAACGGCACTTTAACTGTATTCATAATAATTCAAAAATTGGATTATGAAACTTCATAGACAACAAAGTTTGCAGATTTAATTCAATAAAAATTCAAACAAGGCTGTAAATGATAGATGTGCTTTGATTTTAACATGCTTACATAGTTTTATTGTAGCAGTGTTTAAACAAGTATATTATTGTCTGGACAGACTTTTATAACGATTTTAATAGTTTTTAATTAAATATTACATACCTTCTGTTTGTCTGTCATTCTAATAACATCTTTTTAATATTTAATTTAAAAATAAGTTCATATTAATTGCAAGGTTAAATCATTTTTAACTAATGAATGTAGTTTCTATTTTTTAAGTTTTTTTACTAGTATTTTTTAAATAATACTAGTATTTTTAAAGATGAATTTTAACTGAGCTCTACATAGCAGCAAAGTTCATTTAAATGTAAAAGTACAGCAAATGAGTATTCAGAATATAATTTCTAATAACAACTATTAATAATATATTATTAGATATATTTATAGATATAAATTATTAGATATATCATAAAAAAATAAGCATTTTTATAAGCTAAAAGTGAATTTAGGCATCACAAAATTATATTAAAATGGATGTATTAAATTTGCCAGGTGTTAAATTTGTATTATTTTGTTATTATTATTATTAAGTTTAATTATGAGTGTTTTTAATGTGTGTTTATTGCAAATGTAAAAGAAGGGAAAGCAAGCATGTGTCACAATTGAATTTTGGCCAATATCGGCCATTAACAATATACTACTAAAATGCTTATTAAATAAATTAAATACATTTAATAACATCTAATAACTCATATGAAACTAATATGCTGTGCATCCATCGTTTTAAGTTATCCCATGCCATATTATCCAGCCTACTGATAACACTACATCCCTACTGTAAGCCACTGACAGTAAGCATTGTTCAGTCAGGCTATCATATTGCATATTTATATGGGTTACATAATTTTGATCGTCATATTGCATATTTTTATGGGTTATATTTACATTTTACAAGCACTTATGTGCTTCTCCATTCAGTATTTCAGTGTTTATTGTTCATTGATTTCATCAAAACTCCCCCTTCAGCATAACTTCCTGCATTTACTGTATTCACCCTGCTATGTTTTTTAATGTCCAATGTCACTTCTTGTCATGTACTATGTACTACTCAGTGTATTTCTATCCCCTCGTCTGATAATTGTACACTCTTAGCAAGCTAAAAGCGTAGAAACACAAAAGCAAAAAAGCAACAGAGTCTTTCCGAAGCCTTTGAAGCCGTTTTAGATAAAAGCCTTTTTTGAAGGCCTTTCATTTGAAGTCATAAAGCAGTGGATGTAAAAGTCCCAGCGCTCAGCCTTGAAGAGAACAAAGTGTCCCCGGCGAGAGCACAGCCAGTCCGTGAAGCTCATGAAGCTCCATCTTTCATCTCTCTCTGTTCAGGCCCAAACCCTCAAACACACACTTCACATTCACCCTGACAGTCAAGTTACAAAACACCATCTTTTGTTCTCCAAAACATTGGAGTGCGGCACAGATAGAAGAAAAAACAGACCACGATTGCGAGTGCTGTAACATAAACCTGACCTATACAGGGTTTCTCTTTCGAGACCACACGGTGACCCTCACAGTATCCATAGGTTGGAATCCTGAGCTCACTGACCTTCTTGTTTCCTCCTGCAGTCTTTGATAATTCCTGGAAAAAGCCCAACGAGGAAAAAGTCAGGACCCTTCAGCTCTCGACGGAGCAGTGCTATCGGCATTGAGAACATCCAGGAGGTCCAGGAGAAGAGGTAAGAGGAGGAGGAAACTCAGAAGCTGCAAATGCACTAAAATTTCACTGTCACTTAAGATCTAGAGACACTTAAAGGCCTCAATATACTCATATCAAAACAGCAATTTAAATAAGCATGTTTTTATGGCAATGTAGACGTTTGCACAGGTGTAGTCATATCACATTTATATTAAGTGTAGTCATATCACATTTATTACTATAAAGCACTTTAGCACTTTGTAAAGTGGCCTGCTATAGGCCTAAATCAAGCAGATTTAAATGGATAGTTCAGGCAAAACTGAAAATTCTACCATCATTTAATCATCCTACGCTTGTTTTGAACTTATTAGAATTTCCTTCTTCTGTTACAAAGGAAGATATTTTGAAATAAGCGCGGATCATGTAACCATTGACTTGTATAGTATTTTTATACTATTGAAGTTAATGGTTACAGGTTTTTAGCTTGGAACCACTTGAGGAAGAGTAAATATTGAGTAAATTTTCATTTTTGGGTGACCTATTCAACTTCACCAGTTCTATATAAGTATATTTGGGTTTTAATTCCTACAACTGTTTTAAATTTTAAAAAACTGTTCATTCTACGTCAACTCAACCAGAGGTAATCTTTTTGTCAGAGAGATACATAAATTAAGCAAAAAAAGACAAACTATTAAATGCCAATGGGTGGATATTAGTAATTTATAATTTTTTAACTGCCAGTATTGGTGTGTAATACAACTAAAGATAGATGCAGATGCAACATTAACTAAAACGCTTTAAAAAGTGCTTCAAAAATATGTTTATTTAATTCATTATAAAGTGCATCAGTCCAGCAGTGTAAAATGAATAACAAAATTAAATATAAAAAAAAGTAAAAGTAATAAAATAAAATTTAAAGTAAATTGTTTGTTTGTCATTTTAATTTATTATGTTGACAATTGACAATAAAAATTTTTAAGTTACAGGCAAACCACAGAGCATAATATTCCACTGTTTTGTGTGTGTTTATGTGTTTGCTGAAGAATTGCTGCTCTGTTGTCAGAGGACAGGACAGTTCTCTGTCTCTCTCTGCCCAGCGTCACTCTCAGGAATGGGAGGCTCATCGTGGATCCCTCCAAGTATAAAAGCCACCATAGAATGACACCTCTTTAACCGTAGACTATAGCTGCTTTCCTCACCTGGCCGTAGAAATGCATCTGAAAACCTATGGCCTTCAGCACATAAAAAATGGCCTTTACACATGCAAAATCAACATGCTGATTGTTGGTCAGCCAATCAGTGTCTTTTTGACTGATTTTGCATGAGCAGGCCTTTGTCAAATGTGCTTTAGTACTTACAGGCCCTTCGAATGATGTTACTGATGTGTTTCAGTGTAGTGATGTGAATCAGCATGTATTGTTGCATCAAACCTAACCTGATTCTGAGTAGACTGCAGTTGAGCTTGGACTCCGTCACCTCACCTTTGACTTGTAGAGTTGTAATCGTAATGCTTCTGCTGCCCTCTGATGGTCTGTGTGTGTGTATGTTTGTGTTCGTGTATGCAACAGCAGAGAGTGTTCGCCAAGCACACAGAAGACCCCTGACAGTGGCCACGCCTCCCAGGACCCCAAGTCAGAGAATTCATCCAATCAGAGCTCCCCTGAGGTCCTCCTCACTAAGAATAGGTTGAGTAAATTACATTAACCTTTATTTGATTTGCTCCCATATATCAGTGAAGGTTATTTTTTTATGTTTTTAGGGATTGATTTAAACTAGGACTGCACAATATGTCGTTTTAGCATCGATATTGCAGTGTGCGAACCTCCAATAGTCACATCGCAGGATCTGCAATGTCATTTTGGGATGAATACAACATGACCTAATAGGTTCTAATAGTATGAAAGACTAGACTCCGTGGAAAACCATAAAGTGCTGTTAATTTCAAGTAGGTATCGCTGCAGCCCGGAGACCTCCAAGTGGGAGGGATTTTACTGCAAGTAGGCTGGGTGACCTGGAAGTGGGAGGGACTTATGCCGCAAATGGGCTGGGTTGCTGTAGGTGTAGTACACATTAATATAACACAACAGGTTACTGCGAGGTTGGCTTTAGGGTCCGTTTATTCCCTTCTCGTTAATTTAGTTTTTATCTTTGTTCTATTGTTTTCATGTGCTTTATTTTATTTTGTATTGTTTTGTATATTTTATGCAGATTCACTCCCCTACAAAATTACTCCAATCAATAGAATTATCAAGTCATCTTTTAACCTTTAATTCATATCATAGTATATATATATATCTCGCAGAAGAACAATTTCCATCTTTTTCCAATATTGTGCAGCCCTAATTTAAAGGTGCAGTATGTAAGTTTGACACCCAGTGGTTGAACTAAGTATTGCATGCCTGGTTCAAAACAATCGTGTAGTTGCCAGAAAAAGTGCAGGTTGCCAGATTGATGACATCAACAGAAGTGTGCCTAACTATCGAACCTAAATGCTGATTTAAGTCGCGTTCTAAATAAAAGCAACGGCACGCAATAGAAGGAATATTTTCCATATTAAAAGGAGTTTTTGTCCAAACCAATACCTGAAATTTATATTTTAGAAACGGCTTCTATTTCTTGCAGCTGAACAACAGGATAAACTGACAATGTTTACCTCAGGTACACCTCATGTGCTTTATTCAGTGTCATGTGCAAATAATGCGAGTTTGAATGCAATTTTACATGACATTTATTGCCATACTACTGAAAGCAGCAGCAGATAGTTCACCTCAGATCTTGAAAATAAAATAAACCATTTGAAATTTAACTTTAGAACTGTGTGCAAGCCAATACATATCAGTGATTCAGCATGTACATTTAATAATGTTAAAGAGGTTTAATATGTATTAATTAGATTATAAACCTTACCATTTCATTGGAATGCAGTTAGTGCAATATTCTGTGCTTCTGAATGGCTGTATTTAAATTTCTGTCGTTTTTCATCTGGTGCATACAGCCAAATTGCTTATCACTGCAAATCTTGTCACGTAGCATGTTGTTAGGACACGGGGTTACAATGTAACCTGCTAACCTAATGTTTACGTTCGAAATATTTATATTATTTGCTAATTAATAACCACCTAATGTGGAACTCTGAATCTGCGTCTCATTTCGAAGTCTGCTACTGTCCACCGAAGGTCGCATTTCGGTTGCGGATGCACACTATAAGAGCCTTCCTGACTGAATGAATGAAATATGCAGTTTTCCATCAAAGCAACACGGGGTGCTGAAATATAATTGGCTAAACTGGCAGTGGGCGGGACGAAATAACCAAAACAAAGACAGCCGTTCTGGCATGTAACTTGCATTTTCAAAGCAGAATATCTGACCTTAGCATTGTTTTTCAGATAAGCAAGAATGTTCACTTAGCATGTTTCTTAAATATCTGTAAACATATTATGGTATTTTTATGCTTTAGAAGAGTCAAACTCTTACATACAGCATCTTTAAACTTGTAGTTATAAAGTAGTGGCAAAATGTTCAGAGGAGACATTTGCACAATATTTGCTTAAACTTTTAAATATGAAGATTTAAGGAACATCATATTTCCACCACAACAAACTATACTGCCATATAAAGCATTTTTTTAAATGTTAGTCTACTTGCTTATCAAAAGCCATTTTAATGAAGTGCACACACACATACACACACAAAATGCTATTCAGTTAGCTTTAGATAATTGATAATTACTTTAAAGAAAAGAAATTTGCTAAAAGATATCCACTGATTAACATTATTGTTAGTAAACAAGGTCAGAGAGTTTTTGTAAAGTTTTCACAGGACCGAAATGACCCACAGTTTTTATTATTATTATTTATGAAATAACTTATTAGTTATTTTGTTTTATTTACCTGCCAGCCTCAGTTTTGAGAGATTACATCTGTGCAGTTTTGGTCGATGCAAGCGATTAGACACGAATTGTGCATTTCACACTTGTTACTCAATAAAAACAATGTTTTTGTACTGTATGTGTGTGTAGCTCGAACCTGTACTGCCGAGCTCCCTCCATCCCTGAGGCTCAGGATCTGTCCCGCTCCTCCTCCAACGCCAGCAGCTTCGCCAGTGTGGTGGAGGAGAACGAAACAGAGGCCACAGAGGACTATGACACCGGCATGGTGAGAACAGCACACTTTTCACTAATACAACTTCTAGAAACCACACAAATATAGAATCATCTTCTAGAGCATTTTGATTTTATTACATTTGTTTTGTATTCATCCCATTCAGGAGAGTCTGTCATCAGCAGATACTCCTCATAAACGAGACTCATTCACCTACAGCACATGGCTGGAGGACAACATGAGCACGAACAGTACCACCAGCACGGGGAGCTCTCCTGGTGAGACAAGCTAGCTAGACAACATAATACAAATGAAACCATAGTACAGTGGTTTGTTTTATTACGTAACTTATGTTTGTGTGTCTAATTTTTCAGGTCCTGGCAGAAATCAACAAACGGATGGTGGTAAGAACCAAGATCAAAACCGTACTGACATCCGCATCAAACTAGAGCGACCGCATGACCACAAATCCTCATCGGTGAGTCTTGGTAGCCTATAGTCTGAAGTTGAATTTAGGCATTAGGAAGTTATAGCTAACACTAGAATTTTTAACTCTATATACAGCATGAAGAAATTTTAGTTGTGGCTATACCATGTTAGCTGATCAGTGTTTTACAAAATTACCAAAAGCCTTTTTTGTTACTTTAGAACAACTTGCCGTCTTACAAATTCACTGAAAACTGGAAAGTTTGGCTTTCAGTTAAATACGAATTGAATTTGATGTGTTTTCCCCCCAAATACCTAATTCAATTTTGTATACTTTGCTTTAGGATCTAATATTTTATATTTATTTGACCTCCACTACACTTGTAAAGGGAGTTTCAAAAAGTGGGTTTCAAAATCTGTCGTATCGCCGTATGCTGTCTGCCACCCTTTCTCACATTAATTATGGTTTTATCTGTGCAGAACTGCTAGCCCTTCCTGTTTGACCACCTCATGGACATCCAACAACAGGTTAGATATGACTGAATTCATTTTCTTTTGTCATCTGAGGCTAATCTTATCTATAATTGTATAGCCTATATTAAGATATTAAGATGAGACCTGCAAGTATAAGACCAGCGCATAATAGGAACAGTGGTGCTAGAGGTCATTTACATATGAACGTTGCGGTTTCATAAGGCTGAATGAAAGAACTAAATTAAGGGCGTTTTATTGCATAACTTTTTATTCCAAAAGGATGGAAAGCATTTTAAGTTATTAGTCCATGTTTTTCAGTATTGCCAAAAATGATTATTTATGAAGAATGACCCTAATCACCGTAATAATTACCTTAATCACCTTGTTATAAGCAATTAGGCTACTTATTGCTAGCAAGTATAGACACATAACATTCAAGAGACTGAAAGCTGTTCACACTATATTGATAAAGATACATACATTTTTACATATTGCTACTATAAATTGATTGGTTGTGTATATGTTGCTCATATAGTTTTGTTTTTATTTTACAGTCAGATGTACAGTATTTGACGTACACCACTATTCAAAAGTTTATAAGCACAGTAACTTTTAGCAAAGATGCTTTCAAATGACTGTAAAACATTTAGTACAAAGTCTTCAGTTTCAAACAAATGCTGTTCTTTTTTAATCCATTGAATGTAAATATATAATGATTTTTACAAAAACATCAAAACACTGATTTCAGCATTGATAAGAAAAAGGATTTCTTGGGAAACAAATCAGCAAAGTAGAATAATTTCTGAAGCATTGTGGACATTCAGCTTTGCCATCATAGGAATAAATTACATTTGAAAATATATTTGACTGGAAAAGCCAAACAATAATGTGAATATAAATGTACAGTATAATAAATGTAGTTTATCAGTGTATATGTCAAGTTTTGTGCATGTTGCTCATGTTAATACAGTGTACATTAGCTGATTATTATCCACACCATATTGTCCAAACAGCATTTCAATTATAAAAACCAAGGAGAGCTCGAGATTGTGCCATTACTTGATGATGAAGAAGAGGACGACGACACCCGTCGCCTGCAGGAGTAACATATACATGACCCCGAAACGTGATCATGTGACCATTTGCCTCGTCAGCACATCACTACCCTCACAGGCCTGACCAGAACCAGGACGGTGTCAAGTACAGGCAGCCAAAAACTGGCCCTCCTTCAGGCTTGTCCTTCATTGTCTTCTTGTGTGAGTACATCAGTAAATGAATGAGAAGCTCGTCTCACGTCACTGAGCTTGTGAAAGGTGAAACTAGCTGGTCCTAACACTGTGCTAAAATTTAATTATACAAAGTTTGTCTCCTAAAGGACTTTTCTCCTGCTTGCATGATGAAAGCTTTTTTTCAGCCCTGTCCCAAATGGAAAAAAGCTGCATAGTGCATCCTTCTGAAAACTGCAATGACAAATGGGATACTCTGAGGTTTTGAGGACATCACAAACATGCTGTTGTCGCACATCTGCAAGAGACAGTATATACATTAAATGTGCCTGTTTGGGACAGGGCCATTTCTCATCTTCTGATATTGATGTTTTTTCATTAAGATTCCAAGTGTGAAAACCCTTGATCTGATTTATTGCAACCCATAAGAGCTGGGCAAATACATCTTTCGGCATTATTTAAGAGTAACTTCAATCCAAAGGTTTTCCTGCAGAGAAAAAAAATTCTTAGGGAGGCTAAAATGAAAACCACAGAATAAATAAGAAATAAGATTCCAGCAATACTGCAATTCTTACATTTAGCGCATAATTCTCATTATCAGAGACTCAGATTTTTCTTCAAATTCCAACTTTCCTTTTCTCTGTAAATTGCAAATTCATTGCTTGCAAGTTCTGAGCACTTTTTCATTAGTTTATTTTATTTTGTGCAATTGTGCTTTGATAGGACTTTTCGCTTCCTTCTGGTTTTCTTCTTGCTTTTTTTCAGAATTACAAAATGTGAATTTACAATTCTGACCAGAAAAGTCTGAATTGTAAGATAGAAACTAGCAATTGCAAGAAAAAATAGGAAAAAATTGTGAAAAATTAAGGGTAATAATTTGCAGAAACAAGCTTCCATAGGTCTGATTTAGGATTTATTAATATTAAAATGTATAATTACCCATTAGTTGCACATTATTTTATACAGTGTATGTGTGTATATATATATATATATATATATATATATATGCAGTACACACCTGCATATGGTGAAAAATGGGGGGAAATTTTTAAAAACCACTTGAAAATTTTTCTGGATTTATTACATATGGGTTTCTATACAAGTCAGCTAACATTTCTTCCAAATGTTGAATTAAAATATTGTGATTCACAGCATTGTTTTATTGCAGTTTGGGCAATAATTGATATGGGCAACACAGGCTCATTGGAAACACATGTCTCAGCTTACATTTTTGTGAAACATACTTTTTGAATGCATTTTCTAGGGAAGAAATGGACTCTACAAGAAACTATGTAAACATAGTGCTCTTTTTTTTTTCTTATGTTTGCTTTTATAAAGGTCAGTGGTTCACTGGTCTTGGTTGATCTGTATGACAAGTCCCATCTTCTCGTGGACATGTACAAGAAGGACGTGTATCTGAAATGTATAACAAATGATACATATTTTACATTTGCAAAAATATATAAATCTATAAATCTACTGGACTGCCATTTGAACTGTGCAATAAAATGTACCCGGAGCAAGGTATTTTAAGTTTGCAAAAAAAAAGGTAGGCTAAAGCATGTATTTCCAATGAACCTATTTTGGATATGGTACTGACAATGCATCTTTAGCTCTTTTTGTTTAATATATCGCTCCTTATAGCACATATTCATTGGTGGAATTCAGCATAGAGAAAATAGAGGAAATAATGATGCAATATGTCAGAAACTGGAGGATGCTGTTACTCTTAAATAACTTCTCCATCTGCCGTCATCCATGCATGGTGAAATGGGGCATTTTAATGAGTGCGAGTCAAAGAAAATAACCACATTTTGATTAGCATAAAAATGTGACAGTTTTGTAAAGTGTGACAGACATCCTCTGAATATATTAGATTAGAAATTGCAGATGCCTTACCTTCCCCCATCAAAAAGATACGAAATGTAGCCATATCAGTGTTACAGCAACAGTGAGTAAATGTACTAATTCAGCTCAGTTTCCTAACCAGCTAACCAAGCAGGACTAATCGTAGGTCATGGTTAATGTTCAGCTTTGATTGATCAGTTCGACATGTTGATTGTTGAAGTGTTT
Organism: Danio jaintianensis; assembly: GCA_903798115.1. Taxonomy (NCBI): domain Eukaryota; kingdom Metazoa; phylum Chordata; class Actinopteri; order Cypriniformes; family Danionidae; genus Danio; species Danio jaintianensis. The sequence continues at coordinate 11,442,292 of CAIGQV010019951.1, forward strand.
GCAGCATAAGCAGTTCATGATAAAAACTGCGGGGTGTTGAGATTCGTCTATAGAGCACCGTTCTCTTGCTTTTAAAAAAAGGAAATTTGCAAAATCCTGAAGTGGAATACTTCCTTATTTTGATTTGATTCCAATGGCTCTTTGCTTTGTGTTTGAACATGGATGGTTTGATGTGTGCCAAGGTGAAAGTCCTTTGTTTTTTTTTTTTTTTTTTTTTTTTAAGAAAAAAAACACAAATGTGCTGTTGCGAATCAACCAATCATTAATGCCAAAAATCAGTCAATGTTTGCTCTTTCCATTAAAGCCAAAAAGCATTGAATGGAGCTTAAATATGGCAGTAGTCTGGGGTTGCCTTACTTTAAGTGTCAAAATGTATAAGGGGGAAAGCTTTGAAGGATATTTTGTAATCTGTTTATAATACATTGAGATTGGCCTTACCGGCTTTCATTAAACTGCCTTTTTACTGCCCCTTGTCCTACGCCATTAAGATATTGTGTAGACCTCATTATTGATCCATGTTTGTTTTATATAGTTTCTTTATTTGATCCGTCCTGATGGCAGACTCTGGCAGTCTGAAACCTTAAAATGCTTCACAGGCAATGTAAACGGTTAAAAAATGCTGGGTTTTACACAATTCCTTCATGTTGTCCCAACACAAACTGATTAAGTTAACCTAATTGTTTATACAAATTTAAGAGGATTTAACATAAAACAATTAGGTTGTCCACATTTTAAATAATTAATTTGAACAAGCAGCAAATGCATTTTCTTTTTATGCAGAGTTGCACACAATTCATTCATGTTATCCCAACTCAAATCGATTAAGTTAACTTAAATTTAAGTGGTATGAACATAAAACAATTAAGTTGTCTCAAAAAAAATCTCAAGAATTGTGTTGTTTCAACTAATAGGTTATATCTATATGCCTTCATCTGGTCAATTCTTAAAGGAGATATGAAACTTAAACATAATCATCTTTTAACATATAAGAGCTAACATCCTCTATGTTTCATAACTCAACACTTTGTCATTCCTCTAAAAACAGCTTATATTAAAGATAGTCTGCTAAAATGACAAGTTCTGGAATGTTCTACTCATATAATTGAGTAGATAAGTTCTGCCTGCACAGAAGATTGACAACTGCTTTTATTTCACTGCCTGTTTAGCCCTGTTTATATGCAATACTGTTAGCCAATCATAGCAGTGCCATGCCTACTCAACCAGAGCATTCTGACGAGGAGTCAAAAACAGGACAGAAAATAGACAGTTACTTCTAAATTGTGATATTTTTTGATGAAATCTTGATAATGTCAGAGAACAGTGCAGTCCAATCCAATCCAATTGGAGGAATCCAATCCAATCTGAGGTAGCAATCCAATCTGAGGTAGTTGATGACCACTGTGTAATGTGCAGTGTAATGTGTCTTCATTTGTCTATGATGTAAACCATTTCTAAAGGAATACTAGAGAAATGGTTGTTGAAAGTTCGGCTTTCCATCACAGGGACACATTTCCTTTTTAAAATATGTTTAAATAGAATAGAGCTATTTTACATTCTTATAATATCTCACAATAGTAGCACTTCACTCTATTTTTGCATGGGTTATAATGCAAAAAAAAAAATGTAATACAAAAACAAGTCCATAAAAAGATATCTGATGCAATGTGCTTAGATCTCAATGTAATGCCACTTGACACTTTTCCTTTTAATATTTCACTTCAATTGTGAAAGCCATAATAGTTTAGGGGTATTTTTTGCCTCCTTATCTTTAATTTGAGTGGCATTTTTGATCATTTCGGAGGTATTTTCCAAGCTTGCACTGAAGCCTGTCTAAAAGCAGTTTCATTTTGCCTGTGAAGTCTGGGGTTTCGGACAGCCTTTGAGGGATGCATTGCATTAAAAAAAACTTTATGTTTGGGCTATTTTTTCCATCATTTTTTGTTTTATACTGGACTAAAAGACTGGATATCATTACAATAAGTACAAAGAATTCCTAACACCATGACTAGAACCCCTAGAGGTACTGGGATCGGTTGTATGTCAATAAAAATAGACTGAAAAATGTTTGAAATCTGTTTTTAGTCTGCTTTTGTTTGTTCTTTGCAGGCCTTCTCTGCCCCCTTGTGGATGATTTTAGCAACATTTGTTTGCATTGTCTGTGTACATGACTGTAATTTGCTGTTCCTGTGCAGAAGTTAAATCTGTCTGGGGGATAAAAAAAGAGATGCAGCACAAAATGCTTGCAGATAACAGGGTATGAATTTTTAGACATTGTTATGCTTTCCTTTTAGCTGCTGCTTCTGTGACCTCTTCCTGTGCAATCAACATCACTGTAAATACTGCTTTTTTTTTGTACATACTACCCGGAAAATCTGAATCAAATAAACTTGAGTGTTGATATTTCATTGGACGTGTTTGTCTGGTTTTCACTTTTCAATTTACTGTGATTTAAGGTCAAACAATAAATAGATTTTGTGCATCTGTCAAGTTGCAATATTTTTTTAAGTCTAATGCAAATAAACATCCAAAATACACTTTTAAGTGAGTAAAACTGTGATTTTTCTCAAAATAAGATTTTTTTTTTAGGTTGACACACAAATCCAATGGTATCTGGATGCAGCCTTGATGCAAGCTAGGGGTTAGGGGTGGGGTTAGGCATTAAAAAGCATTGGATGCAGCTCAGATTGCACTGTACCAGGTCTGCATCCAGACCCCTCTCCACAAATCTCCAATCCAGCAGCACTTATACACAACAAACTTTACAGTTGTAACATATCTATATTCTGAAGGTTTTTACTGAGTTGTATGATGCATAATTTGCTTGATTATATGCATTTTATTTTAAATTGTAAAAACTTTATGATTTAAACATTATACCCAATTTATTATCTGGTTAAAAAAAAGGAAGTGAAATTCTTATTGAACGGAATTTTATCCAATTATTGCAATTTAGTGCATATTTAATGCAATAATGACTCGTGTGCATATTTAAATAAAATTTTAGAAAACTTGTAATACAGAAATGGTTGCAATTCTTCATGCAGTCAATCAACTGGGCATGTATGTCTGGGCAAAGTATATAGAACAAATGAATAGCATAAATATGAAGTTTTAGGCCTTGTTCACATTAAAGATGATGACTTTAATGACAATAACATGACACTAAAGACGCAGTAGTCCACATAACAACTATAAAAATAATAACACAGAGAGGCTTTATGACTAGGAACATTGTCTAGGATTTGTCAGAGTGTTTTTTTGTTTTTTTCATTAACTAATGAATGATAAAAACGTATAGCCAATCAGAATTCATCCTGCCTTAAAGAACTTGAACATTTAAAGCAGCAGATGACAAAAACACAGTGAGCAGAATGTTATTGTGCATTAGCGTGTATGCTGTTTTGTTATATATAGTTATTCTTGGCGTGAATGGAGATTTATATGAATATGGACGAGTGAGTTAATATCATGAAAATGCATTCTCCACACCAGCAGAGGGCGATATGTGCATAATTTCAGTCAGTAAGTCCCCTTTTAAATGCAGGTGCCAAACACGTGAAGTACTTTGTAAAGGATGTGAAATTAAATTCCGTGATGGAAAAGAATTGTTCCTAGACGTTATTTATTAACAAAAACATATCAAAGACATTCCTGAAAGATGACTTTTAATCAGTGTCACTCGAGATATGTGGACCGAGGTTAAAATTAGATAAAGGTTTTATTGAGCTTCTGTCTGCCATTATGCCAGTGTTCTTATGTTTACTGAAACTAAAACAGTTATAAACCATTTTGGTCTTTGAAATATGCCTTAAATGTATAAAAGATTATAGTTTGAAAACTTTGCAGCAACTATATGTAATAAGGTATGTTGACCTAAAACTATGTAGGCATACACTTAAAAATAAAATAAGTATGAAAATGAAAGCTGAAATATGTATCAGCCTAGTGAACATCAAATTAGAAATTGGCAACAAACTGAAATACGATTTTGAAGTATTAAATTTACTAATACAAGCATTACTATTATTAATAATTTTCTTAATTAAATACATTTCCAAATGAATTAATATTAATGAAAACTAAATATTCAAATGAAAAACAAAAATTGTGATAAATTGAAAGCTCAAATGTAAATTCATTCATACATTTTTTTTCGGCTTAGTCCCTTTATTAATCTGGGGTCGCCACAGCGGAATGAACCGCCAACTTATCCAGCATATGTTTTATGCAGCAGATGCCCTTCCAGCTGCAACCCAACACTGGGAAACATCCATGCACATCCATTCACACACATTCACTACGGACAATTTAGCTCACCCAATGTCTTTGGACTTGTGGGGGAAACCGGAGCACCCGGAGGAAACCCACGCCAACACGGGGAGAACATGCAAACTCCATACAGAAATGCCAACTGACCCAGCTGAGGCTTGAACCAGCGACCTTCTTGCTGTGAGGCGAACGTGCTACCCACTGCGCCACCGTGCAGCCTCAAATGTATATATAAATTGTAAAAAAAAAAAACTATTACTTAAATAATGTAATATTAAATTGTTAAAACTGTACAAATATTATATGAAAAGCAAATGTAAAACTGTACAACAATATGCTAGTGTATTAAAATTAAACTGAAAACAAAATTAAAAGTTGTGCTTTTAATTTTTAAACAAAATTAAACATTTTTAATCAATTGTAAATTATAACATATTAAAGTCTGAAAAATGAAAATAAGAAATAAAAACCTATAGAAAATATATAGAAAAAAACTACTCAAATCACAAAATGTAAAATATTAATATCATTAAAATATCATTAATTTCATTGCGAGTGTGCTAATATGAACTGAAAACATAATAATAAAAGCAGTTCTATATGAATAAATATTATGAGAAACTTGAAAATTAAGCTATTTAATGAATGAAAGTGAAAATTTCACTATATGACTAAATAAATCTTCAAAAAATAAAATAAAACAGTCAGTCCTATAGTTAAGATTGCGTGCTGCTGATGTGCAGTGAGTTCAGCCACAGCTGCTGATGTGTGAGGCTGATCGTGAATCAGAATTTGGAGGAATCCCAGTCCCTCTAAAGCACTGCTGTTCTGCCAAAAACCATTTCCAGGGTCAAAGCCTGTCAACACACCTCCAATGACCAGAGCCAAAGACACCAGACCAATAAAAGCAACCCTAATTGTTTTCACCCTCTCGCACGTAACGCTTATTAACTTTTATAATGTAGTTGTTTTTTTTCTTCTGTCCATAATATGGTCACCAGTAACCAGAATGTCACATGATATTTGAGTTCTGTACATTCCTTGATTACATAACAATTCTGGTTGCTGTCACAGAAAAGCAAGACACTCATCTACATTACATGAATTACACTTGTTGAACTTCTGCTGTGACGAGATCTCCTGCAGTACATGAAGTCATGTCTGTTTTCCTCCACCGAACGCAGCTTTTCAGGTTCAATGAGAATCTTAGTTCGACAATAGTTGTTGCTTGAAAATTACAATTTTATCATCATTTACTCACTTGTTCCAAACCTATTTGAGATTCTTTCTTCTGTTGAACACAAAGGAAGATTTGCTGGGGAAAAAACAGCCATTGGCTTTTATAGTATTTTCTGTTCCTATTGGTGTCAATGGCTACTTTAAAAAAAAAATATTCTTCACAATATCTTTTTTGCATTCAGCAGAAGTTCAGCAGAAATTCATAAACATTTAGAATCCCTTGAGTGTGAATAAACTGTGAGGAAATTTTCTTTTTTGGGTGAACTATGCCTTTAATGTTGATTGTCACTAAACACGTTGAATACATTTTGAGGTAGCAATGGAAGCTGTATAAGCAGAAATACGAAGCTGTTTTCCATTTTCTTTCAAAACCTGCATATTCTTTGAGCTGCAACACATTTAGGCAATACTTGGTGATGATATACAATGTACACTTGTGTGAAAAAGTATTAGCCCCCCCTAATGATTTCTTATTTTTTGCGTGTTTGTCACACTTTAATGTTTCAGATCATCAAGCAAATGTAAATATTAGTCAAAGATAACACAACACATCACGCAGTTTTGAAATGGACAAAATCAGTAAAGGGGCAAATACTTTTTCACACCACTGTAGCTTTAGAAGAAAAATGTTAAAGCATAAATTTCACATTGTATCATCTTAATACACGTAAGGGCTTTTCACATTTGAACCAGTTAATGTTGGGTCAAATACCGAGTAAACAAAATCCTGAGTCATCTCGCATCAGGTTTCGTTGTGCTCATAATTTACATTTCACACACTGTCTCGTCTCACACTCTACAAGTCTGCAGTGCTAACCCTGATTTAGGATGGGTTTCATAACCTCGTCCTTAAATTACAAGTGTGAAACAGTGAAAACATCGCTTAACCATAGTTAATGTTTTGAATGTCAGCAACTCAGAAGGCCCTCAGAAAGTGCAGAAAGCGCTTTGTTTTCCAGGGTTATGAAACCATGTTCTGGAGGGTTGCAGTGGAATGGAATATTTATTGACATTTGTGATTTTGGCCCACAAAACTAGTCATAAGTGTCACTTTTTGGAAATTCAGATTTCTACATCACATGAAAGCTGTATAAATAAGCACTCCATTCATGCTTTTCCTTTGTTAGGATAGGCAATATTTGGCCTATTTGAAAATCTAGATTCTGAGGGATCCAAAAAATCGAAACACTGAGAAAATCATCTTTAATGTTGTCCAAACGAAGCGCGTAGCAATGCACATTACTAATTAAAAATTGAGTTTTGATATATTTACAGTTGAAAATATCTTCATGGAACAAGATTTATACTAAATATTCTAATGATGTTTGGGATAAAAGAAAAATCAGCAATTTTGACCCATACAATGTATTTTTGCATATTGCCACAAATATACCTGTGCAACATAATAATAGTTCTGATCTCCAGGGTCACATTTCATCTATAAATGTTTCTAGTATATTTAATATTACTAGTAGGCCAACATAATTTTAAGCCTTTATTGGGCGATGAGCAATTCATACTAAAAAGAGATTGTACAAATCAATCAGACACTAAATAACAAATAAATAACAATCCTAGATTTTTATTTAACACCATTGCTAAATTAACAAATAATCGGTCATCTTTGGAACAAAATGTCCCACTGCAAATTAGTAGTGATGACTTCATGAATTTCTTCACTGATAAAATAGAAGGTTTCAGACAGAAAAAATAGAAGATGTTAAACTTTCGGCACCGCCTTATACTTCAGATCCATTAAACATTCCACTGAACCAAAATAATCTACAGTGCTTCAAAATCATAGAACAGAAAGAGCTAGATAAACTTATAAATGTTTCTTAACCAGCTACATGTATGTTAGACCCAATTCCAACAAAACTACTGAAAGAATTGCTACCTGTAATAGGAGAACCTCTTCTTAACCTCATCAACTCTTCTCTATCTTTAGGCCATGTTCCAAATCCTTTCAAGCTAGCTGTTATTAAGCCTATTATTAAGAAACCACAACTGGACCCCAGCAACCTGGCTAATTATAGGCCTATTTCAAATCTTCCATTTATGTCTAAAATACTAGAAAAAGTTGTTTGCCCAATTATGCTCCTTTCTGCAGATGAACAATGTTTTTGAAGTGTTTCAGTCAGGTTTCAGGCCTCATCACAGTACAAAAACCGCATTAGTGAAAATAACCAATGATTTACTCTTAGCTGCTGACCAAGGGTGCATCTCGTTATTAGTTTTACTTGATCTCAGTGCTGCATTTGACACCATCGACCACAATATCCTCATAGATCGCTTAAATTCAACAGGTGTACAGGGACAGGCTCTACAATGGTTTAAGTCATACTTAACTGACTGTTACCAGTTTGTGAATATAAATGGACAGCTTTCACAGGTCAGGCCAGTACAGTATGGGGTGCCTCAAGGATCAGTTTTAGGCCCTTTGCTGTTCACAATATACATGCTACCCTTGGGAGACATTATAAGAAGACACGGGATCAGCTTTCACTCCTATGCAGATGATACTCTATATATTTCAACAAAACCTGATGAGATGTCTGAACTGTCTAAGCTAACTGAATGTATTAAAGATGTTAAAGACTGGATGACCAACAATTTCCTTCTCTTAAATTCAGAAAAAACAGAATTATTACTTATTGGGCCTAAATCCTGTACACAGCAGATCTCACAACTCCACCTGCAATTAGAGGGACACAAAGTTAGCATTAGCTCTACTGTAAAAGATCTGGGTGTTATACTAGACAGCAATTTAACTTTTGAAAATCATATTTCCCATGTCACAAAAACTGCCTTCTTTCATCTGAGAAATATTGCTAAGTTACAAAGTATGCTATCCATCTCAGATGCAGAAAAGCTAGTTCATGCTTTCATGACTTCTAGGCTGGATTACTGTAATGCTCTGTTCGCTGGTTGCCCAGCATCCTCTATTAATAAACTTCAGCTAGTACAAAATGCAGCTGCCAGAGTTCTTACCAGGTCTAGAAAATATGATCATATCACCCCAATTTTATCCTCCTTACACTGGCTGCCTGTTAAAGTTCCGTATTGATTATAAAATATTGCTTCTTACCTATAAAGCTTTAAATAATCTAGCTCCTGTTTATCTAACCAAGCTTCTGTCTCGCTACAATCCAACCCGCTCTTTAAGGTCTCAAAACTCAGGGCTTCTGGTAGTACCTAGAATAGCAAAGTCGAGTAAAGGAGGTCGAGATTTCTCATTTATGGCTCCTAAACTCTGGAATAGCCTTCCTGATAATGTCCGAGGCTCAGACACACTCTCTCAGTTCAAAACTAGATTAAAGACCTATCTTTTTAGTAAAGCATACACTCAGTGCATCGCATAACGGTATGATGCATGAATGTGCTCCACGCAGGTGAGCTGGCTCGACATCACCTGTAGGACACACTCCTCAATTCACCAGACATTGTGTTAGAAACTCACATATGCTTTACATGTTTGTTTCTATGTTTGTTTATTTAACTGCTATTTTGATCTATAACACTCCATTTTTACATCTTGTTTAAATACACTATGAACAGCAGCTATGCTAATTATTTTCTTTATTCTCTATTTCCACCTGGGGATACTCATTCGAGGTCCCTAGAGACTATGCAGCGCCATTGATGCGATCCAAGACCTGTGAAGAGATGATCCCAAGGTATCCATAATCCTGGACCAGGTCGTATCCCGAGCTGATACTGTGGTCGTCATGGAGAAATGGAGTGCATGAGACTGATTCCTGAATGACCACTGTGATAAACGAGTCCCCACATTGATCCTGCGGGCCAACCTGACCGCCTGCCGGTGCCCTACTCACACCTGCAGCTTCTCCACGATGGACGTCCAGCTTCTTCAGCCTCCAGCGCCTAGACTGCAGCTCTGAACAGGAAGTTTGGCCAGATGAAAAATGGTCATGCCTAACAGAGCCTAGTTTCTCTCAAGGTTTTTTTTTCCCTTCACTTCGTCAATTAGTGAAGTTTTTTTTTCCTCCCCACTGTCACCACTGGCTTGCTCGGATCGGGACTTGTGGAGCTGTGCTTCGGTGGATTTGCTCTGCAGTGTTTGAACTTTCAGCAGTGAAATTTAAACCACACTGAACTAAACTAAACTGAACTTCAACTCTGAAATCTGGACTTTACTAGAACTATGTTAAGCTGCTTTGACACAATCTACATTGTGAAAAGCGCTATATAAATATACTTGACTTAAATCAAATAGTTTTGAATTACCATGAGATACACTGAAGTTGTCCCTCACTTCCTACAGTAGATTGTCTATGAACGTAGATTGTCATTGTTTGTATACAGTTTTGTTTGAACATGGATATCACGGAGCTGAATATCACATACGTTTGTTCCTGTGTGTTTAGTCACAGAACTGAAGGTTTGCGTCCACATGTTTGGAGTGTAGATGTATGAGTGTACAGAGACTGTGCTGGATGGAGCTCATCATTTCACACTTTGTCCCATAATATGATGGATGAATAATTCGCACTGCTTTCATCAGTTTCTCGTTTGTCCCCTCGCACCCTCCAAATCTCACTCACACACTCAACAGCTCATCAAGTCTGGAGGACCAACAGGGCTAATTGGCTGGCTTTTGTGAATTTTAAAATGTGTTTGGTTTTCATCACACTATCACTTTTTTTCTCACTTTGATGCTACTGGAGCATTTAAAGTGATTCAGTGCACATCTATTTAAATCAGCTTCTAATCTGTTTCACAATTTTACCTAATTCCTCATTCCTTATTCATATATGCATGAGGTCCAAAAGTGATATTACTAGTACTTATACTAGTAAGATCTATAAAAAATATACAAATATATATATTTATAATGCATTTTTAATGTACTTACATTTTCAGCATAACAATATGAGTGACACAAATACGGGGAAATGTTTTGATAAATTTTTATTTATAATCTTTCCTTTTTTTTAAAAACATTTTTGGAGCGCAACACACTTGTAGTTATTATTTTATTATGTTTATTTCTTTATATATACAGCTATAAAAAAAGATTAAGAGGTCTCATAGAAATTCTGTGTTTCTCCTTATGATTAATGGATTTATGGATCTGTATTCTGTTTATGAATAAAACGTAATTTCTGTTTTGTTCTGCAAATTATTCATTCATTCATTCATTCATTTTCCTTCGGCTTAGTCCCTTAGTCCCCCACGCCAACATGGGAAGAACATGCAAACTTTACACAGGAATGCCAACTGACCCAGCCGGGAACAGCGACATTCTTGCTGTGAGGCAACAGTGCAAACCACTGAGCCACCGTGTCGCCCTTCTGCCCTTTTATTATGTTTATTTCTTTATATATACAGCTATTCTGTTTTTCCTTACGATTTATGGATCTTTAAGGATAAGGATTTAAAATATTTTTCTTTGTGTGAATAAAACATCTTTTCTGATTTGATCTGCAAATTACTGATGACATTTCTTCTCTGTTAAAAAAAAAAAAAATGATACACAATGCCAATGTTTTAACTTCAGAAGAGTACAGAATTCCATATTTGGTGGAAAAGCCCTGATTTTCAATCACAACAAATAATTTTTTTTTTTATTTCGACCAGTAAATAAATAAACTTTAAATTACAATATTTCTATTTGAAATAAATTCTAACAGACCCGGAATAAATCAATATTATTACATAATATTACATAATAAATCGGTAACATCTTACAATATGACTGTATTAGGTAATGTTAGTTAATGCATTTACTAACATGAACAAACAATGAACAATACATGTATTACTGTATTTGTTAGTTAACGTTAGTTAATAAAAATGCAGTTGTTCATTGTTAGCTCATGTCAACTCACGGTGGGTTAACGAATGTTAACAAGCATGAATTTGGATGTTATAACGCATTAATAAATGTTTCATTATGATCAATAAATGCAGTACAAGTATTGTTTATAATTAATTCATGTTAGTAAACACATTAACTAACGAAAACCTATTGTAAAAGTTAGACCAATAAATCCAGTACATCTTAGAGAATTTTCAAGTAGACAAATGTTTAAAAATTTTTTCCATTTCTGAGTTAGTCTTAAAGTGGAGCTGTCCATAAATATTACACAAAGAACTGTTAAGACTTGAATAGTACAGTGATTATTATTACTGCAATACTGGGAGACTTCAGGATTACTCTGATCATGCGATCAAGTTCCACAGTGTCACTAGTTTCCCTTTATGTGAAGAAAAAATGTTTCCATGTGGTCTGTGCAGTAAAGCTTGAGCTGGACTCAACCGGACACGTAACTGAGCGAGCGGACATGGAAAGACATTCCTGGAACCACATGGACAAAATAGCATGCAACTTTACACAGCAGTCAGAGAGCCTCACTGATGGAAGGGTATAGTCTAGCAGTCAAAATATACATAAAAATAGCTTCTAGGCAACTGTGTGAGAGACAGAATTTGATGATGTGGGCAGAGTTTGCAGTTATAGAAATAGAGCAGTCAGATAAAATGATGTGCTTGAAATGCCAAGGTCCTTGCACAGACGTTTCCTGACTGTCTAAATGCAGTGGTATAGACATGCAGTCTTAGGAGAACATGACGTATGAGGACAGTAGTGGAAGCTACAATGACTGTAAAGTGGCAGGAGGTCAAGGCTTGGCTGGTAAGATTGAGAATTAGATTCCTGTTAGCCAAAGTGAATATATTTGAATATATTTTAAAATGTAATTTACTCCTGTGATGTAAATTCGATTTTTTTTAAAGCTGAATTCAATGATTATTTCAGTGATGTCCTTCAGAAATAATTCTAATTTCCTGATTTTGGTGCTCAATAAACATTTCTTGTTATTATAAATGTAAAAAAGTGCTTCATATTTTGGTTGAATCAATTACTTTTTGTATTATTTAATGAATTGAAGGTTCATCGTGTGTAATATTTTATTTTGTACAGTTGCTGTGACAAGGAAATATAATTTTTAGCACAACACCACAATCAACATTGCGTGAACAAACACATTTAGGTTGGCTAAACAAAGTGTTGTTAAGGTGATGTTAAGAACTATAAAACTCAACAACTGTTTTACTGAACCAAGTTACCTTATTTTTAATGCTTTCTAAACCATTTATTGTTTACAGTGTGTTAATAGTTTGGGTCAATCACTCTAAAATAATCTTTTGTAATTATTAATGTAGTAGGCTTGGAATGAAAAACAAGAAATTAGTCCTAAACACAATAGTGTTTTATGTACAAAACCTGGAGAATGTTTTTAAATAAAACATCTGAACAATGTGTGATAACCAGAGTGAATAATAGACTCCAGGAGATGAATTATTAGTAGAGGGAAAAATATGTTTCACTATTGATGGTCAATAAAAAAGAAAACAAGATACAAAATCATGTAAGATTTGTCAGGTCAATTAAAAAAATAATAATAAAAGGCCAGTTTTACTATTGATTTTCAATTTTTAAAAGATATAAAAGGCCAGTTTCCCTATTGATTTTAAATTTTACAAATATTATCAAGGTCAGTTTCACTATTGATTGTTCATTAAAAAACAACAAGATAAAAAGGCCAGTATCTTTGGTCAATAAAAAATAAAACATAAAAAAGCAATGTTTAACTACTGTGACAATTAAAAAAAAACAAGAATCAATTGAAATCAACACATAAATTGTGAATACTATATTGACAGAATAAACGACAGAAAACGCACCAAAATTAACAAGCAGCTTGTTCTGCATGCCAACCATTCCCAGCCTGTTACTCTCTTCAAGTATTATAGACCTCTTCAAGTGTGGATCAAGATAATGTTCTTAGCATCAAGCGGCTTTGAATAAGTAATGAAGAGCCCACCCACACTGACTCATCATCACAGCTAACAGATTACAGACCCCTCTGACTGACCTTCTCCTCTCTCACAAAACACTTCTCATAACATCTGCTGCCGATTTTCTCCATATTTCTTCCATTTGGGCGGCATTCAGAAATGTCCGCCTCACTTTAGCTCAGGCCCCGGCTTCCTTATTCGACACGTGCTCTAACTAGGGAACGTCTAGACTGCATCCATGCTGATCACATGGCAGGAAAAGCTTGCCATTGCACATGATGGCTTCAGGGAGAGTTGATGTGGTTTATGTGGCACTAAAGTCACAGGGAGCATCTGGAGGTTTAGACAAGTCTGTCAACACTTAACCTTCACAGAAAAAAGGCAGCGGAGTCCTGTGTACCCCTGTTGTGGGTCAAATCTTTACTCGTCTTGTATTTGTCTCTGTGCATGAATATCAGTGTTGCTGCTTGCTAGGAAATCCGAAAACCATGCTTTTAAACATACAGACAGAGCACGCTGCCAAAGTGTAAGCCTCTGACAGGAAAATACATCATATTTTTATAGAGACTGAGGTCACTTTGAAGTAAATGAACCCTCCATTACGGAGGAAGGGGGGAGAGGTTAAATGCACAATTTGGTAAACCCCCACACAGTATCTGGTGTAAACACCTCAAACAAAGATGTGGTCAATTATAACAAGTGTAAATGAACATTAATGTATTGTGAAATATCACCCATACACTCTTTCATTCACACACACACACACACACACACACAC
>CAIGQV010019951.1:11456501-11469729 GCA_903798115.1 Danio jaintianensis
ACACACACACACACACACACAGACACACACACACACACACACACTACGGCTAATTTAGTTCTTCCAATTCAAATATGGCACATGTCTTTGGACTGTGGGGGAAACTGTAGCACCCAAAGGAAACCCACGTGAACATGAGGAGAACATGCAAACTCCACACATAAATGCCAACTGGCCCTGCTGGGACTCGAACCAGCAACCTTCTTGCTGTGAGGCAACAGTGCTAACTACTGTGCCGCCATCAGGAGAAAAAAAAAATAGAGAGAGAGAGAGAGAGCAGGTACTGGCCTGTGGGAGTGTCAGCACAGAACTCATTAATATTCACAACCATACCAAATACGATCAATATGGAGCTTCTGCACTATACAATGCACTATATGGGAAGAATACATCGCCATGAAATAATTCTCTCATTCATGTCTGAGAATAAATAGACCAGATATTTACTCCACCATGCAGTGTTATATGAGTGTTTGTGCATTGAGATCACAGATGATTCTTTCCATTCAATCATGCTTTGTCTATGAATGGTTACATATGGAAAATGTTGTGTAAAAATGTTACTCATGCAACATGGAGACAAAAGTGAAACTGAAAAAAGAACAATAAAAGAACAAAAACTGTCGTAAACGTATAAAGTTAATGCAGACAAGACACTGTGGGTTAGTAGGGTTAAACAATAATTAATAGCTCTCATCATATTTTCCAGTTTGATTGATTTCATTAGGAATTGCAATTTTTTTTATAAAGGGTTATGTTTCAACATGCAAATTACTTCATAATTCAGAACACATTTTCACAATTCTTTGTAGATTAAAATACTTTATATAATTAATAAATTATGTATGAACATTTCCCTCTATAAAAACCTTCAGAATACAAATATGGATAAAACTGTAAAGATGTATGTAAATGCTGCTGAAGTGGAGATTTATGGCTCAGAACAGGGTGAAAATTTCATTTTGAAAAAACAGCCTTTTTAAAAAAAAAACACACATTTTTTTTTGTTACAAAAAGAGCCCAGAATACGCAGAGGTGCATGAAAAATCGAAATCTAATTATATAAATATTTTTAATCATCACCATACATTTAGTTAGTACAGAATACAAACAGGAACACACATTTTATAGTCATTTCTTGTTTCAATTCTCACGACCCTCAACAATCATCAGCGTTCATGCAGGGAAAGCAACAGAGGACATGAGAGCAGACATTCAAAGGAAATGTCTGTGGTCTCCCCTCAAAAACGAGTGAGTGAACTCTGTCTGAACGCTCCAACTATTAGATCATGAGAACCTGCAGCACCGGCACTGCCTCATTATACCCAAAGAAAACAAGAGCAACAGCTGCAGACTGAAAGAGAGAGAACCAAAGAAAGACAAAGACACAGCATTTGTCCTCTAACTGCCTCTTCAGTCAAGGTCACAATCCCATGATAGACAGACTCGCACTCTCTCTGTCTCTGCTAGAAGACGGGAGCCCATCTGAAAGCCAGTGGATTTTGGCACACTCGAAAAGTTATGATTGGACGTACGATCTGTGAGAACAGTGATGAAAAACCCCAAGGGCTTAGTTCGCTGCTGTAGCACGTGGCCTGCATTTATGAACTACAGTTTCAAACCTTTTATCCTTTTCTGTGTAATGATTTCACAAGTTGAGGTGCAATGTCATAATTACTCTGTCTGAATATCTGAAGCATTTTTACTCAAGTGTTGATGTTACATCATCTCAACTCTGTGGATTTACGTAGTCTATATTTTCAAAGACAAATCATGAAAAAAAGTAATCTTCTCTTTGAAGATGTCGATGATGCGTGTAGCATTTAATAATCCCTGATCAAAGAATGCAACAATTGCTGTGATTATTGTGACCAAATGAATTTAGAAAAATTGTAGTTTTAAGTTGTGAGCATATGAATGATGAGTGTAGTTGTTTTTACAAGTGAGAAACTCTGGGCAATGACAATGGAAGGAGTATGTTGATTTAAAACATGGCAGAAACACTGATATATAATATTGACAAAATCATATGTAAATGTGTACAGTATATGCACTGCCCATGCAAAAAAAAGGAACACACTATAATATTTTGTTGGACCACATTTAGCTAAGATTACGCCATGCATTCATCATGGCATGGTTTCAACATGCTTCTGCAATGTCACAACATTTGTTCCTGTCCAGAATTGCATAAATTATTTTCAAAAAAATATCGTCTTAATAATGGAAGAGTCAGACTGCTTTGCAAAGTCTTCTCCAGCACATCCCAAAGATTCTCAATCGGGTTAAAGTCTGGACTCTGTGGTGGCCAATCCATGTGTAAAAATTATGTTTCATGCTTCCTAAACCTTTCAAAATTTGAGCCTATGATTCCTGGCATTGTCATCTTGGAATATGCCCATGCCATCAGGGAAGAAAAAATCCATTGATGGTATAACCTGGTCATTCAGTATATTCAGGTAGTCAGGTGACCTCATTCCTTGGGCAGATAACATTGCTGAAATTAGACTAGACCAACTGCAGCATACCAAGATCATAATCCTCAAAGGCTCTTCATCACTTCATCTGCCTCTCTTCTTACCCTCATGCGCCCATCACTCTGGACAAGGTAAATCTGGATTTGTTAGAAAACATGACCTTCTTTTTAAGGTCTTTTTTTCCAAATTTGCATCACTGATATTTGGATTTCTTAAGGCTACACAGCTGTTTAGTCCCAATCCCTTGAATTACCTTTGCATTGTGCACGGGGAAATGCTCTTGGTTTCACTAAAGCTGATGGTTACCCACTATTCTTCCAGTTTTTAATAATGCGTTGGACAGCTCTTAACTCAATTTGAGTAGTTTCAGCAATATCCTTAGATGTTTACTTTGCATGATGCATGTCAATAATTTGACCTTTCTGAAACAGATTAACATCGTTTACATGACCACAGGATGTGTCTTTTGACATGGTTAGGAAATGAGGAGCTACACTCTGCATCTGTTAGGATTAAATAGCTCGTTACCAGCTGAAACACAATCATCCATGCAGTAATTACCCAACGGGAGACTCATTTCTATTTGTTTAGTTAAATCCAGGTGGGGACTTTTTTGGATTAGAGATGATGTCCTGTGAGAGACTAGTGATGTATGTGAAAGACTTGTGACATCCTGTGAGAGACTACACTGAAAAAAGTGAAACTACTGTGCCTTTCATTCAAAGTACATTTTTATACTGAAAGTGAAAGATTAAACGAGTGAAAGTTTTTGCCTCAAAACAAAACAAAAAAACTAACCCCCTAGGTAAACTTAAAAACATTACTTTTACTTCAAACTACATGAAAAAAAGTTTCTGCTTATGTGCTTTCAGTTTTTATTTACTTCTAATGTGAGTTTGATCACCATCTTGTGTAAATCATTATTGAAAATAAAGTAACTACCAGTAGCATAGCCTAACATTATATGTATTTATTATAGTTTAGTCCAAAGTACAATTTTACTTGAATTTTCATTTTGAATTGGAGCAAAGTAATTCAATTAATTAATCATGGTCTATAAAAATTATATTTTACTTTTGACTTAATGTGTTTTTTTTTTTTTTTCTTGAGCAGAATAACTTTTTGGATTAATATAAAAAAAGAATTCTCTTTTTCAACCAAGTCAAAACTATAATTTGAGGGTAATTTATATATTTAGCTGTAACATGAGATGTCTGTGAGAGACTAGTTATGTATGTGAGAGATTAGTGATGTATGTGAGAGACTTGTGCTGTGGCTGCAGATGAGCTGAAGTCATTCAATGCAAAGGCCTGTTTTTAAGTGCCTTAGATATTTTGTAAAGCCCCTCCCACTAGCCTCTAATATTCCTTCCAATTTTGAACGATGAAGGGTTCATAAATTGTTCTCTAATTTGGATCTCAATTGTGCATATCAACATCATATAGCGTTGACATCACCATCAGTAACTCATGAATTTTCTTGAATTCCCACAGCCACTCTTTCCTCTAACTCCTCAGTTCACTCCAGAAGTAGGAGGAGCTCGAAACATTAATAGTCATATTAAGCAGGACCGGTATGTCACTATGTAATTTTCTGGGCAAAGATGGGCATGGAATTGCTGAACATGTCGCTGTGTGCTCTTAAGTCCACTTACGGAGTGTCGCAGACAGTTTTCCGACTGTCGTAATCCCTTCACATAAATTAGGCTGCTTTCCTTTTATTTTTTCAAGCATGCAGGACATGTTTTGGTGGCTGTAGTGCTGAGTTGCTGAGAGACGGTGAGCGGGACTGAGACCCAAACAGAATGAGGTTTAGGAGAGAAGGACCTCACCACCTGCTTGTTAAACAACCACTTTGACAAGCCTCTGGAGTTTGCTGTTACTGCAGACTAATGTTTCCAGTTAGCAACGGAGCATGTCATGATAATAGCTGTTCTAGCATGTGCGCTAGCTTCACCAGCATGCCCTGTTTATTTAGTTGGGTAAGAGATAATAGTGTTGACCCTGCTTTGACACTTACTGTCAGATGACGAAATGCTGTCATAATAGATAGGATGATAGGTTTGTTGCTATGTAAGCAAAGTACCTTTAGGTCATTGCTCTTTGGTGCAAAGTGTCAGAGAAATTACTACATCAGCATCATTGTTTAGGAGTTACAAGAACAACTTAAGAATAACAGCACAGACATTAACAAAACTATGTTTCAGTACTTATTAGAGTGTATACAGGTGGCACGAATGTGGCTCAGTGGTTAGCACGAAGCAAGAAGGTGGCTGGTTCAAGTCCCGGCTGGGCCAGTTGGCCTTTCTGTGTGGAGTTTGCATGTTCTCCCTGTGTTCACGTGGGTTTCCTCCGGATGCTCCGGTTTCCCCCATAGTCAAAAGACATGTGCTATAAGTGAATTAAGTAAACAAAATTGGCCATAGTCTGTGAGTGTGTGTGTGAATGTGAGAGTGCATGAGTGTTTCCCAGAACTGGGTTGCGACTAGAAGGGCATCCGCTACATAAAACAAATGCTGGAATAGTTGGAGGTTCATTCCGCTGTGGTGACCCCTGATAAATAAGTTACTAAGCCGAAGGAAAATGAATGAATGAATTAATGAATGAGTATACTGTATACAGTAAGTAATAAAATAATAAATTATGATTCATGGGATTGGATAAGGTGAGGCTAAAACATGCTTTTAGTGCACTTTTTTGCTGCGACTGGTCAAATGAGTTTTATACATAATTCATGGGTAATGTACAGTAGTTGTTAATAACTATTTCCATATGTATGGAGAAACTGAATGATGATTGTTTTTACCTCCAGAACCTGTCTGTATATTGTGTATAGTATGAAATATGAATATGTGCTTAAAATGTAATCACAAAGTAATACATTTGTTCTGTTGTCGTTTGCATCACTTCACTATTTCTTTTCCCGTGGCCTCGTAGCTTAAAAAATGCATCTGAGATATGTATCTGAAATATGATATATTTCAGAGTATATATTCATTTCAGAGTGTATATATTCTTAGAACATTCCTAATGTCGATTTTTTAGATAATATAAAAAATTTTTTAACAATTACATTATAAACAGTTTTAGAATGAAACAATTTCATGTTATGTTATTAAATGTTAATTAAATGTTATTAGAATATTCCACCCACATTATAATGATATTCTAAGAACATTTCACTATCAACATTATGAGAATATTCATCATGAACAACTAATGTCCTAAAACCATTTCAAGAACACTGTTCTAAGAATGACTTTCTATCAATGTAAGAACGTGATAATGTAATGTGCTGAGAATGTCCCCTGTTAGCTGGGAAGTCGATTAAAAAATTTCATTTAGCATTTTGAAGTTTATATAACATCATCAGTACTCTCAATTTACGAATAAGCACAAAAGAAGAGAATGGAAAAGATACAGATATTTCATAATACCAATTTTTTTTAGCTAGTTCTGCTAAACTTTACAAATAACATGAGTGATTTTTCCACCTGAACATATATTTTATTTCTTTTTTTTTCCTTTTATTTAATCATGCAGTGTGGCTTACTACAGAGTCTACAGAGTTCAGTTTACTGGTATCTGCGTCATTATTTGAGGCCCAATAAAAACATGTCATAACATATTGTGTGTCTTTGTTAATAGAAGATTACACACACCTCAAAACCAGCTCTGTTTGTTTGTGACCTAATTTGCACAGTTTTATGCTGTGTTAGACATTATGAAAATGAGCTGCTGCATCAGTATTCTTTAATATGCTTATTGTCAGCAGATCCAACAAAACTTTTTACTCCCATCTGTGCTTTCTCGGGATTGCGCTCTCACACTAATTTGCCATGTTTAGTAAATCTGGCCCAAAGATTTCTACATTTGTTTTTCAGCCGTAGCTACTGCTTTGTTGTTGCTTTGGCGCACAAGCAGGTAGTATGGCAAGTAAACACAATGAAAGCAATCTGGTCGAATTTGTTTCTAATAACCACTGGATGTGGTCAAAAGTGGACATGATGCTCAAAAGTTGTAGACCCCATTTAGACCTGTATTTAATGTTGTTAACCTTTAATCAGATCAACAAACATGTATCTCAATACCAGGTGTAAACAGGGCCGAGTTCAAGATGAATCCATTTAAGTAAAAGATCAAACTGTTTTCGTAAAGATCACACTAACACGGTCCCAGCAGGAGGGTTTTTCAGAGTGCAGTTCAGTGCAGAGCTTTGAGAAGGGAAAGCCCATCTTATTCGCAGCAAGGCGCCAAACCACAGCAGGCCTTCTGGGAAACAATGCTCCTAAAAGAAACCTCTTGTTTCTCGTAAAAATGTCCATAACATTCAACTCCTTAACATAATGAATTAGTCTATCATTTTACTAAGTCTGTCTGCAAAGTTTTATTAAAGACATAATGGAGGGACAATGTGACTATGCTTATTGTTCATAAATCCAATAGGAACAGCTGAAGTATTGTTAAGGCTTAGATTTTGATCTGTTCCTGACAAAATATACTGTAACGCGCAAGTCATTTAGACTACTGTATTGATAAGTACTTTTTGGGGACACTTTACAATAAGGTTCCATGGTACCACTTTAGAATAATAGTCCATTAGTTAATGTTAGTTGATGCATTTACAAACATTACCTACAGTAAGTATGAATAATCTTGTAAAGCAGTCATAGTTCAACATTTACTAATGTATTATTAAACTCTAAATTTTGTTAACATTAGTTAATGCACTGTGAGTTAACATGAACTAACTTTATTTAAATTAAACAAAGGCGAACTAATATCGTATCGTTTGTTCCTGCTAGTAAATACATACTAATAGACATTATTTTAGTGTTACCGGTTACATTAGTTAATGTTAGTTAGTGTATTTATGTCAGGTGTTTGTTCCGTTTTCGTCATGTGCTCCTTTGTTCTGTTTCCCGCTGTTTCCAATTGATTGTTTTCACCTGTGTGTCATTATCCCGTGTGTGTATATCTACCCCTAAGTCTGTCTCTTCCCTTGTCGAGTATTGTATTGCCACCACGTATTGTCCATGTTCCTGTGTCTCCGTCTTCCCGTGTCTCCAGTTTCCAGTGAGTGTTGTTAATAAATCTTCGTGTTTGATAAATTCCGTGTTTCGTGCCTTTGTGAGCAAACAAAGGGTGACAATTTACTAACATGAACAAACAATGAACAATGCGTTTGTTACAGCATTTATTAATCTTTGTTAAAATTGGTTAATACAGTCATTCATTGTTAGTTAGCTCACAATGAATGACTCACAATTTAACTCACGTTGAATTACCTAATGTTAACAAGCATAACTTTTGGGTTTTAATAATGCATTAATACATTTTGAAATTAACATTAACATTCACCATTAAATACCATTAGTAAATATGCTGTAAAAGAATTGTTCATTTTTATTTCATGTTAGTAATTAATTATATTAACCTTATTGTAAAGTGTGATTCTTTTTTGTTATGTTGGAACTAAACAGCCTCGATCATCTTTCAGTTTTATTATTATAAAGGATGAGTCAGGAAGTTCTTTAAAGATGAATGTTTTTTCTTTCCACAAAAGTAAGGTTCGGTACTACATTGATGTGATGACAGAGTTTTCATTTCTCATTATTCCTTTAATGCCATTTCTCCACATCCAAAGTTGACTAGCAGTGAACCGTGATCTTATTTGCAGTGACATGCCCTCTATTCTCTCTCAGAAATATGATCTCACCTTAGCCTCATATACACTTGAATGAATTACCATCACAATAGCCTCTATTCACAAACATTTACAGTCATCCTGTAAATAATGTGCTGATCTCTGTTTTCCTCTCCACTTGAATAAAATAGCTTTTGTCCCACTTGTGCTTGAACTCATGGCTCTGTACATGGTTCCATGTGGCCATATTCCCAACAAAAAATGCTATTGTGCTAGGCTCATCCCGTAAGAGAAAACAACTGTATCCTGTGTGCATTCTGGAGTCATCGTTTCGAAATTACACGCAGAAAATGCCCTTGAAGTTTGCGAACATCTAATCTAAAAATCTCTATGCCTGCATGTTTGTCTGAAAGAGTACAAATGTGTTTTCCTACCCTTAGCCAATAATTGCTCGTTAAACAAAATGAAATTAGGCTGTTTACACTAATGCCTATTAAATGCAGCAGAAAGAACTTCTTCTTCTCAGTTCCTTTATCCTGAGGTCATTATTTGTTTACCATATCCTGCTGGACAACTTATCAGCTCTAAAAATTCCCCCTGACCATATGACATCCTATCACTTGTTTATGAATACAAAAAAGGGCATTTTTAAACGTATCACTGAATTGATGAGTTCAGCCCAATTTTTTTGTGTGTCAAAACAACTGCAGAAATATGTTTTAACTTATAAATTGTAAGTTAAGTATGGGCTTGCAGGTTCAAATATATAAATAAATATTTTAGTATTTAACAGACATCTAATAGACATTCAAACATTGACGTCTTGGCTAAAACAATGCTAAATTTGGGCTGTCAATGAAAATCTAATAGTAGTCGTCGATCAATAGTCAAATAGCCAGATATTACAGAATTACTACGCATGTGAAGTCTGTCTATCCTGTCTATTAAATGACTAGTATATTTTTGGAATATTTTTAGACATCTATTAGATTTTCACTGACACATTTTCACTTATCATGCCCAAGACGTCTATGTTTGCAGGACAATTAGATGTCTTTAAAACACAAAATTGCTTGATTAGATCCACAAGTCATAACCTGGAACACTGGGGAAGTTTGAATGTAAAGCATAAATGAATTAATTTAATAAAGCACTTTTGACTTTCTGAGAGGCCCACATATATGTGAATGAGAGACTTGATTCATAAAGTCTTGTTCACTTGTAGCCAGGGTTCCACTAAAAGTACATAAACACGACAGATGCAGCTGTTATTGGGAAAGGCAACTACTTCCAAGAATCCTGTACAGTCTGCCTTGTTTTTTGTACCCTAGTTTTGACAGGTCATGATAATGCATATTATCTCAATTAAATTTGACCAAATTGTTTTGGTCTTAGTGTTTACTGTTTGTGATCTGAGCAGACCTAAAAACTGACTGTATTTAATTCAATTTGTTATAATTTCCAACCGTTTCTGGAATAGAGACGTCAAGCATGAAACTAGACCAGTGCTGTCCAGTCAAAAGAGCTGATTTTTTTTATATTTATTTTAATGGTATTTCGTTTATAGTCATTGTGCATGAGTCATTTTGCATGCTGTTAAGAGATTTTTTTTGGAGGCTCTGAGGCATGTCCTATATTATTTTAAATCCACCATTTGTAACCAATCCACCCAATTAAATAAGTGTGCCAGTGGTCCAATCATAAAAGGATTAAGTTCAATGAACCAAGGAAACCTACAACAGTCAGAGTGATATAACAGTTTCACAGCCATAACTGCAGACTGACATTGTGACCGAATTTTATAGGCAGTCATATTAAGATTAAATAACTGTACCTAGCAAAAATAGACACAACATAGACACAACAAGTTATTATACAAAGCGTTAAAGCTATGAACTCAAAGCCGCAAAATCATAAAAACAATAAAATGACATTTATGATGGTAATGTTCTGCCGTCAGCTGCTGTTTTTATGGACAATAATCTCTTGGAGTGTACAGATCAGTGTGTTCCCCCTGGAAATCTTGTTTACAATGATATGTCTGTACCTAATGGGTGACCTAAAACAACATTTACATTCATCTTATAAATAATGTGCCTAAAATCTAAAGCCTAAAGTATGAGTTCCAAATATACAAGTATGCACAGAGTACAGGTAAGCACACAATAGCCCAAATTATACTCCTTTTTACACTTAATTGGATTTGGTCTTTTATTCCCTTTGTGCAGAACTCAAACTTCAGCATTGAATATACAGTAAGTGTATAGTTTAGACATGGAGATATTCAATAATTCAATACATCATGATAATGAACATGCACAAAATTGATATTGTGGGCATTTTAAAATGCTGTGAATAGTTATTTATTAAAACAGCTTTTAAGAATATAGAGATTGTTGTATTGGCAGTTGTTGTTCATCACAACACCAATTGCTTAAAGACCTAATAGGCTGTTTATTTTCAAACATGAACTTTTTCATACTGTATGTTAATCTGGCCTAAGACATTGAAAAACTCTGTGACTAGGTATTTTGTTCATTAACACTGTAAAGTTCAATTTGTTAACATTAGTTAATTTAACTAAAGTCAATGTAATGACAAGCATTTATTAATCTTAGATTATGTTAATTTCTTAGTTCGTAAAGGAGGGACTTAACCTGATTTAATGTATAGAATCGACCATTAGTGAAAGGCAGCACTCTGATTGGCTGTTTAGCTATGAGTCAAAGATTCAAAACTGGAAGACAATACTAAGCAAACAATGCAAAATTTCATCAATTTCTGAAATATTTGCAAATGATATGGCTTATTAGATAGCCAGGAATAAGACAAAGGTATTTGAGTGAGTGGATTATCATATCATCCATCTTTGAAGGAGCAAATCCCTTTGTTTAGAGAGAGAAGTACTGTGAAAATGGTACATAAACAAATGCTTTTTTCATGGTTTGTATGTGTGCAGCACTAGTTCCACTTTCCCTTTGTGGAATGAAAGTACAGTCTACTGCCACCAGCTATTATGGAAATATACGTACATTCTCACACACAGACGCAGAACATGTTTCTGTTTTAGTGGTCTTCCATCTGTTTGGTGTGTTCACACACAGATTTTTGTCCAGACAGTACCAGACACAACTGTTAAAAGGCAACGACACAGTCAGTTGTCATCACTGCTAGTTCTTTGTGGTTGGCTCAGTGTTTCCCAGGCTTAGTAGCGCTCAATAAAATCAAAAGTTCAAATCATAAAAATAAAAAATAAACTACTAAAGGCAGAATCAATAATAAAAAAAATTTAATAAAAATTTTTTTCAAAAGAACGTAAGACGACTAATATCATTCTTCAACAAATATTGAAGTATGCTGGTCTGTTAGAGAGGCTTACGTTAAAAAAATGTAAAACATAATTCTGAACAAAACAATCTCTGATTGCTCACAGTCAGACAGACACTTGAGCAGTCTTCAGCAATTGAAAGTTAAAAATAGTCAAAAACAATCAATGCCATTTAAAATGTACTGCTATTGAGAATACAAAACAATACACATTATTTATAAATAATTCCCTTTATACATGCTATATGTACATAGCACTATTTGCTATATGTACATATTTGTATATGCAATATGTTGGCTACACTTGATTTTCATGCTGACAATTTATTTGTTAAGTTTAAGTGAGTTTCATGAAAATCATGTGATTAGAAAAACATCTCAGATCTAGATTTAGTCTGATCATATGACAGAATTATCATGGACTGTAAGATAAATGACTGTGACAGTAATGGCTCAGTTAGATAATGTCTGTACAGCTCATAATGAATGACGCAGAACACCCTAGATGTGTGATAAACTGATCTTTGCCCCACTGTAAAATTCACTTCCCCATATCTGCCATCTTCCATCTTTTGGGTTCCTATAAATATTGCTATCATAATTAAGGTATTTCACTGTGCTGAGATTGAGAAAGAGGAACTAGGCTTCTTTTAAATATCCCTTTCTATTCATATAATTTTTGTCCTAGAATAAACAAATTTAGTTTCAATAAAACCCCCAATTATTTTTCTAATAATTAATGGAAGTTATGAGTAAACCCTAACAACTCATGATGACACAGTCTACCCAGGCTATGCAATATCTAAACTTTGCCCTACAAACCTATAAATGTCATCTGCAAATATATTTGTCATCAGATTTCAGTGTCAGATCATAAATTATAAATTATGGAATTAATGCCAAAGGTCAAGGATTGAACTTTGTGTCTACACAGAAACAGCTTACAATTTAATTAAATTTTATTTTATTTTATTTATTTAATTTTATTTTTAACAGACATTTATGAACAAGTGAAAGATGCTCAGTTTCTCTGAATATACGATTTATAGGTATGTGTTTGAGTAAAACATATTTTTGTTTTATTTTGTAAACTACTGATGACATTTGTTCCAAATAAAAAAATGTTGTCAATTTATTATTTTTATTTTATTTTGAATGTTCCATATGCACAACAATACCAATGATTTAACTGAATATATAAATATCTATTTTTCTGCTTTTTCACAAATTTGGAAGAAATGTTATCAGACCTTTACAGAGTAAAAGAAATATAAACATTTCACTCAAACCTATACAATAAAAAATAATTCCATAAAATCCAGAGTAACAGAGTTTTCAAGTGGTGTCTTAATTTTTACCATCCTGTATACATACATTATATGCTATATACAACATTTATCAATTTCTTCTGTAATTGCAGAACAAGCCCTTAGGATGACTGCAATTAGTGGATCACTAGTCCAAGTGAACCTTAAAAATCAGGCCCGTAGCCAGCCTAGTGAAAGGGGGGGTTCTTTTTCTCTAAAAGTGGACCTTTTTTCCCCCACATTTTGTATTTGATTAAGAAGTTTAAATACATTTTATGAAATGTTTTGTGTTGGATTAGCTTGTCTTGTGGAATCACGTACATGCTTTTTGCAGTGCAAAAAATAACGACTGTTTTGTCAAGTTGCTTACTAAGATCATGTGCAATTTTTTTTTTTTTTTTAATGGGGGCTTCCCGTAGAAGTAGACATATAGCGATATTCAATAATGCAATATGTTGTGATAATCAATAT
>CAIGQV010019951.1:11470129-11516114 GCA_903798115.1 Danio jaintianensis
AGAATAAAACGAATGAAGTGACCAGGTGTAAACAGCCTCAAAAACATGGGATTAGCGCCTTTTGCTGTGAAGTGACAGCTGATAGTTGAGGACTCCGCTTGGTATTAAAGCCTTCTTCGGACAGTTATTTTCCAAAATTTTAATGGCATAGCAGTCAAAAATAGGGAAAGGGAGGTCACGCACACGATCGATAATGCCCAATATACAGGACGCCCCGGCTAAGGCGGCAAGTTAGCCTAGAACCTGATGATTAGGGACAGATTCTCATCTTTTAGGAAGTAACGTTAGCCTTACCCTGTCTGGCAGTCTTTTTGAACATATGTTCAATATTTTGCGACAATATACTGCTGCCTGCTTTTTCTTCCCTCTCTCTTGCTCTTTTCCTATGGCTCTTTTCGAAGACCCATAACGTTACACAGTATGGATGATGACGTCGCATCAATTCAAATGTCAGTTACCGCTCGGTTATGTCACGTGACTCGCGTCACATTATTGTGGCTTTGAGGCTCCATGGAATTCAAATTACTGGTCATAGTTATTTAAAATGACATTTTATTACAAAATAATAATTAAAAAATTACATAAAATAATTAAAAGGACAAAGTCTGGACCTTTTGGCCGTAGGGGGTGGTTCGTTCGAACCACCCGAACCCCCCCTGGCTACGGGCATGAAAATCAAAAGCACAATTCAGGAGAACTAATCTTAACCATCTTCAATATGACCACGCTTTGGTTATACGCCAAGCCCATTAAGAGGCCTTACAGGCACCCACCTGCATGCGTCTCATGTTACACCCATATCTGTCCACACCTTTGACTGCAAAACACAGTCCTTCTGTCTAGAGTTACTTTCATTGCCCCTCAGTGAAACATGAGGAACACCAGATCACAATTCTCAAAATCAAACACTTGCGAGCAGAGACTGAGGCAAAATTACACTCAGATTACATCTAGGGGAAGGTCTGTGTTACAGAGGATAAAACTAAACAATCCCAAGGCATTGATCAGAAATCTGATAAACCACATCTTTGCTTCCGATCTGGAGGAAAGTAATACCTGGAGAAAGCTAGCTGTTAGCTTTCACATTCATCTTTCTTTTACAACTTAGCCTGGTTATATCGTAATTGATCCCTAATTTGCACACAATCAAATATTGAGCATTGCACCAATAAAATGTACTTTAAAAGTATACAAACTTAAAATATATATTCATACACACGAACATGAGTCACAGCTATTCATTCAGTCATTTTCGGCTCAGTCCCTTTATTAATCTCGCCACAGTGGAATGAACCGCCGAGTCACAGAATCAAATAAAATGAAAGACAGGAAAAAATACCTCATTAATTCCCCATTTGACTGACAATACTGACAATTGATTTGCATTCAAGTTTTTCATTCTTAAACTATATTGATTTTATTGTGAAATATAGACTAATTTGCATACATGACCTGAACAGACATTTGTTAGAAACTAATTCATTCATTCATTCATTTTCTTTTCGGCTTAGTCCCTTTATTAATCTGGGGTCACCACAGCGGAATGAACCGCCAACTTATCCAGCATATGTTTTACGCAGCGGATGCCCTTCCAGCTGCAACCCATCACTGGGAAACACCTATATACTCCCATTCACACACATACACACTACAGCCAATTTAGCTAACCCAATTCACCTATAGCGCATGTCTTTGGACTTGTAGGGGAAACCGGAGCACCCGGAGGAAAGCCATGCGAACACGGGGGGAATATGCAAATTCCACACAGAAATGTCAACTGACCCAGCCGAGGCTCAAACCAGCGACCTTCTTGCTGTGAGGCGACAGCGCTACCCACTGCGCCACCGTGCCGCCCTGTTAGAAACTAATAGTGAAATTAATGATGAATCAGTCATCATGAAATTTTACACCATTTATCATAACATATTTATTTTGTCATCATGTGCTATTTGATGGATTGATGGATTGTTTTTACAAAACAGGACACCTAAAGACTCAAAACAATACTTACCAAAAACAACTATTTAATCTATTTAATTCATAACTTTATCTGCACCACAGTATACATGAAAGATTTAATATTACAGAAATGTGTAAAACGCATGATCAGTTGGTATCATATTATAATATTGTATAATGTGAAATTATTACAGAATTATTTGAAGGCTGGTGAATTTTGACTAGCAACTTAAGTGTCTATTTGTCATTTTGTACAAAAATACAGAGGTGGAATATACTGTGTATTATTAAGGGGTAATCAACATATTGAATCATTAAAGGATTTTAAATGCATGACATGGAGGCAAAGAACAGCCTGATGTAAAGCAGAGGGTTTTGCCTCTAATAACTCATGCTAACATGTGTTAGTAACTCAGTGACGGTTGTCAGAGTCTTCATTCCTCTGTGTAATCTTGAGGACACCAAAGCTGAAGGGAACTAACCAACTCGCAAATATGCTCAAAAATATTTGTTGGTTATAGTTCCCTTCAGCTTTGGTGTCCTCAAGATTACACAGAGGAATGAAGACTCTGACAACCGTCACTGAGTTACTATGGTTACTATTAATGTTTGAGGGAAGCACATTTATTTCAAACTGAGATCAAAATGGCTGGAACTACCTGTGATCAGAATCAAGAATTTCAACAGGCCATGGAAATTAAAATGGATTTGAGGACCCCGATTGTTAGCAAACGTTTCATCCCAACCTATAATGTTTGTCCAGACCTCAGCAAACCGAGAGAACAAAACGGCCCAGCATGCAGTCGCACATTTGACAAGGGCCTGGTCACATTCAACAGCTCCAAACCCAAGAACGGGAGACCGGACAATCTTTCCAGGCGAGCCATGCAGCACGTCCTGCCCACGTCGTCCCCTCCGCCACACTCTTTTCACATGGATTAATGCAGCTAAATTACAGTTTGCGGTCAACGCAGTGAAAATAGCAGAAAAACAGCATGTTGTGGTGTCTGGCTAGGCGTTGTGATGTCTAGCCGTTGGGAAGAGCTGTGAACCGCAGAGGCCTGTGAATAATTCAGCCACAGGAAGCAGGCCTGTTCGCATCAGCTCCCAATTCTTTCCTCCACCTCCCGCTCGAGCACATGTTCTCAATCAGCACTCGCCAAACAAAGACAAGAGAAAGAATTAAGATCGAGATGAACTTCTAATGGGCCATTTCTAGCCATGCCAGAGAGCCAAAACAAAACAAATGTATTATTGCAGCTGAGGGTGCAGTCGAGGACATTTTGCCTTTGTCTTTGTATTGCATCGTTCTACTTTAGTCAGTTGATAAGGTCAGTTTACATGAGCTCCAACTGCAAAAATTTGTTCGTAACAAATTAATTTTATTTTTTAAGAGTGTGATGCACTGTGATGGATTTTTTCCACTGTGATTCATATATGGAACTTTGCACAGTAGCACAGTCATCAGACCTCACTCATTCATGTTGTAAAAACTGAAATGTTTTATAGAGGTGTGAATCAAAGAGGGACTTTTTTTTCTTTTCGCAGTAGCATGTCTGCAGAGACAGACAGAAAATTCTGTCATGAAGTGTGAGTTCGCCCAAAAATGAAAATTCTGTTTTTAATTACTCGTCCTCATGTCATATTCCAAGCATGAGGTCTTTATAACACAACAGAGCACAGGGGGCAATCAGATTTCACCTCAAATATCTTAATTTGTGTTTCAAATATGAACGAAAGTCTCAGGGGATTGGAATGATATGAGGTTGAGTAATTAATAACATAATTACAATTTTTAGGTGAACTAAGCCATTTAAGCTTGTGGGCTAATTTGTCTGTGAAACAGGATAAATGCACAAGAATCACCTGTGTCTCCAAATATGCCTGACAGGCTCAAAATAGCTTTATTGTCTTCTAAACATCTGTTTAGAACAAGCATCCTGATAAACATAGTTCAAAAGAGGCATTTAAAGTGTTCCTATTATTTCCTTTTTACAAGATGTAATATGAGTATCAGGTGTCTCTAGAATGTGTTTGTGAAATTCAAGCTCAAAATACCTCATGGATCATTTATTATGCCATGCTGTAAATCCCTTTTTGTGGATGGAAGCAAAGTAAGTCTTTTAAAATGCTAATGCGTTGCTGCTTCACTTTCCAGAAAAGGGTGGCATTTTACAGTTTTTTGACAAGACTTAAAAAAAACAACCATATAGACGCATGTTTAAACTATCAGTTTAAACTCCTGTTATAGTTTTTCTGACTATACAATTTGCAAAGCTCTTAGACAGCTTTGATGACACCGTATGTCATCATTATATCCAATGTGACTCTTGCAGAAATCATGTTCATGGATGAGCTAAAGAATTCCAAACTTATTATCATGGTAATATGAAGCAGAGTAATGCCGAAAGCCATTGAAGGGAAACAAGGCCGCTGAAGCAATTTCTCTTAAGAGACCAGCACGACACGGCACAAAAGCATTGGAAGTTTTCTTATACCCCAGTCCACTAATTCTGGTTCTTGTCTTCATGATCACAAGGAGAAGAAGCAGCTTTTACATTTACATTTTAGGGTTTAGTTATAATGCTGTTCTGTGCAGTCTAATATTACCCCAGGGGTATGAATACATTGTAAAAAATGCTGTTCCACACAATTCTATCATGTCATCCCAGTGCAAATTGATTAACAATGTTTTTTTTTTTTACAATTTTAAGTTGAAGGGCGACACAGTGGCTCAGTGATTACCACTGTCACCTCACAGCAAGAAGGTCGCTGGTTCGAGTCCCGGCTGGGTCAGCTGGCATTTCTGTGTGGTTTGCATGTTCTCCCTGTGTTGGCGTGGGTTTCCTCTGGGTGCTCCTGTTTCCACACAGTCCAAAGACATGCGCTATAGGTGAATTGAATAAGCTAAATTAGCCGTAGTGTATGAGTGTGAATGTGTGTGTTTCCCAATACTGGGTTGCAGCTGGAAATGCATCTGGTGTGTAAAACATATGCTGGATAAGTTAGCGGTTCACTCCGCTGTGGCGACCCCTGATGAATAAAGGGACTAAGCCGAAGGAAAATTAAAAAATTTAAGTTGATTCAGCATAAAATAATTAAGTTATCTCCCAAAAAAAACTCAAGAATTGTGTTGTTTCAGCTCATTTTAAATACAAATTTAAAAAAAAAAAAAAATTTTGCGTGTAATTTCATACTTGACTGTAAGTCAGCAAAATATATAACACTGTTGTAGTGATTTTTGGATAATTTAATGAAATAATCTTACATATCGTGCCTTTAACAGACTGTAAAAAACATAAGCGTTTGTATCTCAGTATCTGCCAGTGCAACAGTTTTTAAAATGATTTTCTCTTAATTCCTTGATAATCTCAACACAACAGCTTTAGGGCTAATTATACAGAATCAACAACTCCCCAAGAATGTCCTTACAATACCTTACAGTCAAAAACACGTTGTCTAAAATGCTGTATCATCTTCCCTCTTCCCTCTTGCCACACAAGCACTCAAGCATACGCCCGGATGATAAACACAAAACTGTTGCATGACTTGCAATTGGTTTCGACCCACTCAGACACTGAATTGCAGCAGTAAGTCAGTCAGTGTTGATGAATCAGGGGAAAACAGTGGAGAAGCTGCACCCATCTGAACCACAGCCTCCCCACACGCTTCAGCAATCATTCAGCAGCCTGACCTTCACCATCACTGCTTCACCCAAACCTTCTACAGCCTCCACATATTGAAGAAGTGGAGTAATTACTGCTGCTAACTATGATAAATTGACTGCCTAATTAAACAGGACACTTAAACAAACAACCTCTTCATTAATCAGTCTTGTTCACCATACTTTTTTTCACTTTCAAGTGGGCTCTGGCAGCCATTTGTGGTAATTACACTCTTTTCCATGACTGGGATTTGCCACTTAGCGCTCAGGGGTGCAGCAGGCGTGAGTTCAGCCGTCCTGCTTCTCTTCTGGGTGGCAGAGCTCTAGTGGTGCCCTTGAGCTGGGCAGAACATATGGCCAACATTATCCCTACCATTTTAGCATGGCGTTAAGGGGCTAAATTGCGCAAAGAGCACATTACTGTCGAGAACAGAGCTCTAAAAGAGGAAAATCTATTGTTTGCATTTCAGACACACGCAATTATATTCATAAAAAAGCAAGAATAAAAGTTGAGGGGTGTGTTGTTGAGCTCTGCAATATCTGACATATACCAAAGTGCTTTTTGATTACTGCAAGAAATCTTAATTTATTAAAGTGTCCATTTCTGTAAAATATTGCAATGAATTTTATTTTACTGCACTGCAAAAAATGCTTTTCCTACTTTACTTTGAAATAAGATTATTTTGCTTACCCCATTGGCAGATTATTTAGCTTCTTTTAAGGAAAAACACTTGACATATTATTTCTGAAAACAAGACAATATTTTTGCTTGTCTAGAAAATGCTTATTGATTTAGGAATTTGTAGATAGTTTAGAATAGATTGGGTTATTATTAGAATTTAGATAGACTAGAAACAAGACAAAAACTCTTAGTAAGAAAAGCACTTTTGGTGGTGGGAATAAAACGTTTTTTTTTTAGATATTTAGCAACATAAATAAAACTTATTTTTGGAAAAAATTTGTTATTAATTGAATAGCTAAATACTGTTAAATATTCAATAAACATGAAAGCAATCAAATAAGCTGAAAAAATCCTTACACAAATCTGTATGTATAATTTACTAAAAACTAGAATTTTTTTTTAATAATGATGAGAATAAAACTAAATAACAACAAAATTACAAATTACTATGACTTTAAAACTTTAATACTAACTGAAAATCAAAAATAAAATCTATTTCAAAATATTAACAAAACAGTTAAAGTCGCATTTTCTACTGCCTCCTTGAACCTTACTTATTGGTGTCTGTTTATAAATACAACAAAAAGTTTGGGAAACGCTGATCTTAATAACCATTTTCTCTTTGGAAACCACAGTCCCATATATTACAACCAGTTTATCAACAACAATGAATCTAGCATGAAAGTTTTGACACGTTTTGTAACGCAACACATGTCTAAACAACAGAGATAAAATGCACAATAAATGAGAGAATTATACTACTGACCCATTTTTCTCATCAAATCAAACCAGACTAAAAGGGTCAGACTGTACTTATCCCAGGTTCATTAATACCTGGCAGCAGTGATGCCAGTCATGGGAGGGTGACGTGGGCAGCAGATGGTGTCGAAGCCACAGTGACACAGACAGGCTCTATCACGATTCCCGTTTGGCTCCAGACAACATTGCAAACACCAGGACAGCATTTGGCCCATATCTGACATATCAGCATTTTATTACCATATACGTCACTGATGTTTGACATTATCAGCAGTGGAGCTGTGAAAATCCTGTCAGTCTACAACATCAGATGTGAAACGATTAACTAAAGATGCAAAAATAAATCTCTGGTGTCCACATGATGTGTCTGTGTCTGATCAATTATTACAACTTGTCCAATTCTTCACTACTTGGGTGTAAGCAATAACAGAGTTTCTGTGTGTATCCCTTTAAATGCAAATGCACTGCCTTCCAGAAGATAGCAGAGACTTTTGTTCTGAAACTATAGAAACAACAAAATAAGTGAATCTCTTACAAAACAACAACAAAAAATCAGCCTAACATGTGCAAACTGGAATCGAACAATGATGAAAAAGTAGAGGTTACAACTTCTACACTAAACCAGGCCATTTCTGAACATTTAGCGAATACATTTATGCAGTTTTAGGTTTAGTTTTGGGTTTCGACTAGCATGTTACTGCTGTGGAACCCAGCATTTTTTTACAGTGTACAATGAGAAACAAGAAATGGTGACCGCTGCAGCGGTGCCGTGGGTGGAAACGTACAGATTAAGAGGCGGTAATTTAAAGCTGTAAATCTTCTGTGAATGAGCTCTGTGTACATACATATGGATGAGAGCATGACAGCGCAGTAGAACGATCAGGCGCTTCATCTTTTAGGATGGGATGTGCCGTGTCTTGTGTCCTCCTGCTGACATCAAAAGGCTGATAGGAATCAGATGCAAGTTTGAGTCACAGGGAGTGCTGAGGATTTTGGCTCTTTCATGAGAAATCATTGCGGTATTAAGTGCGTTTTGGAGGAAGCTAAAAATATTGCTCGTCTTTCAGCCAATATAAGCAAGCGTGAAAAAAAACAGCTACAAGAAGTAACATGTGAAAGTAAAAAAGATTTGAAAACATGGCTTGTTTAATTTCACATATTACATCTTAGTATATTAGTGGATTTCAGTCTTTTTGATCCCAAGGAGTCAAAGATATAATGATCAGTTTTTGATGGATCACCTGATATTTTCTTGTACAACATTTTTTTTTGTCATAAAAACAATAAACAAAATTAAATATCTGTTCCAAGCATTACATTTATTTAGTTTCACAAAAAATTCACTAATTGTTAAATTATCATTTAAAATCTTTATTTTTTTTATTAACCTGACAACATATCTAAAATAACTACATTAATATTTATACACACATTTTTATTGACCTCCTGTATCACAAACATGTTACATTCTGTGCTTATATTGTATTTAAATCACAGTCATGGTAAAATACTTGAAAGAATTATTAAATAGCCTTTAAAGTTTTCGTAATTTAAAAAAAATTTAAATTATTGCTTCAAGAATTAAATGATTTTATTTTATATGGTTAAAGCTAATTGATATTTAGAAAATATTTACTTTTTAAACCGACAACATATCTGAAACATATCTTAACATTTAGAAAAAATATATTTTATATCCTGCTTTTCATTGCTAACAAATGCTGTTACTAGAATATTCATTCATTCATTTTCTTTTCGGCTTAGTCCCTTTATGAATCTGGGGTCGCCACAGCGGAATGAACCGGCAACTTATCCAGCATATGTTTTACGTAGCGGATGCCCTTCCAGCTGCAACCCATCACTGGGAAACATCCATACACACTCATTCACACACATACACTACGGACAATTTAGCCTACCCAATTCACCTATACCACATGTTTTTGGACTTGTGGGGGAAACCGGAGCACCCAGAGGAAACCCACGCCAACACGGGGAGAACATCCAAACTCCACACAGAAACGCCTACTGACCCAGCTGAGGCTCGAACCAGCGACCTTCTTGCTGTCAGGCGAACGTGCTACCCATATATATATATAATTGAGTACACCTCATTTTGAAAATGAATATTTTTATTTATGTATTTTGGTGCAATTAAACAAAACAGATTTATTAAACATATATTTATTAAAATAATATTTTAGTCACCAAACATATTTAGAAATTTAAAGATAATACAGTTAAATTCAAGCAAAATAAAAAAAACTAAACTAAATTTTTAAACTATATTTTTCAATTTGTTTTTGCTTCTCTTGATTTTTCCTCTTTTTTAAAAATTTGTATTTAATATTTTGTATAACATAAATTTGGGTGTACTAGTTTTTGGACCGTTATTGTAAGTTATTTTGTTAGATAAGCTCCAGATTTGGCTTCAGTACTGACTAATCTAATATATATGAACAAATATAATATCGCATACATTCCTATTAAAAATATTAATTTAAAAGATAGATTTGTGAGGGGTGTACTGAGCACTATATATATATAATTTATATAATATATAATTTTTCCTTTGTTTTTGCTTTATTATATAACAAAGACACATAACTCAATGTAATGTGCATTAAGACATCAGATGCAGTTTACATAAAGGCATATTAACATTTAAACTGAATCTTTCAGAGCAAATAACACAACCACCGAACTCTCCCATCACCAAAAAAAAATGGCAACTTGCAATTATTTTACTATTATCTTCTAAAACTTTACTGCATGGGGACCGGTGCGGTAAAGCTGCATTTATATGAGCAACATAAAGACGTTGGACAAATCCTCTGGCTGGCACCAGGAGAGTAGATGGAGTTGTTTTGGGGGCCCAGGCTCTTAGAGGGGGATCCGTGTTCAGGAGGCAAAGGCCCTGTGAGATGCATTGGCACAGGTCTCGATTCAAGTGTGCCAAGAGAGCAGCTTGAACCTAAAAGCCTTCCCAGCCTCCATGACTACTCGCTCCGCTATGAAGCATCAGGCACTGGCAGCAGCCATGACGGACTTGGCAGCTGTTGGGGACACGGATGGCGTGCCTGAAAGACAAGAGAGAGGAAAAAGAGAGAGAAAAGAGACATTCTTTGGCACAGGCCAACAGAATGAATCTCTGTCCTGTCCATGTGTATCAGAAACACAAGGCAACGCTCACTGCAGACTCGCCGTCATACTTCGAGTATGTTAGGCAGATAATGAAGTGAAATTGACTGAATCAGTCGTTTTGAAAAGAGACTATAGCAGGTGACAAAAATACACAACTGTGCATTAGTTGAGTAAAGAATCTTAGATTAATTTAGAATAAAAGTGTCATTGTCTAACATCTGTTGTTGCTGAGCTATAGAAATCCAACAATTAAAACATTCTGGGCTTGTTTAATCCAAATTTGTGTCAAATATGCACAAGCCAAACCATTAATTTAAAAAAAAACTATTTCAAAATTGATTCCAGCTGTGGGTTTGTCTGTATTTTAACCCCATCTGTGGTACAATATTTTGTACAATATTGTTTAATAATATCTACATTAAATTGCCTGCTGGAAATACTCCAGATTTTCGTATTTGTGACTATATTTAGCCATTAAAAGTTCATCATATACTAAATATAAGAAACAAATAGGGTTTTCAAGCATTAATCACTAAATCAATCGATCAATTGAAGATTTTCTTTCAGACATTAGAATGTTTCCTGTTTTATAATTTTTTCAAAGCAAAAAAAAAAAAACTATCATACATTTTTATGATGATTTACAGAAGATGTCAAAACGTCATTCATGGTAACAATAGTCTATATATTGAAAAAAAAAAAAACTCTTGTAAGGTATTTAGAACAAGAACGACTCGCTGCCGCGTCACAATTTGTAACATTAAGTTTGTAATAAATTTAAAAAGCAGTAATGATCACATATTTAATCTGAATATAATATATATTTATATTCGATTTTATATATTTAAAAACACTGTAAAAATGCAGGGTTCAGCATAATTTATTCATGTTGTTCTTACACAAATTGATTAGGTTAACAAAAAAATTAAGTGGAGAAAATCTCAAGGATTGTGTCATTTCAGCTCATTTTAAATAAGAAGTTTGAACAAGCAGAAAAAAGGTGAGAATATGCATGCATGTTTTAACAAATGTATCTGTAATGCTGAGTGGTGGTGACACATTAAAAGAATGAATCCCACTCAGTTTCTACAAAATTATTAGTAAGCTCTTTCAACAGTAATAAGGAATGCTTTACTGTATGTGGCAATGAAGACTGCACACTGTAAAAAAACAAAATGCTGGGTTCCACACAATCTATTTGATATGAAGGAATTAAGGTAATTTATTAGTTTTTACTAATTTAAGTGGATTGAACATAAAACAATTAAGTTGTCCCAAAAAAAACTCAAGAATTGTGTTGTTTCAGCTCATTTTTGATAAGTAGTTTAAACAAACAGCAAACATCATTTTTCATGTGCGGTAATGAAGATTCATATTAAAAATCACAGATCACAGATTTTTACATTTGTTAAAATAGAAAAAAACAATTTGATTTGTAATTATTTTACTGTAATTTGATTAAATAAATGCAACATAAGGGACTTTTGGGTGAATTGCATATTTCTACAGTTATTTACAGTTAAATACATTACTACATATTTAATAATGCCTTGGGTAAAATAGGAAATTGGAACTAGGGAAGTGATTTAATGTGCAATTTTTGTATTTTATGTTTCGATAACTTGATCATTTATGTTGATTTTTCATTTTTACATTTTATATGTACTGATAACTTGATTATTTGTTTATTTCTCATTTAAAACCACACTCCCCAAAAATCACAATAACAACCTTGGAGGGGGTATACTGTACCTCATATTGGAAATCATTTAAAGTTTGTGTCATTTCATGTGATACAGCTTTTAGGCACCTTCCTGAGACAGCTTTTAGGCACCTTCCTGCCTTAAAGGCAATTTTAGGGTATGTGCACACTTGCAGTTCAGTTCTTTTCATTTGATTAGTACAATAGCTATATATTATAAATTTAGTCCCTCCATCATGTGACAACAAGTCCTGTTTTGTTTTGTTTACTTTGGATGTATTTGGTCCTTGTGGTGTTCATATGTCAGTCAAACAGTACAGAGTCCCATCTTTTCAGATTTAGTCAAATCGGTCTTAGTCTGCTTGTTTGGTGGACACCAGAAGAAGATGGCAGTGTTCACACTTGAACCACACACGCACAAAAAAAGAAAATTAAACAAGAGTTTTAATCAAACAAAACCTGCCAAGTTTCCGCAAACTTAATAAACAGCAACATGTATACCCCACTTTCACTATATGCCAGTCTAAACTCAGAACATCCTCCTTAAAGCAGG
This sequence comes from Danio jaintianensis, assembly GCA_903798115.1. Taxonomy (NCBI): domain Eukaryota; kingdom Metazoa; phylum Chordata; class Actinopteri; order Cypriniformes; family Danionidae; genus Danio; species Danio jaintianensis. Next base: position 11,482,593 of record CAIGQV010019951.1, read on the forward strand.
CCAGTCAGGGCTGACTCTCGGGTAACTTATTACCATTCTTCCACGAGCGAAATTCCCCACCGATACACACGAGAGCCTTTCCACATGTATTCTATCACTCTCTGCCACCCCCCCCCCCCTTAGTCTTTCTCTTTAAATTTCATCAGCATATATCATCGTCTGGAAACAACCTGTAAAGATCGGCTGCCAGCCCTCATGAAGAAGTCTCCCTCCCTGATATGGCTCATTCTCAACACTGCAAGCGGTTAATGGCTGTTTTCTTTTTCGCTGTCTCTCACTTTACCTCTTAAAACCTTCACATGGTAATGATTTTCAGTGTCTGGTTTGATCTGGTACCTCACCGACACATCTGGAACAGTCTGGTCTAAACTGACTGAGAGTTTTCCTTTTGATTCAGTCCTCGGAGAACCATGCATGAGTGTTGCTCATTTGTGTCTGCATTGTTTTATTTGAAAGTACAGGACATGAATTCACTGTACAGAGTAGCACAAAATGTAGCATGTGAATCCGACTTATTTCTCTCCAGAGAACGCTCAATAGCTATGATGAAAGGGTTTGACTTCATTTCACTGTGGGAACCAAAAATATTTATACACATGACCGCAGGACATCTCCGATTAGTGTCTGAAGAAACACATCATGAGTGCATTTTCAAGTATAGCATCATTTTCCCCACACTTTCTTGTCAGTGCAAGATGATCTAAAGCTTATGTAGTCTATACATCACCTGTTTTTAATATTTCCTGATCACAAGTGGACAGCCCTAAATAGGTGTAAATGGGGTCTAAAACGTTTTGAGATTTTGACCACTTTAAGATGCCCTTAAAAATCATAATACATCAGATTTATAAATAAAACAGTACTTTCTGCCTACTGAATTAATATATGATCATTTTGGATTGGTTTGCTTACTTTCCCCACTTGCTCACAAATCAATTTCTGATTCTGATGTGGTTAGTTCAGATAGTTCTTATGGGTCTATTTTGCAAAATTAAGACTGCGGCAATATGACGCCTTACTGCACCCCAATTTAAATACTATCTGTCCTTAGTAATATTCAAAAATAAAAAAAAAGTTTTTTTTTTAAATTGTAGAAAGATAGCCAGATAGTCTTCTATTTCCAGCAAAAATTCAAATCTGTGAACATTAAATGACCATCCAGTAATAAATTGCATGCTGATGCGAAAATGATTACAACTAAAAATACAAACATGGGGGCGATGCGGTGGCGCAGTGGGTAGCACGTTCGCCTCACAGCAAGAAGGTCGCTGGTTCGAGCCTCGGCTGGGTCAGTTGGCGTTTCTGTGTGGAGTTTGCATGTTCTCCCCGTGTTCGCGTGGGTTTCCTCCGGGTGCTCCGGTTTCCCCCACAAGTCCAAAGACATGCGGTATAGGTGAATTGGGTAAGCTAAAATTGTCCGTAGTGTACGTGTGAATGAGTGTGTGTGGATGTTTCCCAGAGATGGGTTGCAGCTGGAAGGGCATCCGCTGCGTAGAACATATGCTGGATAAGTTGGCGGTTCATTCCGCTGTGGCGACCCCAGATTAATAAAGGGACTAAGCCGAAAAGAAAATGAATGAATGAATGAATACAAACATGGCCAAAATGTGTTTAAAAAAAGAAAGTGTTAAGAACATACAAATATTACCGATAAACAACACAGGCAGTTTAGTGGACGAGTTTAGGTAAAGCAGTTTGAATGATTAACCATTCTACTGGCATCGTAACTGTTTGGATGATCTTTTGTCCATAGGTTATCACTGAAACAAAAAAATTCAATTTGCTCAGAGGTATAAGGAACACAATTTAACCATCTTAGAGTGAAAGTTAAAGGCTTAATAATTAATATCCAAACTGTTGAAAAATACTTATCCACATTATAACAACATGGTGAACTTATAAATTATGTTTGTTTTGAATAACTTTCAATTAAACAACTTTTAAATTCATCATTATGCAAACACGCGAGGATTTTCTTTTTTGCATGAAAGATTAATGAATCTCCAATACAGTAGGAAATGAAATATAAAAGCAATGTGGTAGATAGGAACTGTGATGACATGTACAACATGGAAGTTAAAAGATGGCAAAAAGGCACGGTTTTTAGTGATCGGATCACACATGGTCATTACTTTTCGCTCAGAGCAACCCACAAGTACCACTGAATATATGATCAAAAGCTCAAAACATTTTAGACCTAGCTTCATCTGCTAGTGATCAGAGTGATAAAAAAAAAAAACAATCTTAATCCCAAGTAAAAGTGATCTAAGTAAAGATGCATATTAATACCAGGTGAAAAAAGTAATGCATCTCGCTGATAAGATCACTGAAAATGAATATAGCACCCAAGAGGCTTTTCATGGTCTTATGAGAATAACCAGGTTCTACAACGCATGTGCAAAAGTAAACCACAAACAGAATCTAAAACATTCTCAGACACAGAGGAAAAAGCTGTGAGACTCACAACGCTCTCTTTGTGCAAACATTTACATGTTTACGGTCTTGTTAGACAGTACAAATGGGTAACAGTTAGTTCAATGGCTATTTAAGACAAGAAACCTTTAAACAGTTTTGTTTCGTCTTTCTAGACTAAACCAACAAAGAGCAGTCAGTGTCAAATATGCAAATACTGATGCTTCTCAGGGCAAAAATGTCACCATTATATACCAGCTACTTATTCATGGGGTCATTATTCTTTAAAAACATAGGCTAGTTTCTTCATTGAGTAAAGCTGACACAGAAAGAGCAGTGTGTGTCTCTCTCTCTTTCTCTTAAAAGTAGTTATGTAACCCGAGATCCTGTATTCAGAGAATCAGGAGTTAAAACAGGAAAAACTCATTCAACTTAAACTGTGTTTCCTGTGGTTTGAGACCAGAGCCCAATGAATCCCAAAATTAAGTGAAAATGACCAGTTAAAGACATCATTTTCAAATGTTAAAGGGTTAGATCACCCCAACGAGAAAATTCCATACTATAAAACCAATAAGACTTTTATTCGTCGCTTTAATCAAATTTGAAAGATTGCTGTCCCTTCTTTTAATGTGTATTCATCCAAAAGCTCACAATTAAAAATTGTGTAAATCAAGCGGTTTAATCCATGTCTTCTGAAAAGACAATCACCTGTGACGCAATAAGATTTTTTTTACATAAACATTAGCTGGGATTCATCTTAACGTGAAGCAAAACTTTTCAAAGTTTGCAAAAAAATAAAAAAAAATAGATCTCAAATACAAATTAGGTGCATTTCATAGTTGTTAGAGCAGCCTAGTGTAATATTGGTAACCTAGTAAACAAGGCAAGAATAATGGAGACAAATTGTTTATTAGTCACATGAGTGTAATGTTTGCTACATCAATGGCTGCATCCAAACGCTCTAAACTGCTGTCCTTGAAGGCAGAATTCCAAGTCAGGAGGGCATTTTCTTCCAATCGAATTTTGAAGGCAGCTCTACATGTGTGCTTTGAAATCCCACAATCCTGTGCATTCCATTATTGATAGTTAAGTTAAAAAAGAAAGCTGGCATGTCAAAGCACAACATGGGTCTGAATTGTTTTAAATATATATTTTGACCAACATTTTTCACTTTTGATGGAATTTCTAGTGAGAAGTTATTATTGTAGTAAGAAAAAATCCTCAGCTATCCCCAAAGCCCTCCATTTTGTAGTATATGATTAAAAGGTTATGCTGTCTCAAAAGTCAGTCTGTCTAAAATCAGTTTTACGAGGTGCCTTCTTACACAAAAGATGCCTCCAAAGCAACGAAGAGACAACAAACAGCCAGCCAAATATGCTTATATATCCGATTATTTGCATTAACCCTTTTTTTGCACAAGCCCAAAACAGAAACGGATACTCAAACATGATTGGTGTGTGAGAACCACCAAGCAAGCTTGAGCTTCTGTGACCAAATATCAATGCTGAAACATTGTTTACTAATCATCGTTTACATGTGAATAAAGGCCTATTCACAAGATTTTGGACGAATAAACTGCTTGATTCATGTAGGGCTCTTTGGGTGAATAGACTTCAACTGAGGAACAGAATTTGATTAAAAATACCTTTGTTTTCTGAGAACAAGCAAATATCTTACGGTTTGGAGAGACAAAAGTGAGTAAAGGTCAATTATCATTTTGGGGTGAGCCAACCGTTGAATAACTGCATTTGAAAGCACTTCTTTTTGCTTAGTCACAATTACAGTTTCACATCAAACAATGGGGTCCATTTACAAAAGGCTGTTGTATTTACAGTATTTGGCAGTCTATAACGAAGACATCCCACATAGGACATACCCAACTGAACCATCTAGCTGGAATGAGCCGTTTGCTCCGCTGTGTCCCACTCGTTGCCTTCTGGATGGAAAGATGGAGCCCTTTGACCTACATTGCTGACAACACTACTGCTCTAAGAGATTTCCAATAGGTTTCTTAAAAGTCTACATTTAAAAAAAAAAAAGAAATCATGTAAAATGACAGCGATTGCATTAAGCCATGTGTTATGAGGTATATATATATATATGCACGCCATATAATAAAAAAAAATGTAACAAGCATGTTATGAGGTGTTTTGGTGGTTATAACACAATGTCACAAGGAACTATAGATTTCGAATTTCCATATGAACTGATTAACCTTTGACTCGTGGCATCGTGGCCAAAAGAAACTAAAAATAAATGCAAATAATTGCATAAGAATCTTATGATTAAAATTTTTAAATATACAAGGTGACCTGTAAACATGAAATGAATGTTTCCATTGCAATTTTATGAAATATTTCGTAAATATTTTTGTTTCATGAGCATAAGAACATTTGTTATAAATGGGAGGTTTCGCAAAATGTATGCTTCCATTAAGCAATATTCAACTATGGCAATTGAAGGGTAATAGAATATTTTCTAAAATTGCCTCCTTTAGAGTTAATAAACTCTGTAAGCTTATTTTGCAATATTAAACTGAAAGATCAGAAAAGCCCAAAGAGGCAACTACTCTTCCCTCAAAAAAATAAAGTTGTCAACAATGTGTAAATGCAAACAAATCTCCTAATGTACTTATGATCCATCCAGTCAACGAAACATCTTAAATGGCAGGTATAAACCAGGCCCAAAAAGTAGCATGCTGACAAAGATAAAAATTGATATGCAACGTGTACTCTACTAGCACATGCTGAAAAAGCGAACACAGAAATCACAATTTCTTAAAACATGACTTCAATTCATCACAGCAAAGTCCACTGAACCTCCTGAACTTGCAACAGTTCCTCCACAGATAACAAATTTCTACAGCTGCAAGCCAACTTGGACCCATTTTGCTCATAAAAAGCATACACAGAAACTCCCAGCCTTCACAGTTTAGAAAATATTACAGGCAGGAATGTGCCGTTCCAGACACCCAAACAGCACAGTGTTCTAGCCAAGCTGCATACTTGAGATGAGTGACCTCATGCTGAAGATCCAGCGCTCTGTGTATGCAAACACATGGCCATGACAACCGGCCAGTCAGGATGACGGCGATATGAAAATCCTCTCCATTACACACAGCAGCTCATTTGCTTCGGGCTCGACGCTAGCTGAAGATCTCCAACCTAAAACAACTGTCAGGAGATGCTGTTTGCTCGAAACAGATTTTTCCTTGTTCTGGTCTCACTACAGAGTTATGTCTACAGATAAAGTTTCCAGTGTTTATGCTGGAGAATGAATAAAGCACGCACTGACATCAACAAAACGAGTTATTGAAGCGATGTTCTTTCAAGCAGAGGAACAAAGGCACAACTTGTTTGTACGGTCACTGTGTATCAAGAAAATTTTATTTCAATTTAGCCTCTGGTGTTTGAACGTTTCTGTTTCCTCCCCGATAATGCACATTTCCTAACTGATTTTTGCATTAAATATGAATCTATTTGAACAGTTTGTACCGTGTTAAGCTGTTAAAAACAGCTGATCAGCAACCTCTGTGAATATGAAAAACTCCAAGTTTTGAAAACCATTTTTTATCCTTTAAACGGGGGTATTAAAAGGAGAAAAAAAAAAAAAAAAAAAAAAAAAAAAAAAAAAAGTCAAATGTGTTTTTTTGATGCTATATAAATTATTCTACCGTTTTATTTTTGTGTAGAGTAGGATACAAACGATGTATTTTGTCTCAGGATAAGATTATCCACATACATACGGTGTCCTTGCATAAGGAAATTTATACTTATACCAAATCTCATATTTGATTGTTTGTATCATAAAATCTAAACTATACATTTATTCATTGACATTTTTATATTTATTCATTTAGCAGACACTTATCCAAAGCACCTTACAAATTAAGACATTCCCCAGTTAATGCACTAAATGCAATAAGGAATACTATAAATAAAAATAAATAAAATAAATAAAAATAAAAAACCCTGAAACGGCTAAATATATTTTATGAGGTCAGATATATTTTGCAAAAGTTTTATAATGCTATTATAATAGTATTTAAAAAAAATATAAATAAAAAAAAAAAAAGTCCCTTAATTTTAAGCATCTAATCTAAGTATGAAGGATTTGTAATGATTCATTCCATAACTAAAGAATATGCATTTTTAGAATTAATCTCATCCAGGTCATTGAGAGTTGAAACTTTTAAAATGTATAGTCTTCATGTAATAAAACGAGGAAATATGAAATCAATTAGATTTTTTTTCCAAATACAAATTTTTCTAGATTCCTTTAAGTTTTTTTTATTGGACTCAAATTTTAACAGCACCACATTTTAATCTAAAAGCACTGGATTCTGTCATTTTGTCTGTCTTTCAAAAATCCCAGTGCCCTAAAATACTGATGACTCATTCTGCACTGCAGAGACCGCCGTCTAATTAAATCTTACCAGAATGAGAACATACCACCCCAATATAATTTGCAACAAGCAATACATTCAGAAAAAGGAAATTTTAAATATAAATATAAAAAGTACGTATAAATGTTATACAAGCAAATAAAACAACAATGCAAAAAATATCAATTATAATAAACTTTATTAGATAGTTACCAATATTATCTACATCACTTAATACAAAGAGAATGGTGGTCTCCAGGCAGAAAGGGTTTAAAAACAGGCAACCAAACTATCCCCCTCATGCTTCGCAAAAAAGGCTGCCAAACATGAACTACATTAACACATCTAAAAAGACTAGAATAAGGAAAAAAAAAAACAGGAAAACAAATAGCAATTGGCAATCTTACCTTTTCAGCATCAAGACTTAAAATAAACAGAGCATCAACATTTGCCCACGTTTCACTCATTAACTCATAGACAAGGCACCACACAGCAGTGTCACTTTTCCATTCCTGCTTTTCTCAAATCATCAACAGGTTAAAAACCGTCCTCAAAAAAATTAAAACTAATTGCGGGATGTGGGTGTTCACAGGATTTAGGTGCCATTAAACAAAGCAAGCTGTACAACCTCTTATTGATCAACGTATGCTACATAGGTTCACAGTGATGATATCTTTCATTTATTATAAAAATCATGGCTCTCTCCTAATGTATCAGTATCATGAGCCAGGCACTTTCTGATATTGCAGTGTGAATAGAGGCGAGGGACCCGTTGAGGGGTTTTAAAAAGCTAGCATAACATACTAGCTGTGGCTGTTTCCATGAATGCTAGCCTCTCAACTCCTCCCTCCCCTCCCCCCTCCCCTCTCACAGACGTCAAAGACTGTTTTTCCAGGCCAGACGGTCAGACCTAAAGCTAAAACCAGGCTATTTTTAACCTGCCAAGAGTGTGCAGGGGGAGACGTCGCCTTCCATTGAATATGTTGTCAACTAGCTAAAATTCTAACCGCTGCTACTGATCTGAAGTTGACTCAGCTACTATAGTATACTGACTGCAATGGGATAATTTAAAAGCGCATTATAAAAATAAGGTCAATATCAACTTAAAAACTTGCTGGTTGTTAAGTTTAAAGGTCTTGAGAAGGAATTTGTGTTTTGCATTGCCCATAAAGAGTCACCTTGTGGACCCACAAGTTAATGACATGATACAAGAAAGCTTAAGGTATGCCAATATCTCAATTTAAATAAAAAAAAAAAAAAAAGGGGATGGAGTTAAAAAAAAAAAAAAAATCATAAAAAGGAAAAAGGCCTTTAACAGCTGAAGTTTTACTAAGCCATGATTAGAGAGGAGAAGGTTCTTGTTTTCGTGTCTGCCACAGGATTCTGGCCTAAGCCTCCGGTTGGATTTCCAGTATATAAGTGAAGCAAGAGACGAATCCATGCTTGATCCTGACAGCATCAAGCATGAAGTGTCCTTGGTTGGATTTGTAAAAACCGTATTGTTGGTACCATAACCAGGGACCGAGAACTACGATGAAACAGGCTTGCCAGAAAGATTATTAATCCCAGAGAGAATCCGAGGCGGTCGCTATGCCTTGAATGCTTGTAAAGGCACTATCATCATTGGTAGAGCAGGTAGTTCTTAAGGGAGGCTGGTAAAGGCAGTCCATGGATTTCACTCAGTCGCTCTCTTCCCAATGCGACCCGTACCGAACGCCTACAGAGATCCATTAACGGCAGAGGTTCAGCTACAGGGAGACAAAGAGAAAAAAGACAGACATTTATTTGAAATAATTGCTCACTAATATGGCAGAAACTTGTAGACCTGGGCATAGGCTGTTCTTTACGGTCAGTGCGTTTTAGCAATCACATTTTGATATCCTCATTTACACAAAACCGACATTGTGCATGCACTACTATGTGCAAGTGTTAAGAGTGATTGTGCATATGATAATGCTGAACGAGATAAATACATATTTTGGGTGTTTCTTTAACCTTCACTTGACTGTAATAGGTTACACAACTGTGATGCAAAGACTCCCTTGATGGTCTTTGTAATTTTGAAGGCAAGGCATACAGCTATGACTGGGAAATTAATAGAAATTAAAACATGATTGAGAAAAGCTGCAATTTTTCATTGCAGTAGGAATTCATGGATTTCTAAGATGCATGCTTGTCCATTAGGGCTGTGTGATATTGAAGAAAAATGTAATACTCAATAGCAAGCTAGATAATGCTGTATTTAATTTTTATTTATATTATTTATTTATTTACTTTTTTTTTTTTTTTTTATAAAATCAACATGTTTCATATTTTAGGGAAAAGAAAAAGTATCCCTACAGCTTCTGAAAGCAAACACCCATGTTGTACAGTTGCATAAAACAAATCAGACATTAACAAAATGTAAACAAACTAAAATAAACACCAGATACTAAAAGTATAGTAAGTTACTTTTGTATTAAATCACTCAAATAATAATAATAATAATAATAATAATAATAATAATCATCCATTGCAATAGGTATATTGCAATTATAAATTTGTGATAATTTCAATATATTGAGCAGCCCTAAATGTCCACCATAAGACATTGTTAGGAGACAAATTAACAGAATTGCAGAAGTCCACAAGGCAAAAAGATGAAAATATTTTTACACATTTATGAACCATAGCTTACAAAACTTTCAGCATGCGAACAACATATCAACTGACAATGATTGAATAAAGATTGATCCATAAGAGTAGAAACTGTGGCCAAAATAAAAAGTATCACAAGTTTCCCAACAGGTCCTCTTTAGTCCAGCCATCTAACAACCTCAACTACTTTGGATTCCAGAATAGTTTCCACACAGCACCACCTGCTCGGATGTTGAGATTACTTCATAAATGCACACTTTTGCAAACGAGACACTGGGGAAACCAAACAGAGTGATGTAAGGGATAAATAACTGTACAATTATACCTCTGCTGACCAAGAGCATGACAAAAAAAATGCATTAAAGCGCTGACACAAGGCAGACACAATAGGAAGCAAAGACCTTGGAGTGAAAGGCTGAGTAATACTCTGGCTACCCTTCTCTTACACGCAGACGAAAAAAACTAAGAAAAAAAAAAAAACAGGAACACCTGCATCCTGGATTGATGCATTAAGGCTGCTGCTTCAACACTTCTCAAAGTCAGACCTTCATTAAATACCGCTACACATGGCTCACTCAGGAAGGAGTGATACAATCATCTGATGGCATGCAAAGCATCAAGGTGATAAAGCATGCATTCCTCTACAGACAGGGAATCATTAGCGGCTCAGAGTAAGGTGGGTTACAGCTGTCACTGAAAAGCCCAGACATGAGTAAAAGTCTGGCCATCACCTGCATCCTTTCATAATATGACCACAGAATGATATCACAAAATTGCCCTCCAAAACTGACTCATTACAGCATGTTGGGTTGAGGAAATGAGTCAAATTTGCAGAAACACGCACATAAATGGCAGAAATTTAACGTAACCTCGAGATTGAACAATTTGAGGCTAGACAATTCACGCTAGCTAGTTCCCATTTGTATGACTGGCCAATTTGCAAAACCCTTGACCTTTTCCACTCTCAGAAGAAACCAAATGAAAGAAACGTATGCAGTAGCAGTCTACCCATGTGTTGTTTTAAATGTCAGTGCTGGACAAAATTAAATAAATAAAAATCAAGTGAAGTTTATTAAACTCATGATACTATACCTAATAAGTGAAAATGTAAGACTTAGTACGAGTAAATGAGAAACTTATTTAAATTGAGGAATACGTTTAAGAAATCAAATAAATTATACAACTTTATTCCCTTTAACCGACAGCCTGAGAATACAGCAGATGCAAAATGGTGTGTGTGTGTGTGTGTGTGTATACAAACTTCCATGAGCTGCTACTGTTCCTTTGTGCTTCACCTGGAAGGTGCTAGCAATACAAACAAGTTATCTCATGTGTGAGTTTGCACTTATCATGAACACACTCCAGAGCATTTGCCGAGGCAGTAGATTAAAGATTAAATAATGCTCAGTTTCTTGCATACGCAGATGATGCATGACCTCAATGTAAAATCAGGAGGCATTGGTATTACATTTTATTTTGCCCGTATAATGGTAAACAATTTAAAAATCTACATATGTTTTTTGGGGGGGGGGATTTCAGCCAATTTTTCAAGAATCAAATACAAATAATTTATATTTCTCAATTTGTACAGTCAGATACACAGAATTCATAACTATTCATGTAAACAAATTAAGTGAACAAAAAGTTGGAAGTGGAGGAGAGAAAGAAAAAAAAAGAAAAAAAAAGTCACTACAATCCAAATCAAGTCAAAAGAAAAAGATTTTTCATTTTTACCTATTGAATTTTGTTCGGCTGCTTAAAGTTAATTAATAAAGATTTTTTATTTATTTATTATTATTATTATTATTATTATTATTATTATTATGGATCCGATTCCAGAAACTACAACGCTAATGCTGAAAGACATTGTACCTCTATTAAGTATGTTTTTGCAATGTCTACCCATCCAAAACTATTCATCTAGCACATATAAATGGATAACAATAGGAAAGCAGCACAGTGAAGTGAGACGTGACCCCGACAAACTCATATAATCTCAATTAAATCATCTTGCAAATCATCAACAAAATTTAGCATCAATAAAAAGATAGGTGAAAGCTTAAACTATTTAAATTAACAATTAAGTTTAAATGTTCCACAGGTAAAAGCAGAATTTGCTCAAGATGCAAGAAGGAAAGAGCAGATTAAAGTAGCCAGCTTAATGATTAGCTTCCAAGACGTGTGCAAGATAATGAATGATTACACGGTCGCTATCAGGTAAAAAGAGCTAACGTCGCATAATTAATGGAGGAGTAACAAAGACCTTCATAGACACACTATCTCCAACCACTTTCAATGTTTAACAACCACCTCGTTTTTTAAGAGACAACTACATTCGTCACTCACCAACAGATACAAATCACACAAAGGCAAAAAAAGGCTGATACTTACGATCAAGTCCATTGATGTACCGGATTCGGATTTCACAGTGTCCCCACACAGCGCTCACTACAGGGTATAGCTTCTTTCCTTTGAGTCCTCTAAAAGCAACCCCTAAATATTGTCCGTCAACGATAAAACTTAAAGTCCCCTCGTCCATGTCCAAGACCACTAAAAATGAGTCTGGCACAATAAAGGTCTCATCAGGCTCAAGAAATGCTGGATATGTCCTACTGGGCTGGTTTTTACCATCATGATAGAGTTTGTTCCGTCCCAGGTCCCAGCCCCAGGACTCGTTATTGTTTCCTACAAGTGCAGTGTATCCTACTGAATGCAATGGGGCTTCACCTGTCGCCACTCCAACAACAGCATGAGTGCCCCGCTGGCGCATTGCCCAGCTGATCTCCCAAACATGCAGTCCCCGTGTGTATCCCACTCGGCCCCGGATGGCATCTGTACTCTGTGCTACAGGGTGCCTGTGAAATATGAGTTTATTGTCCTCTTTAACAAAGATGTTGAGCGATCGGTCATCGTTGTTCCATGAGTGTTGCACTTGGATGTCCTGCGAGGCTGATGGCATGTCTAACAACATATCCAGGCGGGATGGTTTGGTGTAATCCAGGGCCTGCAGCTCTAGCTTGAGGGGCCGAAACGCCGGGTCCCGCATGTCCACCGTCTTTATGCCTCCCGGAACCTTCTGCCCCATGCTCTGGGTGGTCTTATTAGCACCTCACTCCACCTCTTGACACAAAATTAAGTAAATGACAGACTAAGAGAGGAGTCCAGGTCCACTCCTTCACCTATGCCCCTCCAGTAGGAAAGAGGCAAAAGGCCAATGTTTTTATGCCAATGGTTGTTGGGAAACCTGGTCAAAGCGGCAGCTAGTTGAGCTCACCTGGGAAGATTAAAAGGAAGACACAAAGAAAAAAGGCATACAGTTAATGACTGGGATCAATTTTTCCCAAAGGTCAACATGTACACAATGCAACTAATAATGCTACTTGATATTATTATAATAATAATAATAATAATAATAATAATAAAGCAAATTCATATTGAACCAATCACAACGAGGGTTTCAGTTCAGTGCACATTAAAACTGAATAATAATTTATCATGGTTATTTAAAAAAAAAAATATATATATATATATATATATATATATAATAAAGAGTTATCTATCTATCTATCTATCTATCTATCTATGAGTTCTCAGTGCCACTACACTCAAGGCAGCCCAAACAACATACTCTAACAGTCAACAGGCAGTCTGCCCCTACCACCCTCAAAGAACTACAAAAACAGGCATATGCTGGACAATCAATACAACTAGTAACATTACAGAAATTACCAGAACGTAACATGCTAAGGGTGTGTGTGTGTCCATTGTTTGTGGACTTGAAAATGCCAGCACTCCCAAAACTGCTCAGATGGAAGCCCATCTGCAGGACAGCATTTAACGCCTCCTAATTTTTTATTATTATTATTATTTTTTTTTTTTGATCAATAAATGTGGTCTGTGCTTCGTGAAACAGATACTCAAACTTCATCATGGTGCTACCATTCTAAAAAACAAAGTGCTCTCATCAGGGAGCAAAAACACACACAACTCAAATAAGGGAGAAAGACAAAGGTTTCAGTCATATAAAAACACCACAATTTCTCTTTAGCTTTATCAAAAGACTTACCAAAGTGTGACAACCCCATGAATTACTTTACATTACTAATTACATTACTACTTATACCAAATATTCAATAGACAATGTAAAAATTGCCAAAAAAAGGGGTTTGCGTTCATGCACACTTTTGATCATCTCTATTAGGTCTGCACTTAAGACACTTCAGCAAAATAAATCCACTCCACAAACTCACATATTGCAGTTGACTGTTAACAGCACAGCAGCTGTATTATTTTGTCAGTTGTATGCTTAATGCCTCACTTGTATGTGTTACAATAAGGTTTATTGGTCCTCAGCTCTTTTCAGAGTCCCATTACATCACATGACAAGGCAGAGGAGAAATAAAATCTCCAGCTTCACCACAACCACCGACTCCTGTAGACTGCTTCACAATGCCCTTTAAAAATAGGAAACAAGGGAGGGAGGGAGAGAAAAAAAAAAAAAAAAAAAAAAAAAAAAAAAAAAGACATTTCCTCTTTCAAGTTTGTCTAGTCTGAAGGTAACAGGAAGAGCAATAAAGTCCGGCTTCAAGAATATATATAAGCCAGAGCTGAACTGTTTTCAGCAACAACAAAAAAAATAATAATAAAAATAAAAATAAAAAAAATCAGGCCAGCAAAATTCCACTAGACAGGGTAGTTGCAAAAGAGGTTAGCAGAAGATTTTGGGGGGGTTTTTTTAAGTTTTTTTAAGTTTTTAAACTTAAAACTTAAAACTTAAAAAAACAAAAAACAAATTCTCAGACATGCTTAGAGAGACTAGACATACCAGTGCAGTGTGTGAAATCCCCACCCGGTGTCCTGATTTCTTACTAAATTACATCACTGTTAAATGTGATATTCAGCAATTAGGGCAGACGGCTACAAACATTTTAAAAATATCCAAAAACAAGTCAAAAGTTCTTTCTGTACAGTACATAAATGACTAAATCTGCTATTGGAAAACAGCATTTCATAAAGAGCTGCTGAAGGGCCCCAAGGGTAATTGAATTGTAGACAAGAGTTCATTGAGGAGCATCTTAGCCCTTTCTCTGATACAAGTAAACAACCTTTGAAACTGGTCACGCCTCTCCGCCGCTGGCCTACCGAAGGCAGAGGAACACCAAGAAGTGGGTGGCAAGTTTGTGAATGCCAAACAATACAGTCTTCAATGGCTGTCCAACCTTTAGAAACTAGGAAACATGTTAATTTGCACAATCTATACAGGGAGCAATTAAGCTCCATGGCAAAGCACCAACAGCCTTTTATAGATATTTAAAATTGTTGCTAGGTTTTAACATGAGATGTTACATTATTGCATGCTCAAGTGGAGGCGATGTCACTTTGCAAGATTGTCTCCACAGCTTGCATTGGTGTTTTGATTGAGATGTGTCTATGCAATGGAGTTGAAAACCATTACCCCCCCCCCTTTCTTATTTTTGGTGTTTACGAGCAGGGGTTTTTGTAGACCCCCTTGGTATAAGGCTGATTGAAATGCAGCTGGGGATTCTGGGGGATTTGTTGGGTCTGAGGAAAAGTAGCAGGTTCTTTTTTCCTTTTCCACATTTAACAAGTCAGGGATTTTTGAACTCTGTAGTAACAGGAACCAGCCACCAGGTCCAGTTCCCCAAGAACTAATTTCCCCCAAACCATGTTCATAGTTAAATTCATACTGCCAGGAATACTCAAGTAGGCCAGCAGTTCATGGTGTCATGCTTTTATAGTGAATGGAGAGGGGAAAAAAACAAAACAAAAAAAAAAAAAAACACCTACATCTATTTGTAGTTCTGAACTTCATTGAGGCTGAGAAAACAACGATCATAGAGAAAGACATCATGAATGCTGCTAACATTGAATGTGTCTTGTAAAGGTATGGTTCACCCTTCAATTGTTCAAAACTTTTCTTCTGTTGAACAAGATTATATTTTTAATAATGCTGGTTGCTGGGAACCAATTTTTTTCTCTGACTATGGGTCCAATCAACCAGCATTCTTCAAAATAGCGCCTTTTGTGTTCGATATCTTCTTTTGTGCTCAACTGAACCCTGCTCTGAAACAAGAGATCATTTAATTCCCACAATTGATGTTCCTAGAACTAAAATTTCTCCCAATTTCTTGTTTCATACTGTAATTTGTTTGATTGGATTTAATCATTAAAAACAGCAACATTTAATCACGTCTCATTATGCACGATCAGTTAAAATGTGCCAGCTTAGAGAACTTCATGATTAGGGTGACAAGGATGTCACTTTTAAAATTGATAATGAAAAAAATCTAAATAATAATAATAATAATAATAATAATTATCTTAGCGGCATGCATGTCATCCAATACCCACAATGAGCTTGTTTGTTTTTGCTGATGGTAGTGTTTAAAAAAAAAAGAAAAAAAGAATTAAATAAAAATCTAATTTGAATATTATATAAACATAAAATATAGTATAATCTATGCTGGCTGACAGTCATGCCAGATGACTTCGTTCCTCCCCAAAATGTACAGAAAGTATTAGCAAAATGATAGATGCCACACTGACATGAGGACATTATCTTCGACAGGTTTTAATCACGAAACTGAGGCATCTGGCAGGCAGCTGTGAGTGAGGGGCAAAGTAGGACCGAGAAAGTAGATGACGACAAATCATGGTGTTAACCCAAATGTCACACAGATGCTCTATTCAGTGGGCAAATGGGTTAAATAAAAAAATAAATAAAAAAGACAGACAAATGGCACTTTAACACAACATGATTAAAGAAATGCAAAGACAGCTCATCCGAGAAACTCAAATTAAAAGAAATTTTTCAAATTTATCCTCAGATAAACTGTGCTTCAATTGATTTACACTACACAAACCAGTACAAAAGCTGCATCTGAAGTAGGTACACCAACACAACGGTTAAAAATGCAGAAGTAATTTTTTTTTTTTTTTTTAAATCAAACAATGTAGAAGCAGAGACACAGTTCTTGACATACAAGGAACTCTTGTGTTCACGAGGATCAGGGTTCCAGTTCAGTTTGGGTCCTGTCCCAAACACAGTACCCCTCTCCTGCTCTCTCCCCTTCAGTCAACCCTCCTCTATACTTTAAAAAAATAAAAACTCTATCTAGCTATCCATCTATCAATTTTGAATTAATAATTTACACATTTAAATAAAAATATCAATCTATAATTACTAACTCCCTTTCGGTGCATAAAAAAAAAATGCCAATAAATCAGGTTAACAGCATTCTTGTATTAAATGTCTATTTATAAAAAAAAATTTAAATAAAAAACCCCAAACATTGAATCTCCTCCAAAGACCAGAGGGCACTCACATAAAACTCTAAATACCCGAAGAAACCCAGGAAATCCCCATAGCAGTTGCTGAATAAACAAGACTAAGCTGCATTCATCAATCCAGCATGACAATCACATGACTATGGAATCAGCTCACAGAAAGATTCATTTCAAACACTCAACTGAAGTTATGAAGCGATTTAAGTAAAACCATGTTAATATATATTTCACATGCAGCATTCAGAATTCCACATGCTGAAGGTTTACAAACTGGCTTTACTGACAAAATGGAGAGGAAAATAGAGCAATTCCAGCGTTATGGATGTGACATCTGCAGTAAAAACTTTAATTCACAGAGAAAGTCTAAGTTAACATTATTATACGGTTTCTATTTACCAAAACTACTAATCACAGAATTTCGGGATCCGCAAAATATCAATCTGTAAACATTGATATATTAAACGAGGAAAATAAACATGCGTTGTGGATGTGACCAAAAGCATAAGAGTTGGCTCACTATAGAACAAACATGATTGATTTTATTTTATATTTTTGCATTTCAGGAAAAAGCTTGATTATGGATGCGACAGATGTGAAACCGGCACTTGTGTGACTTTGGTAAATCAAATATAATTGTTTAAAAACATTGACAGACATTGAGTATTTTTACAGTACTCTAAAAAACAAGCCTAAAAAAATAAAATAAAATAAAAACACTTAGAAAGGGTCTCGCTATTTTGGTAAAAGCTATTTTTTTAATGGGAAAGTTGACGTTTGCATGGAATTGCTCAATTATACAATTTTAAAACTTCACCCAGCCAGCCCTACATGTCTATATTACCCATAACTTTACTTGCTGTCGTAACACATTTAAAATTAACCTTTTAATGTAATTTTTATGAAAAATTACTAATAAGTCAAAGATTAACATGTCAGGCAAATGTTTGTTTTGACAAGAGACTGCTTACTTTCAAAAATCACTTACTTCTCAGGTTTCTTTAAGTTTAAAAAAACGTTGCTCACAAGTTAATAGTTGTGATACAATTTTGAGTAAGGTGAAAAATTTATCATGTTTTTGCCAAGTCCAAGTTGTCAACTAAACTGCATATTAGATAATGGAGTTACATAAGCTTAAATTACAAAAACACTGCTGACAATTATGGCTTCATAATTGCCCAAGCTTTTGTGGTGATTGCTCTAATCTCTGCTTTTCAGAAGAACAGGTTTTTAACGGCATAAAATGTCAATAAAATGACGAGCGCATTCTCGCTGTTGCTCATAACTGAGGACGTGCATATAAGCGTTGATTTGTATTAAAAGAGGTCTTTATACTGACACTCCCTTCATGAACCTGGACTCACCCTAGATTCAAGTAATCATATTGTTCAGTTGTTTGACAGGGTTCTGTGGGCTGACGGCTGTATCGCAGCAGTTATGAGAGAACAGGAGCTCACTTAACCAGCACTCACCCACTAGACTAGTTTAACAGCTCTAGGCAGAGGCACAACAGGTGCCATCATGATAGTGACAAACTGTTTCATCCTCTAACAGAAAATGACAACAACCCTCCACAAATAATCTGTTAACGATTTTTGTAAATTACACAGTATTTAACTATTTTACTGTAGGACAGTTATGCAGCATGTTACTATATTTTAAAGTTGCATTGAAAATTACTGTATATTTTACAGTAAAACACATACAATTCTGTAAATACATATACAGCAAGATAAATGGTGCTGCAAATGTAAATATGGTATTTTGCTGTAACTGATTTACAGTAAGTTACTGGTGAACTGCTGCCAGTAAGTTACTGTAGATTCCACAGTGAATTGTTAGTGTATATACCATACAGCAATCTGAAACGAATTTTCTGAATGTTGATTTTAAAAAAATTGTAGAGAAAAACGGGTCTATGTGGAGACCACAAGTTACACAGTATCTGCCATGATGATAGTAGGGGTGGCCTCCTGTCTAACCGTCCTGTGTTCCCTACTTAAAACAGCAAGTCAGTATTTTGGAAATATTAACTACTTCATAAGAATAAATATTACATGACAAATATATGCCACCGTGCTTTTTTTTTTTTTTTTTTTTTTTTCCCCAACACAGCAACATTAAAGGTTCCACCATAAACAGTTTTCACAATCCGCACCCTCATGTTGCTCCCAAACTCAGTGACTCATGTGGAACACAAAATAACTGACTTTTTAAAGTCCACATAATGAAGATAAAAGTGGATCTGTGTTGTTTTGGACCCCAATGATTATAAAAGGAGGATTATTGGCTTGCTTTCTGTATACACAGTTCTCAATTGGTATAAAAATCTTTATTTCTGATGCTGTTCAGTACACTTTAAAGTCATTTTTAAATCTTACAGCGTGACATGTTACAATCGTTTAGGATTATTAAAAATTGCACAATGAGAGGGCCTTAAAATGCATGAGAATAATCGACAATAAGGACTGCCCGCTGGCGCTCAGGATAGTATACAGGATGGTTACTAGCCCAATCGGGCCAGTGCTGCCTTGTCACTAAAGTTTAATTTGGCTGCAACTGTTTGTCAATTGCGTGCAAACACAGGGTGCTTTAACGGCCAGACGTTTGTTTTGGAAGGATGTGGTTTTCAAGAGTTCGCACTTAGATATTGCTTGATAATAATAGCAGGTTTGGCATGCTGTCCCGGGAGAGAACCCTGAGCTCGGAGATAATTAAGCACAGGGCTCCCGCCTGGCCAATAAGCAATAAGGGGGTACGAGATCAGGTTGTTCTCGAGAACTCCCCATGGCAAAGGTGGAGAAAAAAGGGGGGAGATGGGGTGGATTTCTTCAGAAAACAAAGATAAGGGAATAGTTTTAGATGGGCTACTTCGTAAGTTTGGATTCATCTGATTAGCTTACTAATGATTACGGATGAGTCCAGCTGTGATCAATCAAAACACGTGCTCCTCTCGAAATTAGTTTGTGAAACTTCACTTAATTTTTATGATTTTGGAAAGACTATTATATTACAAATTTATTGATCTTTTTTTTATAGTTTATACCTTTAAATAAAAAGAGAATGATTATTGATATCGAACAATAAGGACCATTATATCATTGATTCATTAAATACTTAACATTAAAAGGTTATTTGTTAATGTTTCAAATGCATTTACTTAAACTAATTTACAATTATTATTATTAGTTACATTTTAAAAATAACTTGGATTTACTATGATAAAACTAATAAAGTTGAAACATTACAAATCATTTGTGCCCCACAGAACTGAAACATACATTACAAGTAAAAGGTAAAGCAGCACAGGAGAGGAACTTCATGGTAACACTGCACAAAAACTGAAGCAAAAAAACAAAAACTAATGAGACTACATATGAAAATTAACTGTCAAACCATTAAGCAACGACTTTACCGTACATGCGTATGAGCAACTGACCTGTATGACTTGTGAAATCTCAAAACATGAATCACGCCCCCTGAACTGCACCAGTTATCAGACACGAAACTACAGAGAACTAAAAATAGACTGCGAACAGCTCAGCATCCCTTAATTTACAGTAACGGCTGTGTGTCAAGACCTGTTGTGTTGTTAGCCTAATGAGTCATCTTACCAAATTAGCAAAGTTACATAATCAAATTAAACGCTCTGTGTAATAAAGCCATTGGAACAACAGATCATGCCGTTCACGATATATCTCAATGATGCTCATTTAAACAGAAAATACTGGGGGGTTTAGGTTGCAAAAACAAAAAGCAAAAGCCACTCAAACAGCCCCAGGGCAATTTAAATAATGTACTTTAACATGAATGTATTGTCTAATCTGTTGATTCACTGCCATTCGCAAATCTTTTGTAGCCTGTAAATTCAGACATAACTTGCCACATACTGTTATTTTCACCTTGTATATCAAGTAGGGAAGCTGTGATCCTCACCATGAAGAGAAGCATCTACAGTATAGGTCTCAAACTCAATTCCAGGAGGGCCGCAACTCTGCAGTTTTGCTCCAACCCTAATCAAACACAGCTGATCCAAATAATCGAGGTGTTCAAAAGAGTCATGAACACCTTCATTAAATGGATCAGTTGTGTTTGATCAGGGCTGGAGCAAAACTGTGCAGAGCTGTGGCCCTCCTGGAATTGAGTTAGAGGCCTATGATCTACAGCAGTGTTTCTCAACCACGTTCCTGGAGGACCACCAGCTCTGTACATTTTCCATGTCTGCTTAACCAAACACACCGGATTCAGATCATCAGCTTATTAGCAGAGACTGAAAGACCTGTTATGGGTGTCACAGACAAAGGAGACATCCAAAACATGCAGGGTTGGTGGTCCTCCAGGAACGTAGTTGAGAAACACTGATGTACAGGGATGTTAGCTTGTTAAAACACAGGCATGAATGAAGTTTCAGAAATAAAGATCAGTGCAGCTGAAGTGACAATCTTGCGTAACTTTAGTTTTAATTTCAATAGACACAGCAATTAATTGACCTCTGAGGGTATCAGGTCAAACAAAATGTTCAAAAAGGCTAGAACTTTGTGCATTGACATTAAATGATGCCTAAAGTGATGTCTTAACTGACATCTTTTGCTAAATGTAAAGCACACAGCAAAATTGAACAGCTATACATTAGAAACAAATATTGAACAACTGAGAACAAACAGTAACATTGTAATTGGTGTTCTTATAGTTTGAAAAATGTTATACAATGCAGTAATAACATGAATATTTATGTTCAAAAGAACAGCATTTTACTCTAACATCTTTTGTAAAGAACGTGTTGGTCTGTCTGTGTGTAAATCCAATTTAAAAATTGTGTAGAATTTTACAGCATTACTAACTTACTATATCTTTAATAAAATACAGTTTTGACAGCATAAACTTAAACGTTGCTGAACAAAAATTATATTCATTCATTCATTCATTTTCTTTTCGGCTTAGTCCCTTTATTAATCTGGGGTCGCCACAGCGGAATGAACCGCCAACTTATCCAGCATATGTTTTAAGCAGCGGACGCCCTTACAGCTGCAACCCATCACTGGGAAACATCCATACACACTCATTCACACACATACACTACGGACAATTTAGCTTACCCAATTCACCTATACTGCATGTCTTTGGACTTGTGGGGGAAACCGGAGCACCTGGAGGAAACCCACGCGAACAACACGGGGAGAACATGCAAACTCCACACAGAAACGCCAACTGACCCAGCCGAGGCTCGAACCAGCAACCTTCTTGCTGTGAGGCGAACGTGCTACCCACTGCGCCCAAAAATTATATTGAAAATTCTAAATATTTCAAAGACCAACATATATTATGGATATGCATACTACATATATGTCTCCAAAAGAACCATATGAAAACATGAGAACAAGATTTTGAATAATTTAATCTCTAAATGTACAAATCTAGGCCATTCCATGTTAACACTGTCCCAAGTCAGACAAACACTGTGACTGGGTAGAAGAATAAATCAGTTTAATAAATTATAATGCTGGCTTTTCTGTAATCCAGGTCAGTTGAGTAGGATATCCCTTTATTGCGAGTAAGAGGAGTTACCTGTTACACAAACCTACAACATCTGTGTTCAGTCTGGAGGATTCAGAACAGACAGTTAACACCCACCCCAGACAAGAAAAATCAGCCATACAGTTCCTACAAACACAAAAGGCAAGATTTATCTGCCTTAAATGAATCATCTGAAATCAAATGAATTTGAACACTTAGCTAATGTCTCTGTGGGTGGGTCGTCACAGAACCTTTTGAGAAGAAACCCTTTAAAAACAAGCCACTATCAACCACAGTTTCCACCAAAATATTTACTAAACTAAAGTTCAAGTTGCAGCAATAACGCTGTGGCAACATCATATTTGTAATGACAGGGAATTTGATTATAAAAGTGATTGACATGAATATTTGTTCTTTTAAATTAGAAAAATAATTTCAGTCTTGAATCTGATTCTGTTGAGCCATATTCAAAGCTTTAGTAGGTTACTCCACAAATGTACACCTGTGACCTCATTCTGTATTACGGTGCTGCTGCATCTGCATGTTGTTGCAGTTCCTTACTTAAAACTACAATATATAGTTGTACGAATAACCCATGTTTCCAGACCCTTACGCTCAGTAAAAAAAAATGTCTTCTTATGCAAGAGAAACATTGACACGCATGTGCAGAGGACCACAGTTTCCGAAGTATATAAGAAATATTTTAAACTTCTGTACTTCAGGTATGGATCTGTCTGTTCATTAAGTTGCTGTGTAATGAAGTTTCTTCTAAGAAAACTCACACTACAGAGCTCACTGTCTGGTTTTAACTACTGTTAAAGGGGCTCAAAAAAAGTTGGGTAAACGCTTTGGTTTTAGGACAACGTTGATTAAATGATGAGTGTGTGTATAAAAACAAGACTAAATAAATATGTTTGTTTTTTTATTACATTTTATACTTTGTGTAAATATTTGAGCTCTGATCAACATTGTGGCTAACAACTCCTTAGTTCTAAACTCATTGTAAACCATGGGATCATGGTGCTTGTTACTTTACAGGGTTTAACTCTAAGGATTTTTTTTTCTACTAGCCCGATTGGTCCAGTGGTTGAGATTTTTACTTTCCCTGCCAAAATTTTTACTGGCCCCAGCAAAAAATAAATAGCCATTATTAAAATGTTAATAAACGTATAATGAGCAAAATTCAAAATTTTATGCAAACAAAAAGAGCAGTGTGGAAAATGAAAAAAGGCATTTTATTGCAGTTCTAAATTATTTTAAAAAAAGGTGGTTGACTTGCCAAACTGACAGCAAACTGCAAAACATTTCTTCTTCATTTTTTTCGTCATGTTGTAGCCAGGTAAATGTCTGCTTTCAAGACGTTAGAAACAGGCGTTTTTTTTTTAGCCTCATAATTTTTTATGTTGCCGTCTCTTCGCTGTACTGATTATCAGGTTACGGAAAAAATTGTGCTCAACATCCAATCAGATAAGAGGAACCGAAAAGCAATATGGTGTTTACAACATCACAGAGAAGGTAGCATTTAAAGGCTTAAAAGCACAAACTGTTTCTCGATTCTAAGACTTTATTCGCATGTAATTGACAAATGGTCTCATTAATTAAAAATGAAACTTTAGTGACAAGGCAGCACTGGCCTGATGAGGCCAGTAATGGTCCTGTCTACTGTCCCGAGCGTCTCTCACACTGGCCCTGGGCCATCAGGCAGTCCTTATTGTTGTACCCTGCTTTAAATTATGAGGGCTTAATAAAAAAAAATTTAAGCAAATGGCTTCTTAGTTCCTTTACAAACGAAAATAGTTCCATAAGAAAGTAAAACATTAATGGTCTACTGAAGAACCTTGGAACGCACTGGTTTGTTCGATATGTTGACAATTTTAGCTGAAATTGCACCAAGTAGCCTGCAGCTGCATGCCAATAGCATTTTGTTTGAGCCATTGAACTAAAAATGACAACACTAGTAATGCAAGTCAAACCATTTTTTCTGCTTCAAAATGCACAATGTGCTGAATTCAAAATGGCCTGATAAGTTGAAGTGCGCAGTGATGTCATAACCATTGATCCATAGTGGCAAATAAAAGAATGCAAGTTGAGTGCTTATATCTACTAAGCCTACATGAAATTGTAAATGTTTTTGAACACACTGGCATATGGATAGCCTTAACTTATTGATAGTAACAAAAAACCATTTAGATTTTTGGGGAACTTTACGCTTTATCACAAAGCAACACCGATCAATGGCTGGTCTGGAATACCGTTTAAATGGAACGGAGCGCCAGAGATCCCCTCAAAGCATTCTGTAGTCACTCTGCTCCAGCTCCACTCCGGTTTTTACGTCTCCGTCTAACTGGAGAGAGAAACCAGCTCGAAGAGATCCTGGCGCAAGTAAAAACACAAATCGGTGAATTTCAAAGCCCCACTCTTTGCTGCAGGTAGAAACTACTCACAAAATCGCACAACTTCCATTTACCAAAATTACACAACCTCCCTCCTCCAGACAGAAAAAGTCCAAACACTATAATACAAAACAGTACAATGTTGCTTTACTACAGACGAGTACACGAAGAACGCGATAAATCAAAAAAAAAAAAAAACGACCATAACGTTAATATGACCAGTATAATAATTCTTCACATTCACGTATGTACAGATAACGTACACAAAAGTCTCCATTCCGAATAGAGTCATCTAGCACATTAAAACGAAAGTAAAGCCTCTTCAGCATTGTCTGGGCCAAACATCCTTTAACGTTACTGTAATGAAGTTAATCTAAACGGCTGCAGTTTAAGCACAATTGTCATGTAAAGCAGCAAACCAATGACTGCATTGAGCTTCAGTGGTGACTAGCAACGCGACTACCTGGCCTTTCACAGGGAGAATAAAAATGTAACGTTAACCAAAAACAAACACAAATAACCTAAGACTACCTCATTAATTACCGATGGTTGAAATCTACGGCACACTTTGTGTAGATTCATCACATGTAGTTATGGGATCAATTTCAAACGCCATTACAAACGCTGAAAGCAGTCGCTGTTTAGTAACGTTACATACTAATTTATTATTCACACTTAGACGCATTAGCAAACGAGCGGCAAACTAGCATGTTTATATGGCATTTATATTTATACCCGTATTTATACTTCGGTTTGTTGATGAGCTTATCGGCTGAATGTTTACACTATAAACGCTTAGCAAACGTGAATGTTTGCATGTGAACACAGAAAAGCAAAAGACAAGTAAATGTTTTAAACCATAGCAATTTCAGGCCGTACCTGCAGCCGATACGTTACACGCCGGAAAACCAACCATAGGCAAAGGAGTGGAGCGAGAATGCTTCTTTCAGTCGGTATTCCCGTGCAAATCCATGGCTATATGTCCTCTCCGTGTCTTTTTTAGCATAGAGGCTTGTATTGAGTGAAATGATGGCTGCTACAGAAACATCTCTTCGGTCACGTGGTCAAATAGCTCCCAGCTGCTGCTCAACGTCCCTCCCAATTGAGCTGAGCTGTTGTTGTTTAGCTCATTTCCCCTGATAAACCCTGCTAATTGTGGACTACATAATGATAAAGAGGGCATAATCGCCCTCCGTGTGCTTGCCAAAAATACATGTAGCCTAGGCTATATAGTACTCTCATTCATTTTTATTTTAAACCCTCTTTGTAGTCGAGTTGGCAAAAGCAAGCCAATTAGTTTTATCTGTGAGCCATGTCTCGTCCTGTGCATTGAGAGGTCACAGAGTGCATATTTTATGCTGGTTTGTGAATACGTTAAATTAAATGTCACAAATATGATATTTGCATGAATTGTAGCAACGTTTGATTCTTTATCTCAAAGTGTACATACTTTATATTATTCTTATTTATTTATAACCTTTATAATAAGTATATGGTTTTTGAATATAGATTTTTTAAAAATACTTTAAAAAAAATATTTTTAGCAGGTCAATTAAGGTTAAATATTCCCTAATATGATATAAATCTTGTGCAACTGTTGACTGTTTTTCCAGTAAGCAGTTAATTTCAATTATATTACATATTTTATCATATTTGTGAATATTTTATTTCAAATAATTAATTGGAAATATTTGACATAACTGGATGGTTTAGAGAAATGATTGCAATGCCCTGTAACTTACTTTTTTGTTCATTATTTCACTCACATTTAATATATTTCATAATTATTATAGATATTAATATGCCTTTTTCTTAAGTAATACAATTCCTGTCAATAACAATTTCGATTAGCAGTTTGATAAATGATTAAGCTGGTCTCCCAAGCCTTGGTTGCAGTTTTGATTCACAGTAATATTGCACTTTCATATTCACTTTCAGACTGACTGCACTCCGACCCAGTTGCAGCATTTAGTGCAATGACTGCATTTCCATGCTTGAAGACACTGACTCATGTGGCTCCTCTCTATATGACTCAACAGACAACGAGGCATCTTGGCAACCCAAACTGTCTGGAGACACAGCAATAACTCCTCCATAGACCTTACACAATGCACACTCCTCCTGAGCCCATCTCTGTGGTTGTGAGTGTCTCTCAGATGGTTGTATTATAGGGTGGAGTGGATGTTTTCCCTGTGATGTAGACCTCAGTGACAGCGAAGAGGTGAGCAGTTATGACAGAAACAGCAACTTACATTATACTAGCTAAGAAGTGTAGTATCACCACTGAGGGACATTTCACATGCTGAGGTCTTTTACTGTCCCCTTGTGTTCACTTTGGTTTCTCACAAATCCAAAGCTGCTCTGACGTGCCAAGAGCAATCACGCAACAGAAAGACATATTATTTACCAACAAAATCCAGGATTTTACAAAGTCTTTTGTTTCCTAATAGTCTCAGTGGCCATTCTGGCACTGGTTTGCATTGGATTTGTTTCTCAATAGTTTAATTAAAGAATTTATTTATTTGAACCATTTCAGTAACTGGGCCCAAAGAACCCTTTGATATATATATATATATATATATATATATATATATATATATATATATGGCTTTAGAAACACATCCACTTCATTTTTTATGTAAATAACAATTTCTGATGTTATTTTGACACATTTGCCAATCTCATTAGCTTAAATTACCATCACAATTTGGTACTATTCACAATACAACAAGTGCACAGCATGTCAACTCAGCACACATTGTTATTATATTCGGCACAGAATGAATCTACTAATCGATGGGAAACACTCAATAGACAGAGAAATTAGGATGTGCAAGATTTGTCATTTATGCAGCTTCTTGATGACAGTGTCATGGAAGTCACACGATGATTGGTTGTGAAGCAATGTGTATTCTGGCATACTTGGTACCCATGTCATGTCAAGATTTTACAGTCAAAATCCCATGATCTGACAGACTGATTTTCGTAACAAACAAACAATAAAAATCATTTAGTCTGAATGAGGCTTTAGTTAAGGGAGCTTGCGCTAGTCTGTCACTGTCATTGCAACCTTGTCACTGCCTTAGCCCTTGGAAGCCCCCTTCTGGTCTAGGGCCCCAAGCATTTGCCTGCCTTGCATGTGGACAAGTGACACCTCTGGCTCTTGCAAAATATACATCAGAAAAGCTCGCTTTTGTTGTATTGTATATTTAGGTTAGTTAAAAACGACTTTTGGTGCACACACTGGTTTGTTTGACATGAGAGTCCAGTTCGTAATGTGAACCCTGTTTTCTGAACTTACGGGTTCTCACCCATAAACCACCAAGTCCTTCTGAAAAGGTAGTCTGGAGTAGAGTTTATGCAAAAACAGGTGCAGTTCGCGTTTGTTGTTAAAGTAAATCCCAGAAGTGAGCTGGTGTTGATGACATATGAATTAGTCAAACTATGTATTTGTTTGGTAACTCACTTGATTTATTGTGACCGATGCACGAAGACAAAACTAAACTAAACTTAACTGAATTAAACTGAACTAAAAAAATTTAATTCGAAGTTCAAATGTAAGGCAAGTTGCCTTGGTTAAGCAGCTGCCACTCTGAACCCAAAATGTCCCTTTTGTGTATGTGTGAATTGTATCGAATCCAAATAAGGTCAATTTGACCCACACCAAAAAAGTTGTAAAACATGAAATGAGGGTTAAATGTTTATGATTAGACACAGTTGAAACACCAAGTGTGTTTCAATAACACTCTAGAATATGCATAAGTTTTTTTTGTTACCATTGCAATGTTTGTAATTTACAAATTGATCTTTCATGGCAATTTCATGGTTAACAGCAGCTGCACATACAGTACACAATAAAAAAATAAATGTTGATGCATTTCATTCATTCATTATCTTTTCGGCTTAGTCCCTTTATTAATCTGGGGTCGCCACAGCGGGATGAACCGCCAACTTATCCAGCATATGTTTTACGCAGCGGATGCCCTTCCAGCTGCAACCCATCACTGGGAAACATTCATACACACTCATTCACACACATACACTACGGACAATTTTAGCTTACCCAATTCACCTATAGCGCATGTCTTTGGACTTGTGGGGGAAACCGGAGCACCCGGCGGAAACCCACGCGAACACGGGGAGAACATGCAAACTCCACACAGAAATGCCAACTGACCCAGCCGAGGCTCGAACCAGCGACCTTTTTGCTGTGAGGCGAACGTGCTACCCACTGCGCCACCGCATCGCCCGTTGATGCATTTCATTTCAGGTTATCATTTACCCTGTGAGGGTATTTAAAATGACATTTAAAGGGATAGTTCACAATTTGCTTACCCTCAAGTTGTTCTAAACTTTTATGAATGTGTTTCTTCTGTTGAACACACATAAATAAATATATATATATATATATATTCCGAATAATGTTGAAAACCAGTAACCATCAACATCAGTAATAGGAACATAATATACTGTGAAAGTCAATGGCTGTTGGAATTTTCATTTATGTGTGAACTATACCTTTAAGTGTTTTTACTACATTGAATTAAGGATTACAGTTTTATAAGTTGCAGTTTTGCTAGTACTCATTTGTAGCTGTAATGTGTGAGAAGTGTTAATGTAACAGGATTACTATTCTGACCTTTTTGTCCCCATTGTGTGAATTATTTATTTATTTATATTGAATAAAAATTGTAAATCCAATTAGGGTCAGTTTGACCCCATAAACCCTGCAACCACAATTCAAACATAAAATGAGGCTTGCATTTTCATGATTAGCCTTAGTTCATTTTGCCAAACCAAGTGGGTTTCAGTAATGGAATAAAGTTGCACATTAACCACAGCCTGTTTGTATTTAGACAAACAATCACTAAGAGCGTTTCTTTTTTCACAAGAGAAAAAGAAAACATTCATCTCCCCCGCTCACCAAAGCTACACTCTGTCTGACTCTGTCACACTCCAATGGGGAAAAAAAGTTTCTGTCTGCTTTCTAAGAATTGTGCTGCCAGCTCAGGAAAGGGATTAAACCATTTCCATGAAAAGTATTTGCTTTATAGGAAACAATCAATATATGTACATCATGCATATCCATTCATAAAACTACAGATACACAACAGTATTTGTATGGTTTTGTCTTACTTCTCCACAAACGAATGCTTGATTCTGGGTGACTCACCTGCTGCGTTTCCTCACCAGAGCTCCACACATTTCTGCACAAGCACTTCATTCTTTTCAGGAACTGGAACTGAGCTGCAGGAATGTGAGCATGAGCAGCGTGTCATAAGGAAAGGGAAATTTACTGTGAGCTAATCCCACCGTCACACAGCACTCGGGCACATTCACTGACTCATTCTTACAGCCGGCTGGGCAAACTTTCTCCAGCACAGATGCTGTTTATTTCATATGGAAGCCATAAGTGAGGCCATGCTGTGAAATGGCACACTAGCACTGCTTTTTTGGCAGTGCAGAAAAAAACTGTAAAGTAGGATGTTTTTAAAGGCTTATGTATTATTCTCAAGAGATTTATTTTGCATAGTATTTGTTCACCTAGTTTTAAAATGTTGGTTATTTGCATGTGTTGACTTTTATTATCTGTACAACAAAAATTTTAAATAGCTTAGCTTTAAGTGATAGTTTCCCCACAATCCCCCCAATCTTGTTTAGATTTAATTTTTATGCTGAACACAAAAGAAATATTTAAGTAATCACTGACTTCCATAGTTTTTCTTTTTCATACTATGCATCTCAATGGCTTTTGGTTTCCAACATTTGTTGGAACATACACATTTATACATTTCGGTGTAATATAGTTTAATTGTTTCTTTTTTATTATAATATAGTTAGGCCTAATTTTCCCAGGCTGATTATTTGCTTAATGTTACAGAGTTTTGAGATTTAATGCAGCTTTGGAATGTGATTTTGTGTGATGTGGGGGGAAAAGAACATTTTATTGCATTGGGATTAGTCAAAATCATTGTTTTGTCGTTACAATTATGATCTCTTAAGTTTCAAAGTTGGCTACTGTGGCTTAAGAAGGTGTTATGGAGGGAAAGACAGCCCTTTTCTGCCATCTTGTGTTTACAGGTGAATGGCACAATGCAAGAAGCTGGAAAATATTTTCATATGTCCTGAGAAAATATGAAGGACAAAATTAATTTTTACATTTTCCATGCAAATGGAAAGAAATATTTTAATTATAATGTTTATTATCATCAGATGATCATAATCCAAAACTATTAAATAATTCTTAAAGAAGGGGATTTTTTCACATGCTATCAAACCTATTATTAAAATTATTCAGACACTGGATATAATGTTTTAGGAAAATATTGAAGTTCAGGTTTGCATGAATCTGGATGACATCATCAGGAGACTCCAGACTGACATTGAGGCTAAGGGTGAACCAGCAAAGTATTGATAGTTGTATAAATATTGTCATACAGTTGTCAATTTATTTTTGTTTAATAGTAATTCATTAGATACTGTTACATACAAAAGTTATAAGACTTTATATAAATAATAACAATACATATGAATATTTTACTCAAGCCCATATCAAGTAAATCCAGAGAACTAGCAATTTCCCTGTGTTCTCTTCCTTTTATTTCATAGCAGTTTATATAATAATATCATTATTTAATCATAAAGTGTTTTTAAAAATATAACACAGTAAATAAAAAACATTCAATTACTAATAAATAAAATGATTCATTAATACAAATTAGAAAATAAATAAATAAATAAATAAATAAATAATATGCCGTTAACAGGACAGGATTATGAGAATAAATATTTGTCAAATTTTGTGCAAGCTTTAATAATATTTAGTTTTGCATTGTAGAATTTCTGTGTTTGTACAAAATTATATAGATGCTTGTTTTAATTTTACAATTGGGGTCAGTTTCGGATGTTCTGTTGGTTCAGTCACCAAATATATGCCACAAAAGCTTTTGGTTCATTTGTTTATTTTTTTGTATTTGTAACATGGGTCACAAATTTGCTTATTGAATTAGTGACTTAGAGTACAATCTTAAACAATTCTTTAATAAAATCTTTTAAATTATAATCCTTTATGTTATATAAATCTTTTGGTTTAAAATGACAAAAAATGAATTAATCTTTCTGTTCAAGTCTGAATTTAATTCAATTAACAATTTAAACATCTGAAGTGACCTTTCATTGCTCCCTACAGTCCTCTACTGATCAAATTTGTGCAGGAATACAGTAGTGAGCAATGTTTCAGTAACTCTTCTTATCATTCGACATATGTAATTTCCTTAAATGCTAACCGCTCTTATTTGTCAGTCATCCTTTATGATGGGATGAAAGGTTGTGTGGTTTTGAAGGTTATACGGCTCGTTTTACACTTCTGGCTGAGCGAGAGAGAGAGTGTCCTGAATTAAATTACCCAGCACTCAGCTGTCTCTCGGTGAAATTCACATTTTCCTGTGCAGTGTTAGCACAATATGCTGAAGATGCTGATTACTGGCGGTGAGCATGCAGACACTGCCGCTTACATCTTCTCTTTTTCGCCAACCTTTTAAAACCTGTAATTTCAAGGTAATCAATACACAGTCCCACCAGGCAACCCGCAAATCACTGCCCTTCTATAGTCGAGCATGTGTGGCTGACAGTGGCTTTGACAGGCCACAGTAAAGCATCAACCCCAGACCCGCAGACTGTCATTTAGAGATGCCTTTCTTTTAAAGCTCATTCAGGAGAGCTGTGGTGCGTAATCAATTTTAAAAAAACATTTTGCTCTTTTTAAGCTCAAAGATGTGGAGGGAGATTTGTTCAAATGGTAAAACGTATTCAAAATCATTATGTTTGTGGTAGAATGTTTTAAAAAGATGTTTTTGAGAAGTAAATTTATCTTGATACATTTTCAGAGAATATGTCTGCAATTTAGAATTATGTTTTTTCTTAATTAATAAAACTTCACAAAATTAAAACTGTAGTAAATGTATGTGCAATAAAAGATGTTCTCAGAAAACAATTACTGCACACAATTTATTTCAATTTCAAATCAAAGTTAATGTATTTATTATTAATAATAATATATTTAATAATACATTTTACGTTTAAGTAATACATTTCTATACTGTTTGTTTTAATCATAAACTTCACAATTATTTTAGTCGATTTATGCTTAATAAGAATTACAATTTTATCAAATTTAAAATGTAAAAAATATACTAAAGATATCACCTTTAAACATTAGTTTTGTTTGAAAGCTTGATTTCCCAATTTGAAATAAAAGTAATCGTATCTTAATAATTTTTGTGATAAAATATACCTGAAATTAAAATGTTTTAGCTTCGTTTCACTTGTTTTAAGCATAAGCTTTGCTCATTAAGTCCTTCATGTTTTAAAAAGAATTAAATGTCTGTAATTAAAGAGTTTAAGCATAAAACTCACTAAAGTTACTGTTATGTATGCTGTACATTTTTAAATGCATTTAATACAAAAAACTGAAGATATTTGAAGATAATAATTATCTATAATTGAAGATATCCTGTTGTACAATTTAGTTCAAATCAAATATTTTTCAAATCAAATATTTATCCATAATAATAATAATAATAATAATAATAATAATAAATTAAAATCTTGTTTTAAGGAGGTCAATTTTTTTAACTGGACAACTAAGAACCAGCCAGTTTTTTACATTTTATTTCAAATGTTAAAGCGCCAGTACAGTTGTTGAGTGATGCTCAGAGCTCGGTGCTGCATTGTGCAGGTAATTACGTGTGATGGAAGTGTTCGCCCAGAGCAGAAACCTCAGCTTTAAGCTAAAGCCAGAACATCAGTACAGCACTGCAGCTGAGCTGGCACGCATGTGTGTGTGTGTGTGTGTGTGTGTGTGTGTGTGTGTGTGTG
>CAIGQV010019951.1:11519911-11558896 GCA_903798115.1 Danio jaintianensis
CTTTCTTTCTTTCTTTCTTTCTTTCTTTCTTTCTTTCTTTCTTTCTTTCCCATGACAAAGATTTTTTCACTGATGTTCTTTTTCCTTATGCTTAATTCTTTTCATCTCTTATCTCTTGATCCTCATATCAGCAGATAGAAGGCTCATTTTAAGTGTGTCTTTAGTGCGGCTGCCAGTATGGATTACTTTAAGAGCAGATCTGTGGATTCAGTCCCAGGTGCAAGTATGCTGATCAGCTCAACTTTGGTGTTTTCTCTCTCCAGCAGCTGGAGCAGGTGCCAAGTGTGCGGCACATACACTGTCCTGTAAAAAAACTAAATCTGTCCGCAATGTATGATGATAAACAATGAATAGGTTTTTCTTTCTTTGTTTAAATCTAAAAATAGCCATGTTTTAATCTACATAAAATGCGTTGGGGAAAATTGCCTTTATTAGGTATTTGCAATTCAAAAGCCTTTTTGTTTTTCCCTGAAGGCATGATATGGTTGCTAACATTTTAAAACGCACATCCATAACATATCTGTGACCTTCACTTTTGAAAATATATTACTGGTAGAAATTACCTTCAAATCTCATAGTGCACAATTAAATGCAGTATGAATCATAATTTGAACACAAGTCTGAATAGTAAAGTACATTTTGGTATTTTCAGATTAAAAACCTACACTAAAAGACGATAAACAGTTGCACATAGCTTATGTTTCATGAGGTTTCCTCCTTTAAACTAGCATTATGAGACCTTAGTTTCTGCTCCAATAACTTCTAGTTGAACAAAGTGACTTTACTGATATTTTTAGCAGTTTGAAAACAGAAATGACATAAAGATGACTAAGAAAACAAATTATATCCAAATATATACAAACATATTTTATTCCAAAATGGATAAAAACATAACATTTTAAAAGTTACCAATT
The DNA here is from genome assembly GCA_903798115.1 of Danio jaintianensis. NCBI lineage: Eukaryota > Metazoa > Chordata > Actinopteri > Cypriniformes > Danionidae > Danio > Danio jaintianensis. Next base: position 11,520,826 of record CAIGQV010019951.1, read on the forward strand.
TATGAGTGGGTGCTTTTCTTTATTAAATTATACTCATTTATATTTATATAAATCTAAAACTAAATTGTATATTTTTCCTCTTTGATAAAACTTTATTTAATATTTTTCTTTAACATATTGATGTGGGAGTGTTCATTTTTGCACCACGATCTTAAGTTATCTTTTTTAATTAGTTCGAGTTTTGGTTTGGTACTGACTGTAACAAATGTATATACAAAAATGTGTAATGTAATGTATGTACACAAATTTATTACTGAATGTTATCCTATAGAAAATATTAATTTAAAAGAGAGATCTGTGGGGGTGTGCTATATAGAATGTTGTAAATTGTTAGCCATTTCCACCTAATCTTGTCGGTATTAGAACAATGTTTTGTTTTTATTTTATTTTATTTTTGTCAGAAAAATGACACTTGGTCAGAACAACAAATTTCATTTGCTGTGACTGAATATCAGGATTATTGCACCACATATTTATTTAACAAAGTTAAAACATTAGTATTGTGTTGTCTAAAAATTAATGATTTTTGTTTCCGGAAGAAAAAATGTCATCAGTAGTTTACAGAATAAAACTAAAAATGTTTTATTCAACATATAATTGTAAATTATAAATCCAGAGAAACTGAGATATTTCAAGTGGTCTTTAAATATATCCGTATAATACCAGACAAAGTACTTGCACCTCAATAACCAGTTGTTGTTTTTTTACGCAATTTACACAAAGAACCCAGACAGAATAATTTCAAACTAAAATGTCATTAAGAGATCCTATGTTAGAACAGCTGTTTAATTTTTAACATGTTTAACTTCACAATGTTCTGACAACTGCAGATGGCAGAATTCAAGGTCTCACAATGCAATTCATAAAAACATCAATGAAAACACCTATTAATTGTGAGCTAAGGACAAATGCTTTTTACAGTTTTTTGTACAGTGTAGGGACAGATTTACTAACATTATGAAGCAGTGCAAATCCTCTTTTTGAATGAATAAAGTTCTCTCAGGATTAAAATTAGCATTTTAAAAAGCATAGTTATTCTTGCAGCTGACCTTGCAAATGCATATGTATCTGTACTGTAGTAGTTTTTCTTTCACATTCAAAATGTATGAGAGAATGTACTGGTTACAGTAACTGTAGATATATAGGGAAAAGCGCATCAAACCAAAGTATTCATTCTTTACTGCACTGGGTCAAAAAACACAGGTTAAGATCAAAACTGAAGTCACTAATCTACATTCCTTTCCTTTCTCATGTCACATAATATAGGTTTCTTCGTTTATCACATTCAAGGATTCTGTTAAAATGTACAGCATGACAAAATAAGAGGAAAGGGTCTTGGAAATCCAAATATAAGTGGTCAAAAGAGATGAATTTGAAAATGTTAATACCAAGTGGAAACAGAATCTTGGCAGAACACTTGTAATCAGATCACAAAAAAACATATATTAATGTAATAGTTCACCCTAAAACAATTTAATTCTGTCATTATTTACTCATTCTCGACTTGTTCCAAACCTTTTTGAGTTTCTTTCTTCTGATGAACACAAAGGAAGATATTTTGAAAAATGTTTGGAACTAGTAACAATTGAACTCGAGAGTATGTATAATTTTTCTAATATTTCCAACATTCTTTTAAAATATCATCTTTTGTATTCAACAGAAAAAAAGAACTCATAAAGGGTGAGTAATTTTTGGGGCAAACTGTTAATACCAGGAAAGAGGGCCTAGATTGTGTACAACAGCTAAACAGGAAAAAGGTAATTCAATAATCAAATCAAAGTTTAAATGTAAGCATTGTTCATAGCAATAATGTGTATTAATCATATTTACAAAGCAAATATTGGCATTAGCAGCTCCCTGTACTCATTTAATAAGCTTCCTAATTGTTCTCAGGATATTCTTTGTATCATTATTAGCCATCATTACATTAAATTGCTTCTTTGTTAAACTCTCAACCGGATGAGAGATCTGAAGCAAAAACTGCAGCTTTAAGCCACTGATGTGATTGTGATTGCGTGAACAGGTTCATTGAGCATTCAGTGTTCATATCACTGCTCTCACATACAGAGGAGAATTGGTAGAATTCCTGCTGTTTATACAAATGCATTTTAGACAATTGAAAAACACTTATAATTAGCAAATAAAGCTAGTCAAATTAATGAATGAAAGTTTGGTTACACTTCAATATATTTGTAAAAAAAAAAAAAAAAAAAAAATAATAATAATATATAAATATACATATTAATAAATGATCAAAAATGATAAATTCACACTATGAAAATATTTATAAAATGAAGTAATAATAAAAACAGGAAATAAAAATAAACTCCTATTGACAATATTAACAAAAACTATATTAGTATATTATTGATACTAAAATAATAGACTAATCATGAGCAAGAAAACCTCAAGATTTACTTGCTTCACATTATGTTTTTTATTGCAATTCATCTTTTAATTTATATCCGTTTTTGTTATTCATTTTGTATTTTACAGATAGATGTTTTTAAACATCCCTTTCTTTTAATTGTAATTTCCTTTCACTTTTTTTATCAAACGTTTTCAGTTAAATCGTTTTCAATCTAATTAATTCCATCCATTTACGTCTGCTTCTTTATTCATTCATCCTCATTCATTCATGTTCATTCATAAAATATCTATAATCCTTTCATCAGCCCTAACCTGACTATTAAAACACCACAAATAAAATATATTTATATGAACTACAAAATAAATGTATATGATCTCTGTCGGATTGGGGAAATACTTAATGCCCTTGTATCGTGACTAAACATTAATTCAGAAATTCAAATGTAGCCTACTTACTGTGGCATATATATGCAAATGCATTCTCTGCGGGTCATTTCGGGCAATATCGTACTGTCCCTTTAAGCATTGTACTGCAAAATGTTCTCCCTTGATATGTTCCGCAAAGCAGCAGAACCGTCCCAAGCTTCTTGCTGGAGAAGCACAGAATTACTGAAGGAGCGATTCTTCAAATGCCCTTCAGATCTAATCAATCTCTCGTTTTATGAACCTACTGTATATTATACTCACCTTTAATGTGGATTACGCATTATTATAATGGCATTAGGTTTGGATATGACCTGCTTTGTGATCGTGACATGGTTCATCTGTGCAAAGCTGCATCAGCTCAGACCCCTGGAGCATCGGCCCCTTAATAGAGGTCAAAAGGGCCCCTTTAAAGCAGCTCTCTAAAATTAATGATGCCAATCACTCTTTTTTTAAACTCGCAGAGAAGGTATGTTGTGTCCTTGTGTGTGTGAATGAATTGAAAATGATTCTAAGTGTGTTTGATTAGTAGTTACATACACTGATATAATTTGTATTTAAACCAAGTAACATAAAAGACAGACGATGCAAGAGAATGAAAAATTGTTATAGTTTACTTTTGACAGCAAATAATGGACAACTATACCTGGAAAGAGATATCAGTCCAGTGCTAAGAAAGAAAAAAGAAAGAAAGCCCCAAATTTTTTTTCTTCTTTTATTTTTTGCCTATTGACGATAATAATATGTTTTAATGTTGGTAATAATTTAACCACCAATGCATCTGACATTCTGCCCTAATATTCTCTCTGAAACTCCATATTCCCTAAAAAATTAACCATGGTTTTGCTTTTGAAAAAGCATAGTTTTTGGTAACCACAAAATATTAATCATGGTTTTGGTACTTCAAATAAAGTATTCAGATATTATTTTTTGTAGTCTTTTAAATGGTTTAAAATGCATTATATTAAAACAATGAAGCAATAACAATTGGTTGATTAATAATAATCATATGGTTTTATTGAATGAACAGTGTTAAAATACATAACGTAAAACTAAATAAACAGTTCATTTAAAAGTTTTATTAATTTATTAATGACTGCAAAGGACACCAGTTTAACATTGACCAAAATTTAATTCAAATATCTAATTAATCTTTTATTTTTTATCACCTTTTTTAAATAGAAATCACAAATTACTAAGCATGGTTTTGTTACTTCAAAAAAAGTATTCAGATAATAATGTTTGTGTTAAAAAAAACTTTTAAATGGATTAAAATGCATTATATTAAAATAACGAAGCAATAACGATTGATTGATTAATAATAATCATAAGGTTTCACTGAATAACAGTGTATAAATACATCATGTAAAATTAAATAAACCGTGTATTTAAAAGTTTTATTAGTATTGACTGCAAAGGACACCAGTTTAATGCTGACCAACATTTAATTCAAATATCCACTTAATATTTAATTTCTGACCACCTTCTTGTAACAGAAATGTACTTTAACATAAAACTGCTTGATGTTCCTTTGTGTGATTTCTGAATGCTTGAGACTATAAAATATTAAAGTATTAATATTAAAGTTCTGTTTTGACCCCTGCTTTAGGTGTATTCTGCTTAGAGCACCCATTTGGTCCTGGTTTTATTAGAATTTATTTATTTGCATGTTTATTAAATTACTATATCAGCAACTTGTACTTAACTCCAACAGCCAGTCGGTACTGTTCTTATGATTCATTTATTTGGATGACCGTCAGATGATCATTGAACGAAATCTAGCAGAGGCCTACTGAATCCCTCATGAATCGCTACTCCACTTGTGTCCTGTAGAGGGAGTGATAATGTTGAGTGACTCTTTTTCTCATGCGAGCACTTGCACAGGACAGCCTGAGATGCTTTTCTCCTGATTCAGCAAGTATGCGATCATCACAGACATTCATGCATCTCATTGATTAACTAGAATACACGCATATATACTGTACATATATATATCCATGCGTACATCAATAACCTGCATTGTAAACGAGTAAAACTACCACCCTATATATATATATATATATACGGATGGTACAGAAAGTGCTGAAATGCAATTAAGAGAGAAAAGCTGCTGCTGCTGCTGAATTAGCTAATGACTCTGCAAGCACCGACTGCATGAAATACAGCGACAAGTTTGTTTTCATTTAACTCCCTAGCGTTTGATACGGCTCATATGTCAGGTTAATTTGGGCATGTAATATCAACTTTAAAAATCAATCTACTGCCAGATATCATGAGAGCTTTTAAACGACCCATGACTGCTTATTTCATAAAATAATTTTCTGTTTAATATGCCAAAACACAGACATTATGTAGGCCATATGGTAAAAAGAAAATCACATATATATATAACACAAATACATATTTTACCATTTTTTGTATATTTTATTTTAAATATTTAAAAAAAGCATTATATATATTTATTTATTTGTTTACATTTTACTTTATATTCATTTCGGCTCAGTCCCTTTATTAATCTGGGGTCGCCACAGCAGAATGAACTGCCAACTTATCCAGCATATGTTTTACACAGCGGATGCCCTTCCAGCTGCAACCCATCACTGGGAATTTTTTATTTTTTTTACTTTATATTTTTAAAATAAACAATATAATATGTAATATTTAAAGTAAATCCTTATTTGATCTCTAAAACAATTTTAGAGTGAAATTCTTCTAAATCATTTTGTATTTTAAATAATGGACACTTCAGATCTTCATCCACATTCTATTGCAAGATTGAAAATGTATTTTATTTACCTTGAAGTACATTTAGCACTTTAAGGTTGAAATATACATTTTCAATTTATTATATTTTACTGAGCCCTGTATAGTTACAGAATATTTCACAAATATTTAGAAATAAATTTTAATTTTGCCATATGGAATATTCCGCCATAAAAATGAAAAGCCCTCTTGACCCTGCACCTCTAAAGTTATTTGAATCGTGGATGTAAATGGCTCCAGCTTTGACAGCTCATGGGGTCAGATGTAATTTTGTGGCATAAAGCAGAAGTGTGTTTAAGTTGAGCCGGTGTGCGGGGGAGGCCGATCCGTCAGGCCGTTAATCAAATGTGCCGACGACTGCAGGCAGCCTTTCTTCACCGCACACATGACTTTGACACCACAACAATCCACTCCAGCCGTCCACCTCCTCAACAACCGCAAATTAGCATACAGTCCTTATGCTTTCTCTAGGTCAGCATCAATCTGGACACTGAGATAAAGCACGTGTTTCAGACATCTTTGTCGCAGACCCTCAGGCAATCTGCACTTAGACCGTTTTGCAGAGTTACAAACTCTGTTGACCAAAGTGTTTTTAGTCAAATGAAAACATCAGGCACTTCTGAATTTCTGAAAGGTGCAACCTTTTACATTTTTAGTGATGCGATCACAAAAGTCAGCTGAGATGCATTATTATTTACACCTAGTATAAATGTATACCAAGCTGTGACCACTTGTGTTCAGATTTCATCAAGACGTTTCATCATTTACTTGTCTTTTACTTTTTTCAAACCTTCATAAGTTTCTTTCTTCTGTTAAACACAAAAGAAGATATTTTGATACGCTGGAAACCTGTAACCACTGACTTCCATAGTATTTGTTTTTGCTATGGAAGTCAATGGTTACAGGTTTTCAGCTTTTTTCAAAATATCTTCTTTGGTGTTCAACAGAAGAAAGAAACTTATAAAGGTTTAAAACCTTGAGGGAGAGTAAATAGTGAATAAATATTTAGGTGAACTATCCCATTAATAAAAAGGATATTTTAGGGCCTCAAAGAGATCCTCATTAGTTCAATCAAAAAAATGTTATTTACACCATTTACAATCTATTTTCCCTCAAGTGGTTCCAAACATTTATGAAAACAAAAAAGGATATTTTGAAGAATGTTGAAAACCAGTTACCAATGTAGCCCAATCTCACAAGAATTTGTAACTATTTGTATGTTATTCATACAAATTTGTACAATGTCATTCATTCTAAATTAATTGTTACTGGGTGTCTGACCAAATTATGCTAAAATGTATGAATAAGACTTCATGATTCAAACCAATTATCCATTAAAGTAAACTAATTTTAATTGCTGTGAGATTGTGTTGACCGATGACATCAGTAGTAAGAAGTCAATGGCTGCTCCTTTCCAACATTCTTCAAAATATCTTCTTTTATTTTCAACAGAAAATAGAAACTCAAATATTTGAAATGTTTTGGATTTGTTTTGGATGAACTACGCCTTACTGAACCTTCTGACTATTAGAATAAAATATTTTGTATTTATGAGAAAACCTCAGGGAAAAGCTTCTTAATATTTATTCAAATGTTTTATTTTCAAGAGCTGCTCAATCAAGGGTTGTTGGGGAACCCAAAATTGTTCTTTCATGCAATTGTGGGAAAAAAAATAAAAAAGTGGAATATTATTTTTAAAATATTTTTAAGATTATTCAAATTTACTGAAACACGTTACCATAATGTTCTATAATATATATATATTTTTTTTTTTTTGCTCAAATTTGTTCATAAAATGGTCTTGAGTAGTGACAGTATTAAAAAATATATATCACAAAAGTATCACAAAATGTTCTCATGATTCATCTTGTATATTTCAAGTGTTCTGGAGGTATTTGATTAGGGTTGGGAAAAATTAACTGAAATTTCATGTATTATTTAACAAAAATCCAGATCTTAGTCATTGGTTTTCTGCATACAGGGCAGAAACTCATATGAGACTCTGTTAGCACTTCAGTTTAATCTAACTCAGAAAAAGCACACCAATTCTGAGAAACTAAGATTAATAAAAATTTGACACCAAAAAAATTGGCAACCTTTCGTAGATTATTTTCATGAGACAAATTCTAAAGGAGGGGGGCTCAGTGGGTAGCACTGTCGCCTTACAGCAAGAAGGTCGCTGGTTCGAATCTCAGCTGGGCCAGTTGGCATTTCTGTGTGGGGTTTGCATGTTCTCCCTGTGTTCGCGTGGGTTTCCTCCGGGGGCTCCGGTTTCCCCCACAATCCAAAGACATGCGCTATAGGTGAATTGAATAAGTTAAATTGTCCGTAGTGTATGTGTGTGAATGCGAGAGTGTATGGGTGTTTCCCAGTGCTGGGTTGCGGCTGGAAGGGCATCCATTGCGTAAAACATATGCTGGATAAGTTGGCGGTTCATTCCGCTGTGGCGATCCCTGATTAATAAAATGACTAAGCCAAAAAGAAAATGAATGAATGAATGAATGAAATTCTAAAGGAAATAGTTAAATTGATTATTTAGACTAATACTTAAGGTATTTATCAGCCCTACACACAATTATTATTATTATATTATTATTATAATTATTATTTTATTATCAGTATTTATTTATTTATTATTATCCCACTTTTTTTCTCTGTGTCTGTTATTGTTAGCTGTTGTGTAAATGTTTGTTGGACAAGTACTTGTAAGTGTGTTTGGGTATTAAAAATTAAAAAAAAGTTATTTAAAAAAATTATGACACAAAATATAATCTATCCTGTCATTCTCATACATCTGTCATCCTACAACTTAAGTTCTAACCTGGAATAAAATAGAGGTACATCAATAGTGTAGCAGTATATGCAGCATTTCTATCCTTCTTGATTTATCAAAACTTGTGTGCTCTTTGTTTCACACAGAAGACCAGCTCGGGATTTTCCTTATAATACATTCAATTTTGGTTTGTTTTTCACCAAACCCTGACATATACCCCAGAACACCATAAGTTGTATGGAAACAAATATCTTTTTTTAAAGCTCAGTACTGTTGTTCATGTACATAAGTTGTGTGATGACTAGCGGTTATCCTATACTGCAGTCCTAGGAAGAAATTTAGCTTGCTTCAAAAAAAAAAAAAAAAAGGTCAGCTGAGAGGCACGGGCTTGTGGAATTCCTGCTCCGGGTCAGTTAGTTAATCCATTCAGCTGGTAGTGAGAGGTATAATGATGAGATGAATGGGTGAAGGAGGTTCTGTTGGGGCTGAAGCTCAGCACTTCTGCAGAACAGCTGCCTCTGTCACACCAAGAGGGAGCCGTTATTGCAGACATATGTGTTAGAACTTAGAACCAATCTGACTTTATGAGTACTGAAAACTAAACTCTGCGATCTGTTAGAAACAGATCTGGTGTGTTTGTTTATGACTCTTAAGTATTATTGTAAGTAACTGAGGCTAAATTTGCTTGCTAAATTTATTGCAGTAATGCAAACCCATGACTGCCAAGTACTCGAAATAAAACAAATTATAGGCCGTTTTTGGCTCTGTGCACCTCTACGATATTAAATTAAAGACATGATTTTTACATTCTGAGCAGTTGAAATGAAATCACTTTTTTTTGTAAAAATCAAACATTTAAATCAAGGTAACATTTCCACCATATCCCAAATTTTGTTTTGTGTCAACAACATTCTGTAATTTACAGTGTCTTTTCCATTTTCAAACAAGTAGCACATTTTCCACAAAAATGTTTATCAGCACTATTAGGTTTTCAATGTAAATTAAGCTGCCTTTGGTCAGATTTTCATGTTAATTGGGCCACAAATGGAATTCAAGCTGATTAGTAAAAATTTAGTTCAATAACGCACAAACAATTTTGACGAAATACTCACCAAAGTGGACATGAGGTTATATTTTCCCAAACGTTCTGTCCTAATAAAAGCAAGCTTGGTGAGAGACCTGCACAGCGCCACCTAGTGGCCAGGAGATATGAAAAATGTCTCTTTTTGCTCAGAAGTTCTGAAAGGTTTTAAGATTAGACTTTAGATATGCACGAGATGAAAGGTATGCAATTTTTTACATCTACAATACTCAATCTGTCAAACAATGCACAATTTAACCATGTCTGCCATTTGGGTATTGTCCATTTTGAATTTGGATGTAAAATGGTATATTTTATGAATGCATTGCTGTCTTTGATTTAAGAATTTAAAAAATGCTTATAACCTTTATTAATTTTACCTGTTGACCTTTTCAGACTAGTTTTGATACATTCTGTGGATCATGCTGAAAGATTAGTTAAAAAAATAATAATAATAATAATAATAAAAATAATAAAAAAAAAAAATACTATTATAAGTATAATAAGTACAATTTAAGCCATAAAACATCTTTTTTTTATTTTGATGTTCAATAAAAATCTACATTTTTGCCCATTGGTCTGACATCACCAAACCGAGTGAGATAATCTTCAGGCCATGGTGGCAAAAATATATGGATTTCATATACAAAACGGTTTTCATTTACTGCATCAGCAGATTTGGTGGCCAAACTGAGGCCGTATCTCTGCAAAGCTTTGACAAATTGACGCCAAACTTTATAAGGCACTATAAAAGCATTGCACCATAATTTAGTTTTCTTCACACATCTTCATCTCATGCATACACTTAACATCGCTTAGAAAAAAAAACTTTACTAGGGCAGTATATTCCTGATGCGTTGACATCTGTATGTTTTACACAATGAGTCACAACAAATATTAAAGGCCTGTGTTTGTTTATTCCAGGCTTTGTTTAAATCATCTAGCTGTACACCTGGCTGCGAACAGTTTTAGCATTTGGGGAAGAAGCTGTTCCCGTGGGTGGGCGGAAGGGGACACTCTGACAGCTGACTCAGAGCGTCAGGTGAGGCGAGAGGTAATGTGATCAGCCATGTAAAAGGGCCCTTCACTCATGTTTTATTTAACAATGGAGATGCCATTACCCAAATGCACCGCTCATGAAGGAGATGCTGGTGAAGGCATTTCTATCTGTGTCAAAGTCAGCACAGGATGCTCAGTGGAGAGATGCAGCACATCGGCAGTGCTGAAATGCTGAGAGGTGCATGTGTACAAACTAGCGCTTGTCTAATATGAGCTTTTTGTTAATAGGTGATGCACGTATTTGGAGATATTGAACAATTAATAATATTTAATTAAGATATTTATTAGTAAATGTTAAGGTGATATATAAAACATAACTGTTTAAATGAATGATAGTTTATTGAATGTAAAATAATTTAATACTCCATTGCAAACTGCATATGTAAATACTTGTATTTAATTAAAATAGTTTTACACAATATTAACTATCAAGATTATAAGACAAAAATAAGATTATTAAAATAAAAAATGTTATACAAATTAACTGTTTTAGCATTATATTAAATATAAAATAATATTAAAGAATTATTACTATTATAATAAAATAATTTATAACAATAATAATAAATGTTGATAACTAGGCAGGTGTTATAACTAGTTAGATTTTCATTTTTTTTTCTGTTTTGATTTTATTTTTAGTTAAAAATAATTTTGTTGTGCATATTTATTTTTTCAATTGTCTTTATAGCTTTTATTGCTTATAGATATTATTTTAATTGACCAAAAAATTACAAATATTAAAATAAGAGACGGGTTATATTATTTTTAAACAACATAATACCAATTATTTTACTTCAGAGTACTTCAGAATAATTCAGTGGAATAACATTGTCAACTGTCATTTTTATGTAAAATATGGGAAGTAACGTTATCTAGTCTTTATAAAATTAAACAAATATTAGCATTTTATTCAGACAGCTACCTATTTTTAAATATAAATATAAATACATATATATATATTAGTTTTATGGTTTTTGATAATGACCCTGCTTTTGATTTTTGTCTCTGTAATAGCATGTATTTCTTTGAACAATCATGAAGCTACAGTATGTATTGCAGCACTTCTCATGTTACTGCTTCCTTATGATAAATTGCTGATGTTCAGTTCTGCATTGGTAAGTCACTTTGGATGAAAGCCCTGCATAAAAGAAAAAAAGTAAAGTATGAATTTATATCAGTCTATCACCTTTCCACGATAGCATCGGCAGGTGTAATTATCCAGTTTTTCTGCCCATGATGAGCATCTTCATTTAATGTCACAGATGAGACAGAGGGAGGTAAACACCATAAATCATTTGAACAGCCGGATGTGAATATGTGAATGTATTAGGATGTTTCATTAATACTTCCCCCTTCTCCCCAAAGTATGATTTTCAGTTTTTAGGGCCTAAATGATTACGGGGAATCAAACTGAAAAGTGTGCACACAGCTATGCAGATGTGCGAGATCAGCACAGAGTTTGTGCTGGATCGCTTTCTGTTCCACTGGGCAAACTCGCAGGTCACTAATCAATACAGTTATGATGACATCTGCCATTTCTACAAAGCCCCCTCGCAGACTCCCAGCATGCTGCAGCCTTTTTTTTATATTATCCGAGGTCATGGTCTTATGAACTCAACCCTGACACAGTGCACTCCAGATTGCATATTTCCCGTATTTCATTGAACAGGAGTAAATGTAACTGCTTGGTGGGCTTTCTGTATAGTGTCTGAGACTCTAGTAAAAGCTTTCAGACACAAACCGCCGTGCTTTACAGAACCAGAACAAGTACAGTATATAGGGAAAAGAAATCCGCTGCAGGGTTGCAGCTCCAGCTTTGCTGATGCACAGAGTTGCGATTGATTTACTGTACACGGAGTGAGCCAGCCCTCTCAAAACCCCCTCTGTTAGAAGTTACGGTAATGTCAGATCTACCAACGTGTAAGTCATGATTTAAGACGTATGGCGAATGGAACACCAAGCCTCAATCATCTTGATTGTCAAAACGCTTCGTGGTCTGTCCAATATAATGTTGCACACCGCTGGTAATGTATCTCTCTCACTCCCAGACAGTTGACCTCCTGGTTGCAATGGAAGCAACGATACACCTCAAACACCCCCAGATTGGGTTTCTCAAGAACCTGGTTTTGTGTTTCTGTTTCTTTTTCGTCACCATTGGTATGAACATTTTCTCTTAAAACCCACCTGACGAAATCACTTACGTAGCCTCATTAAGTGGATTTGGGCCACTGTCAGTGGCTAAGATGGATGGTGTCCGCACTACGAGCATAGCACACTTTAGTTTTAAAAAAGGGTCACCCGTTTAATCCAATGGAACTGAGGTAGGTTCAATGGCCCCCTTCCTTCTTATCCCCCCCTATACCTTTTTTAAGGAATGTCTTAACCAGCTGCTGCGGGGGAAGGTGGTGGTGGTGGGGAGGGGGTGGGGGGGTCATCATAGTGGGAGTGTAGGGGGGTGGCAATGAGGCGCACACTGACCCTGGAGGTTGCGTTCCCCTTTAAAAGTCACGGCACACTCGGATACGCAAGGCTCATGCAGGAGCTGCTGCGGCACTGGGAGAACACTGCTGAGCTGTGCAGTTTGTACTGCCAGTGAGCGCGCAGAGAGGAGGAGGGGGAGCAAGAGATAGAAAAAGAGAGAGAGAGAGTGCAGGAGAATGAAGCAGGGAGAGAGAGCGAACAATGTCATTCCATTCAGCAGGCAATGCTGCAGTCAACTTTACAGCACCGGAGGAGAAGACACGGCCGCTTGTGCATCATCCCTGCAAGACCCAGAGAGGAGCGGAAGCTGAGTGAGTATGTGCAAGTTTGTCTTTCTCTGCAGAGATAGAGGACGCATGTTGAACTTTTCACCCGTTCAGGAGGGGGTTTAGTTTTATGGGATGTTTCAGTACGGCTGCAGAATTTATTCTCTCACCTGCACTGAAGTCTTAAAGGACCCGTTTCCATTGACCTACATGATGAGTGATCTTCTGCAGTAAGGCTACTGACACTTTGGTAATCCTCTCCCTAACCAATGCCGGCCAGTCGTATGGTGTGTGTAACTTAGTACGAGCAGGTGCATGCAGGATACTCGCCAGGAAGAGCACTTAGCATAGGAAGACGCACAGGCTTGGATTGGGATCAGGACTGGTATAGCACTGACGCCTGCAGACATAAATAAAAGATGTAGGCCAGACATATTCAGCTTTAGGGTGCTATACTTTGGTGCACTTTGATGTATCTCAATGTATTGAGGATGCCGTGTGTCTTGGATCCAGAATGTTCAGAAGGGAAAGAGTTAAAGAGCTTGCAGCAGATGGGAAAGTGGAAGTAACATTTTAGGATGGCCTAGGGAGGACAGAGTGCTGTGTGAGTGTGTCAGCTATCAGCTGTCACCACCATACACTCTTAGGTCACTCGGACAGAAAATTTTGACAGTATGATTTATCCAGGTGCATAAGAGTCTCAGCTTCAAGTGTGTTCATGAATGTGTGCGTCTCACACTCTCTGTTGGATGTTGCAGCACACTTGCTAACTGTCCCATCCGAGAATGAGAGAGAGTGACTGAAATAAAGCGGTGGGGGGACTCATAACTCTTTCACTGCAGGTCTTTTTCTGCTTCAGCTCACTTTCTGCTCATCTATAGGTACCACGTAGCTTCTTAAACATGGCAAATGCATCATATTTGTTGTGGCTATATTGCGATGCGGTTGCAAGTCTTATTTGTTATAGTTTGACTTTGTACATCTACAGTGTATTGGAATTAAGAGCGATGATGACGTTTGTGATGTATTAGTATTATGTTGTGACACTTTACTAAATTGTGTAGGTTGCAGTTTGAACACAGAGCTCATTACCGGCACAGGAACCCAGCGGTAAGGAGTTCAACTCAGGTAACGTGTATAGCCCATCCATCCCTGCTGAACATTGAAGAACAGCCGCGGTTGCGTATATAGCAAGCTATAGGGCAGGATTAGATCTGTATACAGCAGGAATGCGAGGAGTGATATATCACTGTCAGATCCACTGCCTGACATCATTAGCAGAAACTGCAGTTTCTCTTGGCGCTCACCAAAGGGGGGGTGGGGGGGAGGTCGCTGCTGCTCAGCCAAAAAGCGTATTGCCGCACTCACCTGATGTTCCTAACACCCATCCTCCCATCTCCTTTTACTCTTCCTCCCCCATGCTCTCCAGAGATCATCTTCGAGGTACAGAATGGCATGAACATGCAAACCTTAAACATATTCTTTATCGCTGTGAAAAGTTACAGACTGAGAGAAAGATCAAGAGGGAGAGCGGATACCCTGCAGTGTCCTGCAGCACAGTTCCTGCAGTACTGCCAAGATGAGGCAGCAGCTGCAGCAGCAGCAGCAGCAGCAAGAAAGACAGGCAGCTATACAGTCACGTGGATGATGAGGGAGAGAAACAGAGAAAGCAAGTTAACTGAGGGTTGCTACGAGGGTATATCTCTCTTGTCTAGAGTTTGGCAGTTCAGGAGTTAGTGTGGCTTTGCCCTCCTTACAGGAAGAGAATGAAAGAGAGAGAGAGAGAGAAAAAAGACAGAACAGCTAGATTACCCTGCTTACTCCACAACATCCCCCCACGAACCTACTGCCCCCCTCCCCCCTAACCCAATGGTGCATTGTCCCGTACTAGTGCTCTAGTTCCGATGATGTAATCAATGCAGCAAGCTTTGATCTTGCTGGAGTAAGGATTCCATGCTTGCCCTCCAACCTCTTGAAAGCATACGCGCACATGCTCTTTAGGAAATTAAATGGCGTTGAATTTCAAAGCTGTCTGCGAACCTATTTTTCACAATCTACCAACAAAATTAGACGGCCATTGTCAGGACATTTCAAGGATTTCGCTTCATATGAAACTCCAATGCAGCAGCGAGTAGGCCAGTGAGTGCGCTTTGTGAAATTTGGCGCCCTCTTAACAGCCACTGCAGCATCTGCGTTCATTAGCCATCAATCAGCTCCGACACACTACACATGGTCTTGTAAAACCATTTGGTACTGTACATGTCAAATGTTCAAAGAAGGATGAAAGGAACAATGTGTTACTTCGAACACTTTATAGTGTGGCGAAACCCAGAAAAGGGGTAAATGTAAAGGATGAAGGTGAGCCACAGGACGGCGTGTGCTGATGGAAATGGAAACGCTGGCATTTGTGACGCTGCTCTTTTTATTGGTAAGGTCATCAGTCTTGGACTGCTGCAATCCAGTGAAGTGCAGTCTTAGTACTGTAACGTACAGTGGACCAGACTGCAGAGAGAGAGAGAGAGAGAGAGAGGCATAGAGAGAGAGAGAGGCCACAGCATTACATTGACTGTGGTGCTGAGCTGTGCAGCTGCTCTGCAACTCTGCCCGGTGATGAAGTTTCTCTAGAGCGCCGTCCTCTCTCTGCGTTACTGCTCTAGTGCCTCACTTTAATTAACGGCTTGTGTTTAAGAGGTACATAAATCAGTGCAGTCCAATATCTGAGAAATCATTTGTGTGGATTCATTTTCTACTGAGGAATCGGGTGAGTGTACATATTTCTTGTGAGAATTTCTTTTCAGAATTTGATTAAGCAATGCTTATGGTTATTTTTCAGTTGATCAACCTAAAAATAGCAAATTTGCCATTTACAGGATGTTTTATTTTTATGTTTTTTTATTTTATAGATGCATTATTATTTGAAAATGAATTTTTCATCAAATAAAACAAACATGCTTTTATTTGAGTGATTATGAAAGATTCATTGATTTTTAAAAGGCATTATTATAATTATTACATTATTTAATTACATTACTTTGTACATATTAATATCAACATGATTGAAAAGTTGCTTGAATGCTAAAAGCAGAGCAGTAATACCTTCATTTTGAATTTGGTGCAGTAAGAACTTCACCACTAGGGGGAGCAGTGCAGGGTCCCATGAAGAGAACAAACTGAACTTTTAATGTGACAAAAAATAAAAAGATCTTCACTATTGTTCTTGATTTAAAAGTTACTTTATTACATTAATATACACTAATTGCTTTAATAATGCTTTTTGATTTAATGAAAACCCAGGGAGTTTAAATAAAAATTTTACTAAAATGATGCTATGCACTTTCGTAGTCATACTTAATCTTTCAAAAAAAAAAATAACGTTCTCAACTAAAATATTTAACAAAACAAATCCCACTGTCTACATTTTAAACTAGTAAATGATTTCTTATACTTATGCTATACTTTGAGCTTTAATCCCAGTTAGGCAAATAACTTGAAATGCCTGTGCGCACAAACGATTACATGTGACTAAAATATAATGACTAATAATCATCATGTTACTAAATCGACTTGACTTGCATTATCATTTTCCCTTAGCATGTCTACACTCACATCCTCTCCACATCCCTCGTGTGTTGTTGTATTGAGCAGTGAGTGTCAGAACATGCTGTTGCCTGTAAAGACGGTACAGTGACCTCTGAAAGATGTCTGATTTGTCCTGTCACTGCCGATGCTCAGTGTTTCTCTTGACTCTGTGCTCCTCCTCCAGAAGCTGAAGAAGAGGGCGCTGTGCAGAGCAACCAGAACATGCCTTGACTTGTACCAGCTTCTCAGGAAGGAGTTGAGGATTGTGCTCAGCAACAGTAACTTTGTTTGCCATCTCATCCAATTGACCAGTGAAAGACTGGATATTAGGAAACTGGATATTCTGACTGATTGAAGTGACAAATAACTATCACCCAAGGTAAGAGTGTCACTTAGGAATATATGTGTTTTTAGTGGTTTTTGGTAAATGGTATTTTATAGTCAAAGTGCATTTAAAAGTAGTAGACTGCATACTAATACTTCTTAATTTGCATTTGTATATTGTTTCCATTAAAACAGATTAAACAAAACTGCATAAGATGTCTTGAATTAAGTTTATTTTGTTTACACTATAAAAAAAAAGCTAGGTTGTTTCTTTGTAAAAAATCACAATGGGTACACTATTTTATTAAACACATAAATAGATATAGAGTTTTAAATATCTATCAGTATTTACATAATATTATATTTTGTTGCCCAGTCTGAAATTGTAACGAAACTCTGTAGTTTCTCTTAGCAAATATTGCTTTTAATTCTTTTCTTTAAGCCACATTCTTAAGTTTTCGCTGACATTATTGACAAACTGTTCAGCATCTCTAAGCTCATCACCTTTGCTATCCAGCCTCTATACGCAAACAAATACTGCTGACCTTAAAAATAGAGAAAATCGATCTGAAGCAATGGAGGAATTATAGATCCCTTTGTGACTCAGTCTTTTGTCTTGTCCGAGTGCATATATAAACATGGCTGACCGTAAAAAAAAGTGAAACCTTTTTGTTTTTGAACAGTCTCTGCACTGGACCGGAAAATCCTTGACCTCACCAGGACTGATTGGTCTACTGATGTCACGACCAGGAGACTGAAGGTGAGATGGTTTGCTAGACTTGTTTATGGACTGTCAGACGTTTGTACATTTATTTGGTGGTTACTCCGTGAACCAGTGGTTAACTCTCAAGCACCTCGGCTGATGCCAGAAGCATGAGTGTGCTGATAGTAATGTATTTCACTGGCTGAAAGGTGGACTGTGTGAATTATTAATGCTTTGTAGCTCTACAAATAGAGCTTGCATTGATCAACAGTCTCTAGAGTAAACCGATATTGTTTAGGAATGCAATGTTTGCACTTTGTCTCCCCATATAGCCTTGCAAAGCCTAAAAGTTCTTGCTTTTTTTGGTAAACATACTGTTTTTTCCCGCCTGTCAGTCCTCCTGTCAGTTTTCCTGGTTTGCCTCCCTCTTCAGTGTCTATATAGGATATAGGGAAATTGAGAGGTCTTCATCATGTTAGCTAAAGAAATAGCTTTTTAGACATTTTTCTCCTGAAATAATATATATATATATATGTCTACTGGGGTCAGAACATAATGAGGGCTCAAGTCAGCAATGAAGCTGAATATGACAAAAAATGCCCCTCAAATTGAAAATGTTTTTTTTTTTTGTATGTATATACTTTAGGTTTTTATACATATATATTATTACAGTATTTTAACTATTAGCCTGATTTATTCACAATTAAAATTTTTTATTAATAAATTAAATATATTAAATTCTTTTATTTAAGTTTTAAAGATAAAAGAATGTAAAAAAAAAAAGAGTATATATTTCTTTAATTTAAATGTTATTTTTAAAGGTAAAATATGAAAAGGAAAAAAATATTTCTGACCCTTACAATATTATATATATTTATTTACATGTATGTACTTTAGGTCTTACATATATTATTAAACAATCAGAGGTTTTGAATTTATTTTAAATGTATATCTGAAATCATAATACATTTTTCTTTTGTCATTTTATTTTAATTGATAAACTGGATTTAAGTATAAAATTAATTCTACAAAAATATGTTATATGGTTTTAAAGAATAAAACCATCTTAAGCCCTCTTAAAGGTAAAATATGGAAAAGAAAAATGCACTTCCTTATAATATTTATTTATTTGTTTGTTTGTTTGTTTGTTTGTTTGTTTGTTTGTTTGCATATACAGTATATTTATTCAGGCTTATTTATAGATATCATCACTTGGATATAAACCGTTCCTTCTGTGGTTTCCAATGACCTAACCTATACCATGTTAAATATTATATATTTATAATATCACTTTTATAGCAAAAACAATGAAGTGCAAGCAACTTAAAATCACAGAGGAGATCTTGCTTGCACAGTAACAGATTAATTAGCTAAATATAAGAGCAAACGTGAAAAAAGTTTTGCTCAGTGACATTTAGGAGTACTTTCCCTTTAAGATGATTAAGTCTGAGGAATGAAATGAGTGCTGTGCTATAGACAGAGTGACACAACCGTAGGAGAAAACAACAGTGTCAAAACAAAACGCTGGTCAAAACAAAGTGCTTCTTTTACAGGAACATATCCAGATGTCCTGCGGATGATGAGAGACAATGTGTCAGCAGTAAGGTGAGTGTCTGATCCTGGTTATTCAATATTTGTAACTTTCCTTGTTTCTATACATCAGTCTTTCTTAGATTCATTCTGGTACGGATGATAGCTGCATTCTGAGTGCCTGGACTTAATGAGATTTATCTATGACATATGATGGCAAAAATGCTGAAAATGCAGACTCATTTTTAGAAATGCAAAAGAAGGATATTTAAAGGGCCAGTTCACCCAAAAAAAAGTCATAATGCACTTTTTTTTTGTTATTACAAAAAGCATATGACTTTATGTGGGATGCAAGTAGTTTTTTTTTGGTTACCAAAATAATTTGTTTTGTGGAGAAAGAAATACTTACATGTATGGAATGAGGGAATATTGACAAAACAGACGATATTTTGAGAAATGTTTAAATCTTTTTATGAATTGGCTTTCTTGGGGTTTTTTTTACAAAGGAAGTCAATGTTCACCAAAAGTTACCGGCATTTCTCAAAATATCTTACAGGTTAGGAATGGGCGAATAATCTCATGAAAGAAAATATTTTGAAAAATGTCAAAGTATTTTGTATTTGCAAATGGTCACCACAACTGCTTGTCTATTAACACACTTTAAAAATATATATTTTTCTGAAGAAAAATTAAGATTTGGAAAAAGTAAATAATGACAAAGCAGAAAATATTTTGGGAAATTTTTTTTGTCTGTACAATGACAGCCATCGTCCATCAAAACATTCTTCAAAATATCTTCTTTTTTTAATTGCATACAGAAATGCATACAGGCTTAAACAAGCAAATAATGACATTGTTTGTCTATCAACTTTTCACACAATATATTGTTTTGTTTTTTGTTTTGTTTTAAGAATGAAATGCATATACATTTGTAATGCAAATAATGGATTAACAGAAGATATTTTTAGAAAAGCCCCAGTGTTTGTGTCTACACAAAGAAGCCAATGGTCACTCGTTTTTTTAATAACACACTTCAAAATATCTAAGAAGTAAATAATGACAAAATAACTTTTTGTGACTATACTATATATGCAAACTTCAGCCAAAAGCATAACTTCAACAGCTCCAGCTTTGTTAGTACGCAGTTATAGAGACAAAAGGCCGTTTTTCATTGCATGTCAATGGAGGAAAGGCTTCACTATGCTGAATAAACTGCTTTTGTTAGAAAACAGCGTATTATTAGGAATCAACAGCATATTAGCTAATCTTCAACATATTCGCTTTTAAACATTAGTTTATAGTTTAGATTATACACCAGAAAAAAATACTGTTTTATTAGAGAAGTCAGACTTTTGCAATAATTAGAGTACAGAATACTCCATTTCTTATTAATTCAATGAATTCAAGTCAATGAAAGTCAAAGTTATAATGTGATTATTTAAAAAAAGGCATTCATAATCCAAGATGGCTGTCACATTTTCTGCAAAATTCAGACAATCTCTGTCCTCACTACAACAGGTTTACACCATTTGATCAAATCTTTTAGAATTTTCGGTCACACTTTATTTTAAGGTACAGTTCTCACTATTAACAAACCATTAACTATGACTTTAGCTCAATACAATTTTAATTTGCTGCTTATTAAGTTAGTATGGTAACAGGTGGATTTAGGTATTAGGTATAGGATTAGTAATGTAAAATAAAATCATACAGGATAACCATTAAATATCTTAATAACCACCAGGTAATAAGCTGCTAGTTTAAAGTCAGATTATACTTAAACTAAAGTGTTACCAAATCTTCCTTGTGTCTTTTAAAAGCTAATCTAGTAAAAAGTGAGCAGCAAACACAATAATTTGCTCCGTCAGTTAATGCAGCACCTGCGTATCTTGCTTGCTGAAGTGTGTCAGAGGCGTACAGACACACGCCAGTGCCAGCTGGCAGGTGTGTGTGTGTGTGTGTGTGTGTGTGTACAGTATGTGCGCGCGTGTGTTTTTCCCCTGCTTCCTGAAAGCCTGTATTAGAGATTACATCAGGCCCAAAGCAGCCAGGAATTCCTGCCATCATGTGGCTTCAGTGAGCCGTCGGCCTCACGAGACAGACACACGGACACAACACTGCAATTTAGCAACTGCAGCAGAAACCAGATCACGAGTGGTTGAGTGTGTGTGTGTGTGTGTGTGTGTGTGTGTGTGTGTGTGTGTGTGTGTGTGTGTGTGTGTGTGTGTGTGTGTGTGTGTGTGTGTGTGTGTGTGTGTGTGTGTGTGTGTGTGTGTGTCTGAATGCTTTTACTAGGCACTGTATGTGCTATAATGATTTTATACGTCTTTGCTGATTTAAATGGCACATATGCAACGTTCCTCTATTTCTAAAGAGCGTCAGACAGCTGTGTGCTCATCCATGGCTGCGTGTTTATGTTTGTCTTTCCAAAGAGCCGATCAGATTTCCTCAAACCACGTTCAGATGAGGTCTAATGATACATTTTGCCTGACAGAATTCAAAAGCCTTTAATCTGATAATGTGTTCCAGTGTTTTGTGGATGTCATTTAGCATGACACTGATATGTTAGAGATGTTATGTGCGCATCTGAGAAGCCAGCCGAGCAGGACGGACAAGTTGTTAAGCTCTCAGATGAACAGAAATTATGAAGTACCATCTGAGGCTTTAAAATATTGTCAGTTTACTCTGATAAAAAAAAAAAGCATTTTTTTTTTTTTTTTTACTGACTACCTGACTATTTTTCTGAATATTTCTTCTATTTCAAACATTTGAAATAGATTATAATTAATTATTATTTATTTATTATTTATTATTTTATTTTGTATTTATGGCTAGTTATAATATAATATAATATAATATAATATAATATAATACAATACAATATAATATAGGCGACGCGGTGGCGCAGTGGGTAGCACGTTCGCCTCACAGCAAGAAGGTCGCTGGTTCGAGCCTCGGCTGGGTCAGTTGGCATTTCTGTGTGGAGTTTGCATGTTCTCCCCGTGTTCGCGTGGGTTTCCTCCGGGTGCTCCGGTTTCCCCCACAAGTCCAAAGACATGCGGTATAGGTGAATTGGGTAAGCTAAAATTGTCCGTAGTGTATGTGTGTGAATGA
The DNA here is from genome assembly GCA_903798115.1 of Danio jaintianensis. Lineage (NCBI taxonomy): Eukaryota > Metazoa > Chordata > Actinopteri > Cypriniformes > Danionidae > Danio > Danio jaintianensis. The sequence goes on from CAIGQV010019951.1 coordinate 11,543,292, forward strand.
GTGTGTATGAATGTTTCCCAGTGATGGGTTGCAGCTGGAAGGGCATCCGCTGCGTAAAACATATGCTGGATAAGTTGGCGGTTCATCCCGCTGTGGCGACCCCAGATTAATAAAGGGACTAAGCCGAAAAGAAAATGAATGAATGAATGAATGAATATAATATAATATGTTTTAGTATAGATAAAAAAATTATGTATTACAATTAAAATAAGTATATCTTATATACAGTCAAACCGGAAATTATTCATACCCCTAACAAATTTTGAAAGTTACTTTAAATTTTCTTTTGACCGAAATGACACAGGCTTCTCCCAAAAGATAATGTGGAAAAAAAGAGGCATCATGGTGGGGGAAAAAAATATTTCTTTAAGTAAAAATATTTCTTTAAGTAACTTTAAGTCAGAATTTGCCAGGGGTATGAATAATTTCAGTCTTGACTGTAAATAAAGGAGTATATTTAATAATCTTAAAACTTAAAGGTAAAATGTGAAACAGAATTATTCACATTACAATTATTTGAAAAACAATGACCTGAAATAAAATCAGCAAATGTACTTAAAATCAGATTAGGAACTTTTTTTGTTGCTGTTTTAGTTTTACTTTTATACATTTATTTGGAAACTTTGTTTGTTCGTCTAAGCAAATGAGTTAAAGGAATCCCCCTATTTATCACTATTCATTCCATGCCTTGTTAACAATTCATGTTAAAAGTACAACTAGAGGAATCTGCTTGAAGTTTGCTCAAGGAAAGCCTCACCCTGTTTCTGCACCCCTCCTCCCCCCATACCGCGATGATGTCAGCATTCATGTGAGGTACTGTAGCGCAGTCAGCGTTGGGCTGGTACTGAAATAGTCTCATAATTACAGGTGTGTTTGCTCAGACTCAGATAACGCTGTGGTCGCAACGGAATATTGTATCAGCAGATGCTGTAAAAAGGCTTTACTGGTGCCTCTCGCTTGGACTGAAGAGCAGGATACCAAGATAACATCATATGCGCTACTTAGCCCTCTCTTGACCTCAACCTGTTTTTCATAGGCAAATGCTCATTTCAAGGGTTAACGTGTGTGTGTGCACGCACTTGCCAACCTCTGTGGCCTTTTATTATGTGTCATAACTCGTCTCCAAACAGCACTACAGAAAAATAGTGGTACAAGGGTATGTTCAGTATAGGATTTTGAAGTGTATTATGACAGTGACTAACACTGTAAAAAATCTGTTAATTAACAGTTTCCGCATTTTGTGATTCAAGTGTGTTTTCCATTTATTTATGGTTATGAATTGAAATATGGGACCTTTATCTCTGCTCTGTTGACATTTCATTTTGAAAATTCAACTCTGCAGTTTAACAAAGTGACTTTTATTGACATTTTAGTCATTTGAAACAATATAATTAGTATAAAGTATAATAAATATTATATTAGCAATTAAGATTGTAACAAAACAGAAAAAGTACTGGCAGTTTATTATCAGGTTTTTGTACCATCATTTTTAACACCAACCCAGACAATAGATCACTTTAAAAATAACTATTAAAAAGTCTATTAAAAAAACTATTAAAAAAGTCATTAAAAGTCACTTATTCAACATCAAAATTGTGGATGAAAGGTCTCATTATGCTATTTATAAGCATAAATAAACACACACAAAACACATGCATCACACAATACGGAAAACAGTTTTTTTTTTGTATAGTATGGCACACAAATTGAAAAACATCAGTGCTTTTGTCTTGTTTTCCAGTACAAATACCTAAACATACTTAAATCAAACTACTTGACAAGCAAAAAAACACTTTTTTTTCGCTTCCACAAATTTTTAAAGAAAATGAGCCTTGAATCCAGATTTATTAAACATTATAAATTACCACAATAGTGCAAAATCCCATAAAAACGCATTTAGTTTTGCCGCTGATCTACTGACAGTGTGCAAATTAAAGAACGCAGACACCGCAGCTCATTTCCATAATGACCAAAGCAATCTATCAAGAGCAGAGCGATTTAAAAATAATGTGGCTTGATAATCGATATGTTCAGATAATGTCGTCCTCTGACATTCTAAAGAATGATCGCAAATTCGTTTCCTTCTACTTCAAGCTCGCTGTTCTGTGCGTTTCTCTTTCAGTGGAAAATCTCAAGCAGAAACAGTCCAGCAAAAAAGTGTGCTCGTAATTTCACTTTCATTAGTGTAGTCTTCATGTTTATGATAAATGTTGTTTTTAGTGGATTATCTTTTATATAGGATTACCGCACATGACTCCCCACACAGAAAATTATATCTGAATATATTTTTCAGTAACAATAATTAAAGCATTTGTTGCTAGTGCTATTTTGCTTTCATTTAAGTTGTGACAAGTACTTGTCTTGATGAGCGATACACTAAATCATTCATTCATTTAGAATCTATCTTTATTAGTGAACCATTGGCATACTCAATTAGTTTAACTCTGCTCTAGCTTTGTTTTGGAACTATTGGCTAAACAGAAAAAACAGACAAAGTTGTATTTAAAACGTAACTTCTTGCTTGCGGAGTCATGCTCACAGGCTAATATTCAGGTAGAGCACTCTTGCTTGTGTGATTTAACTTAACTATATCATATAAATGTAAAATAAATATTCAAAAATCCATACAGGGATAACTTTAATGACTTAAACTGCATTCTAATAGACTTAATCACGTAGTGAATGCTTTTAGACTCTCAAGCTGTGTTTTTGGTTCTGTCAGCTTCCACATTGTTAAAATAACAATTCTGATATGAATGTAGACAATAGTCATCGCACACGCCTAGTCACTGAAAGTTTAAACTACGTTATTTCTGACAGAATTTAATCAGCAAAGCTGTTTTGACTGCAACTTATAGACAAGTGCAACTTATTTTTAAACAAATATAGCAAATAAATCTTGAGCTTGAGAATGTTTCGGTATTTGCACTAGAAAAATAAGACAAAAACACTGTGGAAGCTAATAATGCAAGTGCTTCCACCGCACTTCCAGACACTGATCTGATTTAAGTTACCGTGCAGCAGCCAGCCACACCACTATTATTTTCATCACTTTCTTTCTCTCTTTCACTTTTTATTTCTCTTTAATTGTGCCTCCACTTTCTCTTCCTCACTCTTGCGCTCTCCCACACACATGATAACTCTCTCCCACTCCTTTCAAAACCTTCTCGCTAAGTGCGCAGAGGCCCTTCTTCTCTGGCAGAGCCCTTAGGAGCGAGGCTGCCTGCCCAAAATAGCTGCCCTGTGGGGAATACCAGCAGATAGGGCCTTCACACTGCTTCAGTAGGTGAACAACAAATCCGGGACCGGACAGAGCCATCCCCTCCCCATATGACACGCTCATGCCAGCACTCTTGCTCTTTCACACAAATCTGATCGTACAGTTTCTTACAGGCAAATATAAGCTGAACCCTTTGAACCGAGATTCAGCGTTTATTTGAGAAAAAGTGAGTCATGGCTCTATTTGCAGTGGCGAGGGTGAGCATAGTTCATATAAGTAATAAAGGAAGGTGTGCTTTCCCCTCCCTGAGGTGTGGTGGCCTCTTAAACTCGTGTGTTTTTTTCTGAGGATCAAGTCTTTCTGTTGGATGTAAGTTTTATGGGCTTGTTTACACTGGATGGAGATTTTGCAAGCTATAGCCGAACTGTCGTAAAGTGTAGGAAGAGCGCTACGTCAGTGTGTCCTCAGGGTTTGTTTTGGTCTGTCTTGTGATTATTAAAGGTAAGTGTTGTGGGTTCTGGCAGAGCTTTTACTGAATGCTAACTTGCAAGTCAGTGTCATGTAGCTATAATGAAATCATATCTCAGATATGGGAACTGTGATTTTTGGTATTTTCTGTCCTCTGTAATAGAGTCATCATTTTCCCCTTTGTACTTTTTTTGATGCCTTCTTTAATCAGTAATTTTGTCTTATTTAGAGAATACAAAATAATTTTAGACATAAAAAACTTTGCATATTTTAAAAACTTCTCTAATGTTTGCCAGTGGAGTAAGATATGAATTTTTTTATAATTAGTTTCACTTTATTATTTAATATTTAAAATCATTTTGACAGCGTATTTCTATTTACTTCTAACTAAACAACAAAAAATCCTGATAGAATTTTTATTTTGACTGTGACTGCTGTAATTCCCTGCATTACGTCACGCAGTTCTGTTTTCATGTGCAGTGCAGTGAGATGTCATAAACTGGAAGTATGAGTTTGTTTTTTTCTCCTCTCTGTGTGTGTTTTCAGCAGACGCCTCACCTATACCGTCATCTTTTGGAAAGCGAAAGCAGAACAAAGGTTTATTTGGTCAGGGGAAAACTACCTCTGTCCCTGGCTGTCATATACAAGAACTGCGGACGTTCAATGAGCAGAGGATTAAAGCATCCAGAATCTTACCTGCAGAAGACGGGACAGTCGTAAAACAGGGAGACTTTCCAGAAGATGCAGGAGATGCTGAAGCGAGCGAGGGCTTCAGGCCGCTGCTGTGAGTGGTTCTCTGGCAGTGTCTTAGCTGGTTGTTGTGTGGAGTGAGAACGAAGCAATCAGCAAGTATACTGCCGCAGAAACTCGTCACCTTTAAAGGCCCATTCATCCATCCAGTCAACCCCGCTCGAGCATTCAGAGCCTAGAGAGATGAGAAAAGACAGATCTAGAGTCTGTGCATGTTATCAAGCTTCCCTTCTCGTTCATTCTTCTAATCGTGAGTGTCTGCTTTTGTTCCGTCTTTGCTGTTACAAAATGTGGTGATTTCATTAGTGTTGAAATTGATTCATGCTTACTGTAGGTTTGCTTTTTTTCTCATAGTTTTTTTTTTTTTATCTTCTATGGAATCAGGAGTGACTCAGTCAGGTGTTATTGTGAATATCAGCTGACCAGATTTCGCAGTTTCAGTACTGCCATGACATGGCGTGACCTGTTTTTACTTAGCTTATGGTCTGATGACATATTCTGCTTATGACGGGATGTGTTTGTTATGAAGCAGCTAATGGAGCGAAATGTATTATCATTATAATGATGAATCAAAGTACTTCATTATGGTTTGAAAAAATAGGAAGCATATTTAATATAATTTTTGCTAACTCTTATTTTATATATATATATATATATATATATATATAGTTAAAAAGAAAAACAAGTAACATGCTAAATAAATTATGATGTGTATTTTGATGTTACGATTATGATGATTAAATTATGATGTGAATTTTCTAATCGACCAAAACTTATTATCATCATAATGGTGGACCAAAAAACTTCTCATTAATGTTTTGAATATATAATTTTGTTACAAACTCTTAAATCTTATTTATATTAAATAAATGTAACACATTAAATAATGTTATTATTATGATGTTGCTGTGATGATGACCTAGATATTAATATTCCTGTACTTGAAATGCATTGTAATAAACTGTTTTATAATAACAATAATTCTGTATGAATGTATTTTTTAATAATAAAAAAAAATCGTAAAACATTGTCATTTTTTCCATGTTGTGTTATTTATTTCTGCTCTATATATAAAGCAAGTTCGTGTTTGTGTAGTTGACCATCAAAAGGGCAGTGAATAAAACAGGTGAATAAAACCCTCGTAACTCACTTGAGGTTTTGATGTAATCAAATCAGTGTGGCAATAATAACTTGAACTTGTCCGCAAATCAATTTAGTAAGGTCTTTGACAACATATTAAAGCACTCTGTTTTAAATGATACCCTGAAAGTGTGCTTATAATGCAACCGAATAAAGAGTAGCCTTCACAAAATCTCTGAAAATCACAAACATATTAATATTACTTTAAAAGGTATGTTGAACACTATTTGTATTAAAGAGAAATGAAATGGGCAGATGCGGTCAATTAAAAAAACACTTAAAGGTTAAACTGGTGTGTCATGCTGTTTCTGTTGATAAAGATATCGCCAGAAACTATTTAAAATTTAATTTGTTTATCTCTTGAGTTTGTTGTATTAATTTACATGTATCTTTGAAAACCAATCCAAACTGTACTCGCCTTGTAAACCAAACATATAATGCAGTAAAATATAAAACAGACATTTATTAGAACAAGAATCATTTGATGATATATTAAAAGATTTGAAAGATTACATTGCAGTCCCAAAATAATAATTAATCATCATTTTTCAAGTCTTTCAATCACCAGTCTCCTTAAAACCATTAGTTTTTACCTATTTGTCAGCAAGTAGTTTTAATAATTTAATAACATTGCTCATTTCTTCAATTTTACATGCAAGTTTAACACATTTACAGTGCTTGTGCGGTTGAAGGACTCATATTTTATGCTCACTTTCGAGATCTTTCAGGCTGCACCTTCACACCTTACTGGCAAAATTAAGATATGCATTAATTAAGAGTGCGAGGCAGGAGAGTACAGAATGCCTAAGTCATTTATGATGCCGATGTCTGACAAGCTTAAGAGTATTTTTAAAAGCCACCTCCACATTTTTTGGAATTGTAACATGCACATGGAGTAATAAGAATAGTGACAAATGAATGTACAGCTCACCGAAGTGATGAGAACTACGGGTTGCCTCTAATGGAGGTTCAAGCATTTATTTTCCATTTTCTCTTCTCCACCTTTCGTTTTCTTTGCCTGAAATAAAACAATGCGTCACATTGGAACAGTGTGTGATGAAATGAGATGCATTTGCCTCAATGTAATTCTGAATAATAGACCAAAACAGACAAAAATATTCCTGGAAGTTGAAATATTGACTCTCTTCAAAAATCCCAACAAGACACCTACAGAAACGGATTATGTAATGGGGTTTATGCAGAAAACTCCCCACATTAAACAAAATAAGCTTGATCAAAGTAAAATCACAACTAGAAGGAAGTAACTTGAAAAGATCTGAAGCTCGATAGAAGTTCATGTTGCGCCATCTAATGGTGCAATGTAGTGATTGCAGATGTTTAATTGACAATAATTGCAGACTCATTTACAATGCCGCATTGCTTTCAAATAATATGTTGTGTAATTCTCTCACAGTTCCATTGGAATGCTAAAATGCAGTTCAAAATGGACTAGATCCATCACTAATAATACTGAATGAATGATATGAATGAGAGAGATTAACAGAATGTTTGGAATCTATAGGCTACTCGCTGCTTCCTTGGTTTATGAATGGGTCGTGTTTGGTGAGTGAGTCAAATCCAATATTTTGTGTGGGAAAATGGTAAAAAAAACTCTGTCTTTTGACTTTTTAATGTGTTTTTAAACGGATTGACTGAGCGAATGGTTCAATGAATCGCTCATAATACAGATTAATTAAATGAATCATTGAATCATTCTGAATGAATCATTTTAGTACCTTTAATATTAAAAAAAATTAAAGCAACAGCTCCTACAATAAAAATTAATCCAAAATGTTTTCAAGCTTTACTAACCATCGAGAAGTTGCAAGACCTGTATGAGTTTGGTACACAAAATCAGATATTATTCACTTTAAAGGGAGATTTCACCACATTGTGCACTTGCTCAGGACAGTTTGCTGAGATTCAAGTTTAAAAGTAATGTTTTAAATAACATTTAGTTTCTTGCACAGACCATTGGTATTGCAAGGGCCTGAACATATTTTCCAGAGCCACAGATATTAATTTTGTTTTGCCTGTATGCTTTTTGCCCCTTCAAAGTAAAGGTATAGGCTATTCATCTCAAAATTCAAATTTGTTTTTTCTCACAATTGTGATTTTCTCTCATAACTCTTGTTTTTATTCAGAATTGCAGGATAACAACCCATATTTGATAGTTATTATGACAGAATTGTAAGAAATATACTTCTAATTGCAGAAAAAAAATCTAAATTATGAGAAAAACAGTATGAACTGGCAGACTAAAAGAATCAGAATCAGAAACTCGTAATTGCAGTAAATTCCTATTCTGAGAGAAAAAGACACACTTGTAAGTTTATCATATTAAATATTCAGTATTGTGAGATATAAACTTTAAATTCTAACTTTTTTTCTTTTTCTGCAAGATAAATTTGCAGTTCTAAGAAAATTACAATACAATGCAATTGAGCAAAAAAATAATAATCTTAAATGTAATAGTGACTTTCTCACAATTGTGAGCTTTTTAAACAACCTAGAATCACAAGATGTATCTTGCGATTATAGGTTGAGGAAACAAGCTTCCATAAATGTCAACTTGCGCTTTACGAAGCCATCAAACTGACATCAAATAAGAATGACCGCCACTCCAAACGTGGAAATCAGAGTTTCAGTCGATTTCAGTGGTCAGATTGTTTTCAGTGGATTAACTTGCACAAAGTAATTGTTCACCTAAAGAATAACAATGTTTGCCAGCAAAATAAACATTTTACATTTTACAAGAACTTTAACGTGATAGTTTATACAAAAACGGACAATTCTGTCATCATTTAATAATCCTCTACTTGTTCCAAACCTATTTGAGTTTCTTTATTCTGTTGAACACAAAAGAAGAAATTTTGAAATTGAGGAAAGTTGGAAACCTGTAACGACTGACTTCCATGGTATTCGTTTTTTCCTACTGTGAAAGTCAATGATTAGATTTCTTATTCTTATTTAAATATCTACTTTAGGACTCAACAGAACAAAAAAATGTATAAAGGTTTGGAACCACTTGAGGTTGAGTAAAAATTGGTAATAGTTTCATTTTGGGTGAACTATCATTGTCTTTGTTTTATCACTAAAAGGATCAGTGAACTATACTGCATGAATCTTTTTGGTAATTGATTCAAATGATTCAAAACACTTAATGAATCATTCCCCATTATTTCGCCTTTTTGAAACTGTTGGTCAGCTAAGACTTAAAATTTGTGGTTTAATAAAGGAAGTAAGATAGAAAAATGTCGACGGAATTCACCATGTTTTGATTCGTTGTTATTGTTGAGGCATTGTTTCACTGTCTCAGCAGTTGTGTAGAAGCTGTCGGACTGGCTTTTGTAAAGCTACTTACGCCGCTGGATCTTAAAGCCCGTCGTGTTTTACGGAGTAATGCTTCGTCAGGGGAAAAGTGGACTGGAAATCTCTCTAGGATACAAGTGGATTCGTTACTTTAAATGAGTTTAGACTTAAGGAAACATTGAACAAACGCGCAAACAAGCAGCAGGTAGAGTTCTAAGTAACTGTTATACACGGAGAAAACAATGGCCGAGACAAACCAGACGGAGGTGTATGTTTACGAACAGGTTGTTATTCTGACATCATGTGTACTTTCGTTTTTTGGGTCACTTTTAATCATAAGCACGTATGTAAGTTGGCTCGATCTGAGAACTACACCAAGAAAGCTGCTCGTGTATCTGTCGGTTTCTGACCTTCTCTCCGCGCTGTCGTACTTCTATGGAGTTTGCCAGATTTTTAAATCTGACTCTTGGGATTGTATTGCGCAAGGAGCAGTTTCCACATTCGCTAACACCAGCTCATTCTTTTGGACTGTGGCTATTGCCATCTACTTGTATGTTTTTATTGTGAAGTCCAGCCAGAGACAGGCCGACAACTTGGTGCTGTATTTTCATCTGATCAGGTAACGTTAAACTCTTCGAAGCGTTTCTTCTCTGCCGGGATGATCTTAAAGGGACAGTACAATCCAAAATACTCGCACTTAGCTACAGTCTAAATGTACTCACCGCTTATATTACTCACCTGTTTGTGTTTTTCACACACAAAAATGTAGATGTCCACTTTAAAAGTTTACATGTATCAACAGTTTAGTGTCAGTTAAACTTTAATCTGTAATTCTTGTAACTTTAAGTTTAATTATTGTTGCATATTTGATACATACTATTAATTAAGTATTAATTCAAAGGTTGAGTTGACTGTCAGATCAACTTTAGGTTTACACAAAATTAAACAATTTAATACAAAGCAGCAAAGTAAACTAAAATTAATATAATAAGTGAATATATTTGCTAAATACAGAATATTTGTGCCTTAAATTTAATTTGAATAAATATAAATAATGAATAAATTCATGTGTTTACTTTATATATTAAATGATGTTAGTAAGGGAAAAAGCAGAGTTTATTTGTGCCAATGATTACATGCATGTCCCCTTTTGGTGTCTGCAAAAGTTAAATTAAATTAAAATGTGATTTTATGTAAATTAGAAACATTTTAAATGCTTATAAAGTGCAAACCTTAAAGTTTCACTGAAAGACTGAAAGAATAAAATCTAAAAATATGGGTGAAATGTAAGATATTTTATGTAAAAATTAAACAACATACTTATTCTGTCCCATACTTATTAAAATATCTAAAATATTAAGTGATCATATTTAAATGTCACTATTTTACTACTATTTACTACTAAAATTGTAAAATTTTTGCTGCCAAATGGGTAAAAACCTAGTGTTGTGAAAAGAAATCCTTAAATAGCCTTTTAATATGTGATTCATCAAATGATATGCAAAACAAGATACTTTTATATAAACTGTTGTTACACTGAATAACATCTTAGTGGATGTCTTCTGTAAGTAATGGTAAAAAAGTGTCATTCTCAGGGGAAAAAAAGCGGGGAAAAAGTCCTTTTTGACCCAATTATTTTCCTTTTCTATTCAATTTTCAGTTTTAAATTTTAAAATCACATCATTTAAAGACAAATGATCTTTATATCTGCCAAAACTATAATAAAGTATGGTTCTCCAGAGCTGTTTCCAGTCTGATCTTGTGACTTGTGGTTTATGTCAGCTGGGGCGTTCCTTTCGCCATCACTGTGGCAGCTCTGTCTCTGCACAAGATCGGCTATGATGCCTCTGAAGTGTCTGTAGGCTGGTGCTGGGTGAACATCCAGTCTGAAGACCACGTGCTGTGGATGCTGCTCACCGCGAAGATCTGGGAGTTCATTGCCTATGTCACACTGCCTGTCTTGTACATCCTCATTAAGCTACACATTCACAGAGCAGTAAGTCTTTCGTGCTCATCAGTTTAACATTACAGGTTTGCATGACATTTTCATCAACTTAAAGACAAGCAAGTCGCCAACCTGATTTCACCATGTAGGACATGTTCCTGGATTAACATCTACGTTGATCCTGGAACAACATTCCAATTAGCCAATCAGAATTAAGGGATACATTTACCGTTTATGTTAAATTTAATCTTACGGTTAGGTTTATGCACTTCTACATGATTGTTATCCAACTATTATTCCCTTCTGATTTTGGGAATAATTTACAGTTATGGTTGGGTTTAGGGTAGGGAATAGGTATGGATTATATTTTCGAACAAAAATGATGTTCCAGGATCAACATAGGTGTTAATCCAGGATCGCATCGTACTTGGCAAAATCATGACGTGCAAGACAAGTCGTTTCTGAGTTAATGCATTAGGGACAAATATCATAGAATAGTGATTTCTAGGCCCGGAAATGTCATGGAAGTTAATAACATCTTTAAAGGTCATGGAGGTTTCTGTCATCAATATATTTTTGATCTATAAAAATATCTCAAAGGCTACAAAATGTAAGTGCTGTCTCTGGGAAAAAATCAGTTGTAAAAGTTATGGATCTTAGTAAAGAGCTTTTTATTAAAATAATGATTATACTACATATAATATTAAAAACAGGCTGACATACTTGTCAAACTGAAACAACTGTGTTTTGAAGACAGCACAGGTGGGTGGTTATACTATTTCCTTGCACCGGAAGAATTAAAATCACTTTGTGGCTTTGAGGTTTGCCAGCTACTTCCAGTACATGTTTAAAACTGACAGATGAATCAAACTCAAAAATTAATTTACTCTAGAAAATCATTTACACTACAGTCCAAAGTATGGCATCAGTAAGATGTTTTTGAAATACATTTCTTTTGCTCACCAAGGCTGCATTTATTTGATTAAAAAAAGTAAACAATAAACAAGTAAAACATTTGGGTCATTTAGCATTGCTTTGGCACAAAATGCATTCATGACTACATCTTTAAAATCACAAGATTTATTAGCTCACTTAAGCATAAAACTTCCAAAACTATGTACTGTAGAAAGTTTTAAATAATAATGTAATGAAAATAACATTACGATTGACATTTTAACATAACATTAGCATCTGAAGGGGATCGGTGGAGAGAGCCCTTTTGAGTTCACTCACTGTCAGATTTTGTGTGTGTGTGTGTGTGTGTTTATGTGTATTCTGTATAGTACAGTAGTATTTAACACATCTGTAATATAACTGTGAAAAGACTTTTGGAGGTTATTCATGGTCTGCAGAAAGTTATTTGTTCATTCCAATAATATGTTTCTCTATAATACTAAGATAAACAGAGAAGACCAGAAGTTGTCAGAACTGAGATCGAGCACTTACAAAAATAATTCGTTTTGCTTCAAATAATAAAAATAGTTTTATTACATTTATGGAAAAACATTGTCATCTTGGATAAAAGCGTGTGCTAAATGAGTAAACCTAATGCAAATATGAAATACAGTTTCCACGTTTCTACACCATGTTTTTTTTCTATACTAACCATACTGTGGTATTTGTTGTAAAACCAGTTATACAAATAGTAATCAATGTTCCAAAAACAGGTACAACACTTTTACTGTAATGGTTATTTTATCCCAAGAGAGGTCACATAATGCAATTTAAAAGTTTAAATAAATGGAAAAACACTAGTGAATCACAAGCTATAGGCAATTTCTGTTTAAATGGAGTCGATGAACTGATAATTAACAGATTTATGTTGATTTGGTGCCTCTATTTTCACCATATTCTGCAATGTGGATGTGTGCTCTTTTTTGCTATTGTTTAAAGACCTCTGATTCATTTGCCTATGGGGGAAATGATTAGAATAACAAACGGCAGTAAACGTCCAAACTACTTGCTCTACAAACAAGTGTGTTTATGATTATACATAAAAATAAAATTATAGAATAAGAAACTGCCAGTTTATAACATCAGTTAGCATAACAAGCTGTTTTTACGGCTAAATGAGAATGAGTGAATGAGACCAGAATTCTCAAGCTAATAAGAGTCCAGTGGCTCTGCCTGCTTTTAAATGAAAGAAGAAGGTCAATATGAGGATACATATACATATCTAGAGCTTTTATGTTAACATGGGTCACATGCTGTGTTCATCCAACCAATTGCACCCTGGGTTACCAGGCTTTTGCAGCGAAAATAGGCCAATAATAGACCCTTTTCACAAGACTGTTATGACGTGTTTAATGTCATATCCTTAAAAGTTGTAAAATTTAGATTAAAAAAAAAAACGTATGTATATTTATATGTATTTTTGTATGTATTATATCATCTTTGCATCAAACTACAAAAAACAAAATGTGAGTCATTTCTAATGCTGTGTCTATCGACAGGACAGTAAATTTGACGTTGTTCTCTCTTCTGACTGTCATTATCAGTCTCACACATATATATTTTTTCTAAAAGTCTTGATAACACCATTGTTGAGTTTTTCTTTTATTATTTCAGCAAATAGAATTGTAAAAAATACAATATTTGTTGTACTCTCCCATTCGCTGCGCTCTAATTTTACCCAACTATGACCCCAACTTTCGCTACTGAGAAACCCGGAAATGAGAAAAGGGTCCATATGAAAACTCAAAATAAGCCTTTGCCGATTCATAAAGTACATATTTTATATGACTGTGTGCATTGTACAGTTTCTTTTTCAAACATAACTGTATTTAGTCATTTGAAAGATTTTATCATAAAAATTAATTTACCTTAAAATGAACAGACTTTCTTCTGTAGATTAAAAATACTTTTGTAATTATCATTTAGCAACCATCCTAGAGAGTTCTGTCAGTCTGTTACCATAGAAACAAAACATCCACACATACAGTGTCTTCCCTAGTTCCCCTGCAACTTCCTATGTTTCATTCATCCTAGCACAGTTTTATCATTGGTAGAATATAAATTAGGTAGAGTAAAATATTTGAATGCAATCATGTAAATATAATTAACGCAGTATTGTTACCCGCAGACTAAACAAACATCACTTAATATTGCAATATCTGGAACACAGAGGACTTGACAAGGGAAAAGAGCACAAAAAAGCCATACACTCAAAAACTGATTTTTGCTGCTTGTTATTACTTATTTAAAATGAGCTGAATCAACACAAATCTTGAATTTTTGGGGGGAACAACTTAATTGTTTTCTGTTCAATCCAATTGTTATTTGTAAAAACAATTAAGTTAACTTAATCAATTTGTGTTGGGACAACATTTTTTTATAATGTATTTTCTCCTGCCTAGGTAAAAATGCTTATTTCTAGGTGAGCTATTTAACTAATTATATAAATTTTTGATTCTCTCTTTTGCATTTGTTAAGCACGCAGCCCTGTCTGAGTACCGTCCCATCCTGACCAGCAATCCTGTGTCTTACTCTCTGTCGTCCATGGCGGACCGAAAGCTCACCCTTATCCCCATCATCTTCATCATGCTACGTGTGTGGAGCACCGTCCGCTTCCTGCTCCTGCTGACCAGATCTCCCGCCGGACACAACCCAGTGCTGGTGACCTTGCATGTGAGTTTTCACCTGGATCCACTTAGTTACCTCAAAATGAACTTAATTTTCTTGAGTTTATATGTGCAATTCATCAAAGTCATTTACCTGTACATGCCATTATTGCATTGGGCAAACTCAACGATTTTTTTTAATAGGGAATTGGAAACACCTTTCAAGGAGCTGCGAACTGCATTATGTTTGTGCTGTTCACTCCTTCCATTCGCTCTCGGCTGATGGCTCTGCTGCTCTGTAGAGGTCAGGACAGACGCTGGAACTCCGAATCAGCGTCCCAGAACAGGACAAACGATTATACAGTTTCACACAGAGAGGATAACTGCGAAGAATAGGAGCAAATTTTTTTACACTATTTAATGTGGTGTGATACAGAAGAGAAAGCTCTGACTTTATAGGCTCTTTTCTATGAGCCTTACTCTCTTTCCGCTCAGCCTTGTTGTTTGACCAAGTGCTTTGGCAGATTACAGGGGGACTGCGGTCACATGCACCAAACCCGCAGAGCACGGAAAACACAAACGCACTTTCTGTTAGCGCTTTAGCTCAGCACTTTAGGCGAGAGGCTTTCTGTCTTCCAAATCTGTTTTCGTTCGGCTGCCGCAGATATCTCATGTTCATTTAAATAGAAATGAGATCTGTAGCTCAGGGGAAGCGAGGATACAGCAGTTTATTATCTGGTGACCAAAATGGCAAATGTACTGTGAAGTGTTTTTACAAGGGATTTGTTTTCCCCAACAAAGCACATGCATTCATAATGCAGAGTTATTACTTTACATTACATCCAATGTTTATTTATTCTTTTTTCAAAAGCATGGTTTATTTGTATTATATACTGTATTTACATGTATGTGTAGTCTTTTTGTCCTCTGTGTTATAATCTCTGTTCTCTTGATTCACTTTTCTGTATATAGTGTAATATGCACCTAGATGAGCAAATTCTGCAAATAGGACATGCACATTTACTGTTATTTCACACAATGCCTTTAAAATGACCTTGTACGTACTGTAATTACCAATTTCTTTATGTAGTTATATTTTATCAGAGCATCTATTGTTTCAATAAAAGAATTTATTACTTGTCAGGCTTAGTGGTATATTAATACCATTATATTTTTTATTAATGTTTTGATTATTATATATATATATATA